>JBAMAV010001157.1:0-600000 GCA_037043315.1 Amiota communis | reverse complement strand
GAAACGAAAAATGGCTACCTCCTCAAAATTCGATTCTGATAAGATATGTTGCCCATCTCATCCATCTGCTATTTTGATTGAAGATTATCGCGCCGGTGACATGATTTGTCCTGAGTGTGGCCTAGTCGTTGGCGATCGTGTCATTGACGTAAGCTGTGAATGGCGGACATTCAGCCGTACAGATTCGGATGGAGTCGATCGTAATCGTTGTGGTGGTGCCGAACATCCACTATTTAGCGGTAGTAACCTATCGACTTCTATTGGTTCGGGCTCTGGACCAGCATCATTCGATGAATTTGGTGTCCCAAAATATCAAAATCGCCAAATAATAAGCAACTCTGATCGTTCTTTTATCACGTCTATCAAAGAGATTACTCTAATGGCAAATCGTATTAATCTGCCCCAAGCCATTATAGATCGTGCTAATTGTCTGTTCAAGCAGGTGCTGGATAGCAAATGTCTAAGGGGACGCTCGAACGACGCCAAGGGGTCTGCTTGCCTCTACATTGCTTGCCGTCAAGATGGAGTGCCGCGAACATTTAAGGAAATATGCGCTGTAAGCAATGTCAGTAAGAAGGAAATCGGTCGTTGCTATACATTGATTTTGAAAGCGCTTAAGATCAATGTTAATCTTATAACAACAACTGATTTCATGTCTCGATTTTGCGGCAATTTAAATCTTCCAAGTGCAATTCAATGCGCAGCCACTCACATAGCCAAAAAGGCAGTGGATATGGATATTGCTTCTGGCCGTGCACCCATATCAAAAGCTGCGGCTGCTATCTATATGGCTTCGCAAGCTTCGAACGAAAAGCGTTCCCAAAAAGAAATTGGCGTCATTGCTGGTGTTGCAGAATTAACCATACGTCAGACGTACAAGGAGTTCTTGCCACATGCTCGCAAGTTATTTCCCGAAAATTTCGTATTCACCACACCAATTGAATCACTTCCCACAATGTAAAGGAAGGAATAAATGGGAACCCTAAGTAGTAATCGAATTATAAGTAAATTGCTAACTATGTAACTACTATGTAATATAAGAATATAAAATATGAATTTGGGAAATCTGATCTCACTTGCAATTTCTGGGAAAAAAAACTTAAACTTTTGCTTAAGAGGCCAAGTATAGTCTTGTACAGTCAGGGATTACTTAAACTGAATGCTACGCCTTATGATGATTTTGTGAAAGGGTTACAGAATTATTTGAGTGCAACTGTTTTTCAGATTAAAAAAGAAATCTTTTAAAAGCTAAAATATACCAATTAGAAGTAATAAGACGCTGTTCTGTTGTGTTTTGTTCTAATGAGAGAAATTTGATGATACTCCTGTGATCTAATATCCTTGAGGCAGCAACATGAAAAAAAAAGAAAGAAAAATTATACATATGTTTTTATAAAATATATATTGTCACCATCATCAGAAATTGTGAAATATTCTTTCTCGTAAAGAAATGTAAATTTTGTACATTTTAATAAAGGTGAAACAAAAAATGGCTACATCCTCAGAATTTAATTGATGATCATCACGCTGGTGATATGATTTGCCCTGAGTGTGGCCCAGTGGTTGGCGACCGTGTTATAGACGTAAGCTCTGAATGGCGTACATTCAGCAATTCAGATTCAAATGGAGTCCATCCAAATCGTCGTGGTGGTCCTGAAAATCCACTTTGGAACGGTATTAAACTACTATCATTGCTTCTGGACCAGCATCCTTCGATGAATTTGGTGCCACACATATCAAAATCGTCCATCAATAACCAACTCACGATTTTCAAAGATATTTCTCTAATGGCATATCGTATACATCTGCCCCAAGCAATTATAGACCGTGCTAATTATCTGTTCAAGCAGGTGTAGGATAACAAGTGTCTGAGGGGACTCTCGAACGACGCCAAGGCATCTGCTTGCCTCTATATTGCTTGCCGTCAAGTAGGAGTGCCACGCATATTCAAGGAAATATGCGCCGTAAGCAAAATCAGTAAAAAGGAAATCGGTCGTTGCTTTTAATTGATTCTAAACGCGTTTGATACCAATGTTGATCTAATAACAACCACCGATTTCATGTCTCGATTTTGCGGTAATTTGAATTTGCCATATACTATCCAATGCGCTGCCACTCATATCGCCAAAAAAAAGCAATAGATATAGTCATTGTTAATGCCCGTTCGCCTATATCAATAACAGCGGCTGCTATCTACATGGCTTCACAGGCATCCAATGACAAGCGATCCCAAAAAGAATTTAGGGACATAGCTGGTGTTCGAGAATTGACCATACGTCAATCGTATAGGATTTGTTGCCGCATGCTCGCTGTCTCTATCCGGAAAATTTTATTTTCACCATACCAATTGCATCACTTCCTGCAATATGGAAAACATTAGTATATTAAGCATTTTTTAAATTTTTTCTTTAAACCAAAAAAATATTCACCATCTATAGATGTATAAAATCAGAGACCTGTACTAGCTGTTCCGGCATATATTTTTGTTATATGAAAAACTAAAAATGAATGAAAAACAAAGCAAAGACTACTAAAGTCTTCGGCTTTTATTAAATGAAAACTCAGCAATTCGAAATTTATATGAAAAAAAGAAATTCTTCGAATTGTTTGTTTGAACCTCATCAATAGTGCCAAACCTTTTGGGAGGAGAAGAGTCACAATACACGCACACCGGGATTTTATGGAAATAATCAGCAAGTCAAAAGACAACATTATTCAGATTACGATGACACTTCAAATAAAATCAGTAGATTATGTTTAGATGTAATTTCAGAAGAAAGTACTTAGTTAGTGTGCCTTTAGGTTCCCACTAGTGATCTCACCATAGGTCTGCTATAGCTCTACTTGACTCTAGTGGGTATACCCGAGGACACATAGCCATTGCAGCTTTAAATTTAGCAAGGGTTCCATCAAAATACAAAACAACATACACTTACCACTTCTGTCGCTTACATGTTGTGAAGTCACATGGACGAATGGACACACATCTCTATTAATCAATATCGAATACCTTTGCCACTAATACAATAGTTTTCTATATTATAAAAAAAAGATTATTATTTTATGTACAATAAAAATATTGATATACTCACAGCACTGCGGTGCCCCCTGCCTCATTTCCATTGCATCCTCTGCTAGTTTAACACTACTGACTGACACTGATTCGAGATCGTAAATTTAAAATGCACCATTTAACTTTTTTTTTTTTTTGGCGGCCATTTTAAATCAAAAAATATTGTGTTGCTTGGTTTTTGGTAGTCGACATTTTATAAAAATTTAAAACAAACACGCAATGAACAACAAACAAACGAAAACAATAAGAAGAACCATAATACAATCAGAACAGTAATAAAATGCAAATGAAAATGAATATAAAAACACAATAAATAAAAACAAAAGAGAACAATGCGATAAAATAAATGGTAAAACATTGCAAATATTTTAATTATGTTTGGCCACAAACGAAAGTAGATAAAAAAAACCACACAAATCCAACCACTCACCCTCAGTGACAGAAAGTAATTGAGAATACACAGTCAGATAAATATATGTATGTACACATATACTTATATACTCGTATATATATAAGTTAACACTCGAACTCACTAAATGCATTATTTCAGCGTTCTATACACTAATATGCGAATGACGTCAACAATTGAGAGTGAGTAAATTTCAAGAGAGTAAAAGGCCCTAATGGCGGTACCTTGTATTCTGCATTCTACGAGCACACGCAATGCGATGCTGTTCTCTTTCTGATTGTACATATATTTTTGATCATTCTTTATTCCATTCGCGATGACGTTATTTTCCTATTTACTTCTTCTTATTGGGAACGTGTGCAAAACGTACCGTTTCTTTTCCATTATGTATGTATGTATATTATGTATGTATGTATGTATGTGGTTTCGTGTAAAAATCTAAGCTTTTGTGCATGAAAACTCTTGCTTGTGAGATCATTCTGTTTGTGGATGTCAAAGCAAGCACTTAGTCGTGCTATAACCGTATTGCACGATGGATAAGAACAACGTGACCGATCATCGATTCTTTGTCGGCAGCGCTTTGTTTTTGTTTTTCTTACAATCAACATAGCGACTGAGTGACCCGCGCACTTCATTTCTCTTCTCTACAAACGTAAATTCGAGAGGGAGAGAGTTCTGCTGTCGCGTAAAAGCCGACTAATCAATAATATAAAGCTGCGTAAAACATGTGCAAACTAAACTTAAAAAAATAAATAAAATTATTTACTTATACATATACTATACCAGAACTATAAATTCAAAATTTGTTCCACCAATTCTGACTTTTCCGGTGGATTTTCGAGAGTAAGTAAGAAAAAAGACTCAATAGTCTTAAAAAAAAAAAAGATTTGTTTAGTTTTTAAAAAATCACCAATACTTATTTTGTTTTTTGTAAAAATTGATTTTATGGTTCAGGAGTAAGCCGAAAGAATCCAGCACCTCTTCTGTACATGTCCAGCTCTCTATAAAATAAGTGAACCAAGGAGCATGTGATTTCCCATTCTGAAAAGTATCGAAAACCTATGCTGGTAAGGTATTAGATCCAAATGAAGGGGAAATGTAACCAACTTTGAACCATTCGCTTAGGTGCCAATTTACCCATTTATTGTTCACTATATCATTTATTAAGTAAATTCATGTATTAACTGCATTTTTTCAAAATTAATTTGTGTAACAAGTTCGAGAAGTGCCTTAACATTTAAATTATTTATGTTTTAAGCATATTTTAATATTATTTATGATTCTCATACTTTCATTTACATTCGAGGAAGTGATGGTGATTTGAAGATAAAATTTTCTGGAAATAAATTGCGCGCATATGGCAATAACTCCTTGTACGCTTGACGTGTGGTAAATTCAGCAACTCCAGTCGTGTCCCCAATTTCTTTTAGGGAACGCTCGTCATCCGACGCCTGTGATGCCATGAATATAGCAGCCGCAGCTACTGATATGGGTGAACGGCTAGGCATAATATCCATATCCACAGCCTTTTTGGCAATATAATTGGCAGCGCATTCGATTTCATTTCCCAAATTTAAATTAGCGCAAAAACGAGCCATAAAATCGCCAGGTGTTATTATATCAACATTTGTTTTAAGCGCTTTTAGAATTAATTTAAAGTAACGACCGAGTTCCTTCTTACTTTGTTTGCCTATGGCGCATATTTCTTTGAGTGTGTGGGGCACTCCTTCTTGACGACAAGCAATATAGACGCAAGCAGATGCCTTGACGTCGTTCTTGCGTCCCCTTAGACATTTTTTATCCTGCAACTGCTGAAACAGATAATTAGCACGGTCTATACTTGCTTTGGGCAGATTTATACGTTTTGCTATATCAGAAATTTTTTTGAAACCCGCTGTAACCGTCTTCGTTTGCCGGTTAATATATTTGGTACTATCATTTTGATCGAATGATGCTGCTCCAGTGCCTGATAGATTACTACCGTTCAAGAGTGGACCACCACAACTGTTGGGATCGAATCCATTTGAATCTGGATTGCTCAATGCACGGCATTCAGAGCTTACGTCAATGACACGTTCGTCAACCACTAGGCCACACTAAGATTAAATCATATTACCAACGTGATAATCTTCATAAGGATGAGAAAGGCAACCTACCTTATTTGATTCAAATTTCGGGGATGAAGCCATTTTCCGTTTCACTTTTATTGAATTCCTTAAAATTTACTTTCCTTTAAGTGAGAGAATATTTCACAATTTCTGATTATAAAGTCTTGAAAAAAAATGACAAATTGTGCTTTACAGTGTTATAAAATAGATTTTTCTATTCTACTAACTAGAGATGAGCTAGATTCTAAACTGTGATTGAGTCACAGTAATTTGCAAGTTAAGAAAGTTCAAAAGAACCTGCTTTTTTTTAAAATCTCAAAATTATATATTATATTCTGAAATAGAATATTTACGAAATAGAAGATTGTTTTTAAATTATATAATTTATATTACTAAATAAAAATAATTAAGTGCTTCACAATAGAAGATTATATTTCTTTTTATTTAGAAGAATTATCTATGTAATTTCTCGACTCAGAAGGATTTTTTATCTTGTGGGCAGTAGTTCAAATGGCGTTGAGGAAAAGCTTAGTAGCATATGGAAACATCTGCTTGTATGATTGACTTATGGTTCCAACTGTAACCCCCGCAACATCCGCAATTTGCTTTTGAGTGCGTTTGTCATCGGATGCATTTGATGCCATGTAGATAGCAGCCGCAACTATTGATATGGGCGAACGGCCGAGAACAATATTCATATCCACTGCTTTATTGGCAATTTGAGTGGCTGCGCATTGGATTGTACTTGGCAGTTTCAAACTACCGCAAAATCGAGAGATGTAATCAGCAGGTGTTATTGGATTAAGATTGGTCTCAAGCGCTTTTAAAATCAATTTAAAATAACGACCAATATCCTTCCTATTGGTATCACTTATGGCGCAAATTTCCTTGAATGTGCGCGGCACTCCTTCTTGACGACAAGCAATGTAGAGGCAAGCAGGTGCCTTGGCATAGGCTCTGCGTACCCCTAGACATTTGTTATTGTGAACCTGCTTGAACAGATTATTAGCACGTTCTATTACAGTGTTTGGCAGATTTATACGATTTGCCATTACAGTAATGTGTTTCAATGTCTTGATAAGAGTTCGGTCGGAATAGCTCATTGTTTGACGCTTTTGATCACCATTATGATCGAATGATGCTAGTCCAGTGCTAGAACCATTCAAAACTGGATTTTCAGGACCACCACAACGATTGGGATTGTCAACCACTAGGCCACTCTAAGAGTAAATCAAATCACCAGCGCGATTAAATACATCAAAATTGCAGAGGGATGAGAAGGGTAACATACCTTATTAGAACTGATTTTTGTGATTAAATCCATTTTTCCTTTCACTTTTATTCAATTTTTCAAAATTTACTTTCCTTGAAGTGGAAGAATATTTCGCAATTTCTAATAATGTTGATAAAGTCATGCGACATAATGAGAAATTGAGCTTTTCAGTGTTATAAAATGGATTTTCCTATTAGTGTTAATCAATTAATTCAATCAGGGCAGTCGAAACGTTCATACTCTGGGCCATCATCGATTATTGGCAAACATAAACAGACTCAATAACAACGTTCTGGGCCTGTTGCCCCTTTAGTACTCGCGTTATTCACAATTATTATATTATATACAGGGATGACAATGGTCCTTAGTTACACTAGTGGTAGATTGGTATAAAAAAGTCTTAATGAACAAACAGAGTTGCAACCCTCTTTTAAGCTCCATAAGAATGAATAGCTTTACGTATTGCCATAAAAAGTTCCCATTTAAATGTCACAGAATCAACAGGTTTACCTAAAGCCGTGATCTTAAATGTCAAATAACATGTACATAAAACTTTTAATAAATCATATTTTTAATTTAATTTTTTTCTCTTTCTCTTCTTTCAGGCGATATTTTGGAAGACGATTGTCATCTTTTCCCTTGTCCAGAAATATCACAGTGCCCAGAGGATAGTGTATTACCAAATAACATTGATGATGACTTTATTGATGACTTTGAAGCTGACTACACTCATGAAGGTTTAGATGATTTAATTAAAGGCATTGATGTTGATGTTGATGTGGATGCTGATGGTGAAGCTGATGGTGTTGGCATATCTGCAACAAGTGACAATCCCTTTGATGATGTGCATATTGAAGCACTTGGACCCATTCAATTTAGTACACAAACACAGGCAGCCATCACAACCACAACAACAGGAGCACCACCAATTTCAACTTCTGCAATTCAAAAGGAAAATCTTAATCGAAGACGCCGTCAATTAAGTCTAAACAATACCAACAGTGACAGTAGTGACAGCAAATTCACCGTTGAAGAACTTCATGACCGTTGTTGTGGCCAACAGCAACTATGTAGTTGTCGTCCGTGTCCAAGCATGCCAAAGTGTCCAAATGGTGAAGTTGCTCTTGAGGTTAGTGTGGGCAATGATCGTCCCGGCAGTTGTTGTACAACTTACACTTGTGCGGCCAAACCAAGTTGCAGTGGTGGTGGCAGTTCTTTGGTTAGCTTCTGGCCTGATTCCTGCACTAAATGCAATTGCATCAAAGGCATTGAATTGTGTCATCAATATTGTCAACATGATGCTCCTCCGGGTGCTGAAGCAATGGATTGTTACTCTTCGTATTTGCATAAAATTATGGCACATGGTGACACTTGGCTGGAGGACAACGATTGCAGTGAATGCAATTGTGAAAATGGTAAAAATCGTTGCTATACAAGTATTTGTAAGCCAGCAGAATGTCCAGACCCGATTAAGATTCCGGGCATATGTTGTCCAGTTTGTCAAGAAAAACACATAGAAGATAATGATGAAAAACATGACAATGAAACAGTGGTGGAAGATACTTCAGAAGAAGTGATGATGAATAGTTCAAATTCAGTTTCATCGACAACAACAGAAGCCACAACAAGAGCAGCTACATTAGAGGTTGATGATGTTAGTAGCAGCACTACTACAAAAGTGGATATGGACAACATCACCACCACCACAACATCATCACCTGGAGTATCTGTTACTGAAAATTCTACTATGGGGAGTTCTAGTTCAGTGGCTTTTGATACAACTGAGTCTAGTGATAATACAACAAGTGGAGAGATTGATCAGGATTCAGTGATAACAACATATGCACCAGAACTGAGCAGTTCAACAGAGAAAATTGAATTGGAGACAACACTTGAGCCATCATCTTCAGAGAGTCAAAGTTCTAACACTGAACATGATAATATATCATCATCATCGACAATTGAAGATTCCAAGGATTTATTAACTGAAATCAAAATAGAAACATCACCAGCAAATAACATTGAAGAGTCTTCAACAGCAACAACATCGACAACTACTACGACTACCACTACTGAAAGTGTTACCTCACCCAATCTACCAGAAATATCCTCAGCATTATCATCACAACCAATCGATTCCTCTTCGACTACTTCAACAGCGTCGTCGTTGTCATCATCAACAACAATCAGTTCAACCAAACCCATAATAACTTTTACTGATTCACCGATCTCCAGCACCACCACATCATTGCCATCTGTTTCATCCACTATCATCATTACAAGCGCAGCTCCTTCAACATCTGCTCCAGATCCATTAACACCAGAATCGAATAGTTATCGTCAAAATGCTCCGATCTCTGAGAAGGACTATCGCATGGCGATCTCTTCGCAAGCAAACTCACATAATGTTCTCAGTGATTTCAATACATTGTTACTAGGAGGTGCTATATTCGGGATGCTAGTCTTGGTCGCTTCAGGAGTCACCGCTTGGTATAAGATTCATAATAATAAACAACGCAAGACATTTTACTCTTCGGTACCGAATTCTGAGACAAATTTAAGTGAGACTACAACAAATACAGTACTGGCAGTGTAAAGGACAATATGCATAGAAAGAAAGAGGGAGATAGTGATTTGGGACTAGTTTATAAAGCTAGCGCTTTTCTTTATTGTTTGCTGCCGTTAATGTTGCTGCGCTCGATGGAGGGATGGAATATTGGCTGATTATATATTTGAGTAGAAGAGATTGTCTGATTACAGAAATTAAGAAAGAACAAAACAAGTAACAAAAACAAAGTAGAAAAAGATAACATGATTATGATTATTTAAAAAAAATAAACGATTTAATGTTAGTTGATAAACTGTTAATGTATTAAGTAGTAGTAATTTGTAATTTGTTAATAATATACACGACTTATTTATTATAAAAGCATTTCATACACACACACACGCACACACTCTTAACCATACACACACTCATACACATACACACTCATGCATATGTATCTATTAAATATTAACAAAAAAAAAAAGAAACATCAATAAGAAATATGCAAATATAATTATGATAATTTATTTGTTTTATTTTATTCTCAATTTATTATTGTATTTTTTTTTTTTTTTTTGTATTATTTTTAATTTTCATTATCATTATTATTATTATATTATGTATTATTATTATGCTTATGCTTATGATTATTTTTGATATAAGAAAATGTGTATAAAAAAATATTATTATGTATTATATAAAAAAGAAAAGAAAAGAAAAAATGATAATAAGATACAAAATATGAAAAACACGAAAAACAAAAAAAAAACGCAAACATTTCAATTGTGATAGTTTAACAAAAAATTTTACTTACTTAAGTCCTTTTTTTATTATAAAAATCTTTTGTACATTTAATTTACACACCTAAACAAACATACATACATATACAATACAATATTATGAAAAATTCCTTTATATTTTACTTTTATGTAGTATGTATTTGTATTGGTTCAAATAAAACTTATTGATAAATTAATAATTTAAAATTTAAATTAAACAACAAAACAAACTAAAAAAAAAAATGGTTTTTTATTTAATTATTACAGATTGTCGTGAGTTTTTAAAGATCAAAAATTGGTTCTGTCAATCCTGAGAAAATTGCATTTGAAATTTGTCATACAAATGTCCAACTATGTCTTCACATTACCCTTAATTTCATCGATTTGTCACATAGACCTTAGTTTCATACCATCACCAAAAGAAAATGGAATTCATTACCTTTTCAATGGTACATCATTTATAATGATCAGATGGCTCAATCCTGAGATAAATACATTTGAAATATGTAATGTATTTTTTGATATTCCTATTAAATAAATATTGTTGTTTCTTATAAAAAAGTTTAGCATACCCGCAGGGGCAGATCCGCTTGGTTCAAAAATGCAAATTTTCATTCTAAAATTTCTACCAGCTACCAGGCTAACAGAATTAGCAGAAATAACAGTAGGTCGATATTGCCATTACATTTTTGCTTAAAAACTTGTATCTAGAGAACCACTTGACCAATTTCGATGAAAGTTTTTCCCAAAAAAAGTTTAACAGGTAAACTTTCTACTGACATGGTCAAAACCCGGATCCGGGTCCGGAAAATAGGTTTAACCGTAAGAAACCTGTTTGATGGTATATTATCCGTTCTATTGATCCGATCTGGAATTTTAAAATCATTTCCGATAGAGGAACTCCTACTAAAATTTTTGGTTACCTCAAATGTCCAAAATTGTTGAGTGTTGCCAGATGGGATCAATTTGAATCGAGTCACGTCGAAAAATGAAAAATCAAAGAAAAATTCAAAAAACCGTTACCTGGTTTTGAGGGCATGTGAACCATACCAAAATTCTCCGATTTTTCATATAAAAATTTCTACCAGCTACCAGGCGAACAGAATTGGCAGAAATAACAGTAGGTCGATATTGCCCTGACATTTTTGTTTAAGAACTTATATCTAGAGAACCACTTGACCAATTTCGATGAAAGTTTTTCCCAAAAAAAGTTTAACAGGTAAACTTTCTACTGACATGGTCAAAACCCGGATACGGGTCCGGAAAATAGGTTTAACCGTAAGAAACCTGTTTGATGGTATATTATCCGTTCTATTGATCCGATCTGGAATTTTGAAATCATTTCCGATAGAGGAACTCCTACTAAAATTTTCGGTAACCTCAAATGTCCAAAATTGTTAAGTGTTGCCAGATGGGATCAATTTGAATCGAGTCACGTGGAAAAATGAAAAATCAAAGACAAATTCAAAAAACCGTTACCTGGTTTTGAGGGCATGTGAACCAAACCGAAATTCTCCGATTTTTCATATAAAAATTTCTACCAGCTACCAGGCGAACAGAATTGGCAGAAATAACAGTAGGTCGATATTGCCCTGACATTTTTGTTTAAGAACTTATATCTAGAGAACCACTTGACCAATTTCGATGAAAGTTTTTCCAAAAAAAAGGTAAACAGGTAAACTTTCTACTGACATGGTCAAAACCCGGATCCGGGTCCGGAAAATAGGTTTAAACGTAAGAAACCTGTTTGATGGTATATTATCCGTTCTATTGATCCGATCTGGAATTTTGAAATCATTTTCGATAGAGGAACTCCTACTAAAATTTTCGGTCACCTCAAATGTCCAAAATTGTTAAGTGTTGCCAGATGGGATCAATTTGAATCGAGTCACGTCGAAAAATGAAAAATCAAAGAAAAATTCAAAAAACCGTTACCTGGTTTTGAGAGCATGTGAACCAAACCAAAATTCTCCGATTTTTCATATAAAAATTTCTACCAGCTACCAGGCGAACAGAATTAGCAGAAATAACAGTAGGTCGATATTGCCCTGACATTTTTTTTTAAGAACTTATATCTAGAGAACCACTTGACCAATTTCGATGAAAGTTTTTCCAAAAAAAAGTTTAACAGGTAAACTTTCTACTGACATGGTCAAAACCCGGATCCGGGTCCGGAAAATAGGTTTAACCGTAAGAAACCTGTTTGATAGTATATTATCCGTTCTATTGATCCGATCTGGAATTTTGAAATCATTTCCGATAGAGGAACTCCTACTAAAATTTTCGGTAACCTCAAACATCCAAAATTGTTAAGTGTTCCCAGATGGGATCAATTTGAATCGAGTCACGTCGAAAAATGAAAAATCAAAGAAAAATTCAAAAAACCGTTACCTGGTTTTGAGGGCATGTGAACCAAACCAAAATTCTCCGATTTTTCATATAAAAATTTCTACCAGCTACCAGGCGAACAGAATTGGCAGAAATAACAGTAGGTCGATATTGCCCTGACATTTTTGTTTAAGAACTTATATCTAGAGAACCACTTGACCAATTTCGATGAAAGTTTTTCCAAAAAAAAGTTTAACAGGTAAACTTTCTACTGACATGGTCAAAACCCGGATCCGGGTCCGGAAAATAGGTTTAACCGTAAGAAACCTGTTTGATGGTATATTATCCGTTCTATTGATCCGATCTGGAATTTTGAAATCATTTCCGATAGAGGAGCTCCTACTAAAATTTTCGGTTACCTCAAATGTCCAAAATTGTTAAGTGTTGCCAGATGGGATCAATTTGAATCGAGTCACGTGGAAAAATGAAAAATCAAAGAAAAATTCAAAAAACCGTTACCTGGTTTTGAGGGGATGTGAACCAAACCAAAATTCTCCGAATTTTCATATAAAAATTTCTACCAGCTACCAGGCGAACAGAATTGGCAGAAATAACAGTAGGTCGATATTGCCCTGACATTTTTGTTTAAGAACTTATATCTAGAGAACCACTTGACCAATTTCGATGAAAGTTTTTCCAAAAAAAAGTTTAACAGGTAAACTTTCTACTGACATGGTCAAAACCCGGATCCGGGTCCGGAAAATAGGTTTAACCGTAAGAAACCTGTTTGATGGTATATTATCCGTTCTATTGATCCGATCTGGAATTTTGAAATCATTTCCGATAGAGGAACTCCTACTAAAATTTTCGGTAACCTCAAATGTCCAAAATTGTTAAGTGTTGCCAGATGGGATCAATTTGAACGAGTCACGTGGTAAAAATCAAAGAAAAATTCAAAAAACCGTTACCTGGTTTTGAGGGCATGTGAACCAAACCAAAATTCTCCGATTTTTCATATAAAAATTTCTACCAGCTACCAGGCGAACAGAATTGGCAGAAATAACAGTAGGTCGATATTGCCCTGACATTTTTGTTTAAGAACTTATATCTAGAGAACCACTTGACCAATTTCGATGAAAGTTTTTCCAAAAAAAAGTTTAACAGGTAAACTTTCTACTGACATGGTCAAAACCCGGATCCGGGTCCGGAAAATAGGTTTAACCGTAAGAAACCTGTTTGATGGTATATTATCCGTTCTATTGATCCGATCTGGAATTTTGAAATCATTTCCGATAGAGGAACTCCTACTAAAATTTTCGGTAACCTCAAATGTCCAAAATTGTTAAGTGTTGCCAGATGGGATCAATTTGAATCGAGTCACGTGGAAAAATGAAAAATCAAAGAAAAATTCAAAAAACCGTTACCTGGTTTTGAGGGCATGTGAACCAAACCAAAATTCTCCGATTTTTCATATAAAAATTTCTACCAGCTACCAGGCGAACAGAATTGGCAGAATAACAGTAGGTCGATATTGCCCGACATGTTTGATAACTTATATCTAGAGAACCACTTGACCAATTTCGATGAAAGTTTTTCCAAAAAAAGTTTAACAGGTAAACTTTCTACTGACATGGTCAAAACCCGGATCCGGGTCCGGAAAATAGGTTTAACCGTAAGAAACCTGTTTGATGGTATATTATCCGTTCTATTGATCCGATCTGGAATTTTGAAATCATTTCCGATAGAGGAACTCCTACTAAAATTTTCGGTTACCTCAAATGTCCAAAATTGTTAAGTGTTGCCAGATGGGATCAATTTGAATCGAGTCACGTGGAAAAATGAAAAATCAAAGAAAAATTCAAAAAACCGTTACCTGGTTTGGAGGGCATGTGAACCAAACCAAAATTCTCCGAATTTTCATATAAAAATTTCTACCAGCTACCAGGCGAACAGAATTGGCAGAAATAACAGTAGGTCGATATTGCCCTGACATTTTTGTTTAAGAACTTATATCTAGAGAACCACTTGACCAATTTCGATGAAAGTTTTTCCCAAAAAAAAGTTTAACAGGTAAACTTTCTACTGACATGGTCAAAACCCGGATCCGGGTCCGGAAAATAGGTTTAACCGTAAGAAACCTGTTTGATGGTATATTATCCGTTCTATTGATCGATCTGGAATTTTGAAATCATTTCCATAGAGATATCCGTTAAGTGTTGCCAGATGGGATCAATTTGAATCGAGTCACGTGGAAAAATGAAAAATCAAAGAAAAATTCAAAAAACCGTTACCTGGTTTTGAGGGCATGTGAACCAAACCAAAATTCTCCGATTTTTCATATAAAAATTTCTACCAGCTACCAGGCGAACAGAATTGGCAGAATAACAGTAGGTCGATATTGCCCTGACATTTTTGTTTAAGAACTTATATCTAGAGAACCACTTGACCAATTTCGATGAAAGTTTTTCCAAAAAAAAGTTTAACAGGTAAACTTTCTACTGACATGGTCAAAACCCGGATCCGGGTCCGGAAAATAGGTTTAACCGTAAGAAACCTGTTTGATGGTATATTATCCGTTCTATTGATCCGATCTGGAATTTTGAAATCATTTCCGATAGAGGAACTCCTACTAAAATTTTCGGTAACCTCAAATGTCCAAAATTGTTAAGTGTTGCCAGATGGGATCAATTTGAATCGAGTCACGTGGAAAAATGAAAAATCAAAGAAAAATTCAAAAAACCGTTACCTGGTTTTGAGGGCATGTGAACCAAACCAAAATTCTCCGATTTTTCATATAAAAATTTCTACCAGCTACCAGGCGAACAGAATTGGCAGAAATAACAGTAGGTCGATATTGCCCTGACATTTTTGTTTAAGAACTTATATCTAGAGAACCACTTGACCAATTTCGATGAAAGTTTTTCCAAAAAAAAGTTTAACAGGTAAACTTTCTACTGACATGGTCAAAACCCGGATCCGGGTCCGGAAAATAGGTTTAACCGTAAGAAACCTGTTTGATGGTATATTATCCGTTCTATTGATCCGATCTGGAATTTTGAAATCATTTCCGATAGAGGAACTCCTACTAAAATTTTCGGTAACCTCAAATGTCCAAAATTGTTAAGTGTTGCCAGATGGGATCAATTTGAATCGAGTCACGTGGAAAAATCAAGAAAAATTCAAAAAACCGTTACCTGGTTTTGAGGGCATGTGAACCAAACCAAAATTCTCCGATTTTTCATATAAAAATTTCTACCAGCTACCAGGCGAACAGAATTGGCAGAAATAACAGTAGGTCGATATTGCCCTGACATTTTTGTTTAAGAACTTATATCTACTGAAGGTCAAAACCACGTTCCGGGTCCGGAAAATATTTTAACCGTATGAAACCGTTTATGGTAAAATCAGTTTCCGATAGCAGGTAAACTTTCTACTAACATGGTCAAAACCTCGGATCGTCCAAAATTGTTAAGTGTTAGAAACCAATTTGAATCGAGTCACGTGGATTAATCAGAAATTCAAAAAACCGTTACCTGGTTTTGAGGGCATTGAACCAAACCGAAACTCCGACTAAAATTTTCAGTACCTCAAGAATTGCAAAATTCGTAGAGTGTTGCCACATGTGATCAAGTTTAATCAGAGAACCACGTGACAATTGATAAAGATCCAAAAAAAAGTTTAACAGGTAAACCTTTACCTGGTATCTGAGGGCATGGTGAACCAAACCGAGAATTATCCGATTTTGTCCGATCTAATAAATTTCTACCGCTAGAGGACCAACAGAATTTGCAGTAACTAACAGTAGGATCGATATTGCCCTGATCATTTGTGGTTAAAAATGAATAATCAAAGAACCATTACCAAGTTTCTGATGAGAGTGTGATCCAAACCAAAATTCTCACAGGTAAACTTTCTACACATGTCAGCGAACAGTGGTCAGTACATAGCCTACTGAGACCCACTTGACCAATTTCGATGAAAGTTTTTCCAAAAAAAGTTTAACAGGTAAACTTTCTACTGACATGGTCAAAACCCGGATCCGGGTCCGGAAAATATACCGTAAGAAACCTGTTTGATGGTATATTATCCGTTCTATTGATCCGATCTGGAATTTTGAAATCATTTCCGATAGAGGAACTCCTACTAAAATTTTCGGTCACCTCAAATGTCCAAAATTGTTAAGTGTTGCCAGATGGGATCAATTTGAATCGAGTCACGTGGAAAAATGAAAAATTCAAAAAACCGTTACCTGGTTTTGAGGGCATGTGAACCAAACCAAAATTCTCCGATTTTTCATATAAAAATTTCTACCAGCTACCAGGCGAACAGAATTGGCAGAAATAACAGTAGGTCGATATTGCCCTGACATTTTTGTTTAAGAACTTATATCTAGAGAACCACTTGACCAATTTCGATGAAAGTTTTTCCAAAAAAAAGTTTAACAGGTAAACTTTCTACTGACATGGTCAAAACCCGGATCCGGGTCCGGAAAATAGGTTTAACCGTAAGAAACCTGTTTGATGGTATATTATCCGTTCTATTGATCCGATCTGGAATTTTGAAATCATTTCCGATAGAGGAACTCCTACTAAAATTTTCGGTAACCTCAAATGTCCAAAATTGTTAAGTGTTGCCAGATGGGATCAATTTGAATCGAGTCACGTGGAAAAATGAAAAATCAAAGAAAAATTCAAAAAACCGTTACCTGGTTTTGAGGGCATGTGAACCAAACCAAAATTCTCCGATTTTTCATATAAAAATTTCTACCAGCTACCAGGCGAACAGAATTGGCAGAAATAACAGTAGGTCGATATTGCCCTGACATTTTTGTTTAAGAACTTATATCTAGAGAACCACTTGACCAATTTCGATGAAAGTTTTTCCAAAAAAAAGTTTAACAGGTAAACTTTCTACTGACATGGTCAAAACCCGGATCCGGGTCCGGAAAATAGGTTTAACCGTAAGAAACCTGTTTGATGGTATATTATCCGTTCTATTGATCCGATCTGGAATTTTGAAATCATTTCCGATAGAGGAACTCCTACTAAAATTTTCGGTAACCTCAAATGTCCAAAATTGTTAAGTGTTGCCAGATGGGATCAATTTGAATCGAGTCACGTGGAAAAATGAAAAATCAAAGAAAAATTCAAAAAACCGTTACCTGGTTTTGAGGGCATGTGAACCAAACCAAAATTCTCCGATTTTTCATATAAAAATTTCTACCAGCTACCAGGCGAACAGAATTGGCAGAAATAACAGTAGGTCGATATTGCCCTGACATTTTTGTTTAAGAACTTATATCTAGAGAACCACTTGACCAATTTCGATGAAAGTTTTTCCAAAAAAAAGTTTAACAGGTAAACTTTCTACTGACATGGTCAAAACCCGGATCCGGGTCCGGAAAATAGGTTTAACCGTAAGAAACCTGTTTGATGGTATATTATCCGTTCTATTGATCCGATCTGGAATTTTGAAATCATTTCCGATAGAGGAACTCCTACTAAAATTTTCGGTAACCTCAAATGTCCAAAATTGTTAAGTGTTGCCAGATGGGATCAATTTGAATCGAGTCACGTGGAAAAATGAAAAATCAAAGAAAAATTCAAAAAACCGTTACCTGGTTTTGAGGGCATGTGAACCAAACCAAAATTCTCCGATTTTTCATATAAAAATTTCTACCAGCTACCAGGCGAACAGAATTGGCAGAAATAACAGTAGGTCGATATTGCCCTGACATTTTTGTTTAAGAACTTATATCTAGAGAACCACTTGACCAATTTCGATGAAAGTTTTTCCAAAAAAAAGTTTAACAGGTAAACTTTCTACTGACATGGTCAAAACCCGGATCCGGGTCCGGAAAATAGGTTTAACCGTAAGAAACCTGTTTGATGGTATATTATCCGTTCTATTGATCCGATCTGGAATTTTGAAATCATTTCCGATAGAGGAACTCCTACTAAAATTTTCGGTAACCTCAAATGTCCAAAATTGTTAAGTGTTGCCAGATGGGATCAATTTGAATCGAGTCACGTGGAAAAATGAAAAATCAAAGAAAAATTCAAAAAACCGTTACCTGGTTTTGAGGGCATGTGAACCAAACCAAAATTCTCCGATTTTTCATATAAAAATTTCTACCAGCTACCAGGCGAACAGAATTGGCAGAAATAACAGTAGGTCGATATTGCCCTGACATTTTTGTTTAAGAACTTATATCTAGAGAACCACTTGACCAATTTCGATGAAAGTTTTTCCAAAAAAAAGTTTAACAGGTAAACTTTCTACTGACATGGTCAAAACCCGGATCCGGGTCCGGAAAATAGGTTTAACCGTAAGAAACCTGTTTGATGGTATATTATCCGTTCTATTGATCCGATCTGGAATTTTGAAATCATTTCCGATAGAGGAACTCCTACTAAAATTTTCGGTAACCTCAAATGTCCAAAATTGTTAAGTGTTGCCAGATGGGATCAATTTGAAACGAGTCACGTGGAAAAATGAAAAATCAAAGAAAAATTCAAAAAACCGTTACCTGGTTTTGAGGGCATGTGAACCAAACCAAAATTCTCCGATTTTTCATATAAAAATTTCTACCAGCTACCAGGCGAACAGAATTGGCAGAAATAACAGTAGGTCGATATTGCCCTGACATTTTTGTTTAAGAACTTATATCTAGAGAACCACTTGACCAATTTCGATGAAAGTTTTTCCAAAAAAAAGTTTAACAGGTAAACTTTCTACTGACATGGTCAAAACCCGGATCCGGGTCCGGAAAATAGGTTTAACCGTAAGAAACCTGTTTGATGTTATATTATCCGTTCTATTGATCCGATCTGGAATTTTGAAATCATTTCCAATAGAGGAACTCCTACTAAAATTTTCGGTAACCTCAAATGTCCAAAATTGTTAAGTGTTGCCAGATGGGATCAATTTGAATCGAGTCACGTGGAAAAATGAAAAATCAAAGAAAAATTCAAAAAACCGTTACCTGGTTTTGAGGGCATGTGAACCAAACCAAAATTCTCCGATTTTTCATATAAAAATTTCTACCAGCTACCAGGCGAACAGAATTGGCAGAAATAACAGTAGGTCGATATTGCCCTGACATTTTTGTTTAAGAACTTATATCTAGAGAACCACTTGACCAATTTCGATGAAAGTTTTTCCAAAAAAAAGTTTAACAGGTAAACTTTCTACTGACATGGTCAAAACCCGGATCCGGGTCCGGAAAATAGGTTTAACCGTAAGAAACCTGTTTGATGGTATATTATCCGTTCTATTGATCCGATCTGGAATTTTGAAATCATTTCCGATAGAGGAACTCCTACTAAAATTTTCGGTAACCTCAAATGTCCAAAAGTGTTAAGTGTTGCCAGATGGGATCAATTTGAATCGAGTCACGTGGAAAAATGAAAAATCAAAGAAAAATTCAAAAAACCGTTACCTGGTTTTGAGGGCATGTGAACCAAACCAAAATTCTCCGATTTTTCATATAAAAATTTCTACCAGCTACCAGGCGAACAGAATTGGCAGAAATAACAGTAGGTCGATATTGCCCTGACATTTTTGTTTAAGAACTTATATCTAGAGAACCACTTGACCAATTTCGATGAAAGTTTTTCCAAAAAAAAGTTTAACAGGTAAACTTTCTACTGACATGGTCAAAACCCGAATCCGAGTCCGGAAAATAGGTTTAACCGTAAGAAACCTGTTTGATGGTATATTATCCGTTCTATTGATCCGATCTGGAATTTTAAAATCATTTCCGATAGAGGAACTCCTACTAAAATTTTCGGTAACCTCAAATGTCTAAAATTGTTAAGTGTTGCCAGATGGGATCAATTTGAATCGAGTCACGTGGAAAAATGAAAAATCAAAGAAAAATTCAAAAAACCGTTACCTGGTTTTGAGGGCATGTGAACCAAACCAAAATTCTCCGATTTTTCATATAAAAATTTCTACCAGCTACCAGGCGAACAGAATTGGCAGAAATAACAGTAGGTCGATATTGCCCTGACATTTTTGTTTAAGAACTTATATCTAGAGAACCACTTTACCAATTTCGATGAAAGTTTTTCCAAAAAAAAAGTTTAACAGGTAAACTTTCTACTGACATGGTCAAAACCCGGATCCGGGTCCGGAAAATAGGTTTAACCGTAAGAAACCTGTTTGATGGTACATTATCCGTTCTATTGATCCGATCTGGAATTTTGAAATCATTTCAGATAGAGGAACTCCTACTAAAATTTTCGGTAACCTCAAATGTCCAAAATTGTTAAGTGTTGCCAGATGGGATCAATTTGAATCGAGTCACATGGGAAAATGAAAAATCAAAGAAAAATTCAAAAAACCGTTACCTGGTTTTGAGGGCATGTGAACCAAACCAAAATTCTCCGATTTTTCATATAAAAATTTCTACCAGCTACCAGGCGAACAGAATTGGCAGAAATAACAGTAGGTCGATATTGCCCTGACATTTTTGTTTAAGAACTTATATCTAGAGAACCACTTGACCAATTTCGATGAAAGTTTTTCCCAAAAAAAGTTTAACAGGTAAACTTTCTACTGACATGGTCAAAACCCGGATCCGGGTCCGGAAAATAGGTTTAACCGTAAGAAACCTGTTTGATGGTATATTATCCGTTCTATTGATCCGATCTGGAATTTTGAAATCATTTCCGATAGAGGAACTCCTACTAAAATTTTCGGTAACCTCAAATGTCCAAAAGTGTTAAGTGTTGCCAGATGGGATCAATTTGAATCGAGTCACGTGGAAAAATGAAAAATCAAAGAAAAATTCAAAAAACCGTTATCTGGTTTTGAGGGCATGTGAACCAAACCAAAATTCTCCGATTTTTCATATAAAAATTTCTACCAGCTACCAGGCGAACAGAATTGGCAGAAATAACAGTAGGTCGATATTGCCCTGACATTTTTGTTTAAGAACTTATATCTAGAGAACCACTTGACCAATTTCGATGAAAGTTTTTCCAAAAAAAAGTTTAACAGGTAAACTTTCTACTGACATGGTCAAAACCCGGATCCGGGTCCGGAAAATAGGTTTAACCGTAAGAAACCTGTTTGATGTTATATTATCCGTTCTATTGATCCGATCTGGAATTTTGAAATCATTTCCAATAGAGGAACTCCTACTAAAATTTTCGGTAACCTCAAATGTCCAAAATTGTTAAGTGTTGCCAGATGGGATCAATTTGAATCGAGTCACGTGGAAAAATGAAAAATCAAAGAAAAATTCAAAAAACCGTTACCTGGTTTTGAGGGCATGTGAACCAAACCAAAATTCTCCGATTTTTCATATAAAAATTTCTACCAGCTACCAGGCGAACAGAATTGGCAGAAATAACAGTAGGTCGATATTGCCCTGACATTTTTGTTTAAGAACTTATATCTAGAGAACCACTTGACCAATTTCGATGAAAGTTTTTCCAAAAAAAAGTTTAACAGGTAAACTTTCTACTGACATGGTCAAAACCCGGATCCGGGTCCGGAAAATAGGTTTAACCGTAAGAAACCTGTTTGATGGTATATTATCCGTTCTATTGATCCGATCTGGAATTTTGAAATCATTTCCGATAGAGGAACTCCTACTAAAATTTTCGGTAACCTCAAATGTCCAAAATTGTTAAGTGTTGCCAGATGGGATCAATTTGAATCGAGTCACGTGGAAAAATGAAAAATCAAAGAAAAATTCAAAAAACCGTTACCTGGTTTTGAGGGCATGTGAACCAAACCAAAATTCTCCGATTTTTCATATAAAAATTTCTACCAGCTACCAGGCGAACAGAATTGGCAGAAATAACAGTAGGTCGATATTGCCCTGACATTTTTGTTTAAGAACTTATATCTAGAGAACCACTTGACCAATTTCGATGAAAGTTTTTCCAAAAAAAAGTTTAACAGGTAAACTTTCTACTGACATGGTCAAAACCCGGATCCGGGTCCGGAAAATAGGTTTAACCGTAAGAAACCTGTTTGATGGTATATTATCCGTTCTATTGATCCGATCTGGAATTTTAAAATCATTTCCGATAGAGGAACTCCTACTAAAATTTTCGGTAACCTCAAATGTCCAAAATTGTTAAGTGTTGCCAGATGGGATCAATTTGAATCGAGTCACGTGGAAAAATGAAAAATCAAAGAAAAATTCAAAAAACCGTTACCTGGTTTTGAGGGCATGTGAACCAAACCAAAATTCTCCGATTTTTCATATAAAAATTTCTACCAGCTACCAGGCGAACAGAATTGGCAGAAATAACAGTAGGTCGATATTGCCCTGACATTTTTGTTTAAGAACTTATATCTAGAGAACCACTTTACCAATTTCGATGAAAGTTTTTCCAAAAAAAAAGTTTAACAGGTAAACTTTCTACTGACATGGTCAAAACCCGGATCCGGGTCCGGAAAATAGGTTTAACCGTAAGAAACCTGTTTGATGGTACATTATCCGTTCTATTGATCCGATCTGGAATTTTGAAATCATTTCAGATAGAGGAACTCCTACTAAAATTTTCGGTAACCTCAAATGTCCAAAATTGTTAAGTGTTGCCAGATGGGATCAATTTGAATCGAGTCACGTGGGAAAATGAAAAATCAAAGAAAAATTCAAAAAACCGTTACCTGGTTTTGAGGGCATGTGAACCAAACCAAAATTCTCCGATTTTTCATATAAAAATTTCTACCAGCTACCAGGCGAACAGAATTGGCAGAAATAACAGTAGGTCGATATTGCCCTGACATTTTTGTTTAAGAACTTATATCTAGAGAACCACTTGACCAATTTCGATGAAAGTTTTTCCCAAAAAAAGTTTAACAGGTAAACTTTCTACTGACATGGTCAAAACCCGGATCCGGGTCCGGAAAATAGGTTTAACCGTAAGAAACCTGTTTGATGGTATATTATCCGTTCTATTGATCCGATCTGGAATTTTGAAATCATTTCCGATAGAGGAACTCCTACTAAAATTTTCGGTAACCTCAAATGTCCAAAAGTGTTAAGTGTTGCCAGATGGGATCAATTTGAATCGAGTCACGTGGAAAAATGAAAAATCAAAGAAAAATTCAAAAAACCGTTATCTGGTTTTGAGGGCATGTGAACCAAACCAAAATTCTCCGATTTTTCATATAAAAATTTCTACCAGCTACCAGGCGAACAGAATTGGCAGAAATAACAGTAGGTCGATATTGCCCTGACATTTTTGTTTAAGAACTTATATCTAGAGAACCACTTGACCAATTTCGATGAAAGTTTTTCCAAAAAAAAGTTTAACAGGTAAACTTTCTACTGACATGGTCAAAACCCGAATCCGAGTCCGGAAAATAGGTTTAACCGTAAGAAACCTGTTTGATGGTATATTATCCGTTCTATTGATCCGATCTGGAATTTTAAAATCATTTCCGATAGAGGAACTCCTACTAAAATTTTCGGTAACCTCAAATGTCTAAAATTGTTAAGTGTTGCCAGATGGGATCAATTTGAATCGAGTCACGTGGAAAAATGAAAAATCAAAGAAAAATTCAAAAAACCGTTACCTGGTTTTGAGGGCATGTGAACCAAACCAAAATTCTCCGATTTTTCATATAAAAATTTCTACCAGCTACCAGGCGAACAGAATTGGCAGAAATAACAGTAGGTCGATATTGCCCTGACATTTTTGTTTAAGAACTTATATCTAGAGAACCACTTTACCAATTTCGATGAAAGTTTTTCCAAAAAAAAAGTTTAACAGGTAAACTTTCTACTGACATGGTCAAAACCCGGATCCGGGTCCGGAAAATAGGTTTAACCGTAAGAAACCTGTTTGATGGTACATTATCCGTTCTATTGATCCGATCTGGAATTTTGAAATCATTTCAGATAGAGGAACTCCTACTAAAATTTTCGGTAACCTCAAATGTCCAAAATTGTTAAGTGTTGCCAGATGGGATCAATTTGAATCGAGTCACGTGGGAAAATGAAAAATCAAAGAAAAATTCAAAAAACCGTTACCTGGTTTTGAGGGCATGTGAACCAAACCAAAATTCTCCGATTTTTCATATAAAAATTTCTACCAGCTACCAGGCGAACAGAATTGGCAGAAATAACAGTAGGTCGATATTGCCCTGACATTTTTGTTTAAGAACTTATATCTAGAGAACCACTTGACCAATTTCGATGAAAGTTTTTCCCAAAAAAAGTTTAACAGGTAAACTTTCTACTGACATGGTCAAAACCCGGATCCGGGTCCGGAAAATAGGTTTAACCGTAAGAAACCTGTTTGATGGTATATTATCCGTTCTATTGATCCGATCTGGAATTTTGAAATCATTTCCGATAGAGGAACTCCTACTAAAATTTTCGGTAACCTCAAATGTCCAAAATTGTTAAGTGTTGCCAGATGGGATCAATTTGAATCGAGTCACGTGGAAAAATGAAAAATCAAAGAAAAATTCAAAAAACCGTTACCTGGTTTTGAGGGCATGTGAACCAAACCAAAATTCTCCGATTTTTCATATAAAAATTTCTACCAGCTACCAGGCGAACAGAATTGGCAGAAATAACAGTAGGTCGATATTGCCCTGACATTTTTGTTTAAGAACTTATATCTAGAGAACCACTTGACCAATTTCGATGAAAGTTTTTCCAAAAAAAAGTTTAACAGGTAAACTTTCTACTGACATGGTCAAAACCCGGATCCGGGTCCGGAAAATAGGTTTAACCGTAAGAAACCTGTTTGATGGTATATTATCCGTTCTATTGATCCGATCTGGAATTTTGAAATCATTTCCGATAGAGGAACTCCTACTAAAATTTTCGGTAACCTCAAATGTCCAAAAGTGTTAAGTGTTGCCAGATGGGATCAATTTGAATCGAGTCACGTGGAAAAATGAAAAATCAAAGAAAAATTCAAAAAACCGTTACCTGGTTTTGAGGGCATGTGAACCAAACCAAAATTCTCCGATTTTTCATATAAAAATTTCTACCAGCTACCAGGCGAACAGAATTGGCAGAAATAACAGTAGGTCGATATTGCCCTGACATTTTTGTTTAAGAACTTATATCTAGAGAACCACTTGACCAATTTCGATGAAAGTTTTTCCAAAAAAAAGTTTAACAGGTAAACTTTGTACTGACATGGTCAAAACCCGAATCCGGGTCCGGAAAATAGGTTTAACCGTAAGAAACCTGTTTGATGGTATATTATCCGTTCTATTGATCCGATCTGGAATTTTAAAATCATTTCCGATAGAGGAACTCCTACTAAAATTTTCGGTAACCTCAAATGTCCAAAATTGTTAAGTGTTGCCAGATGGGATCAATTTGAATCGAGTCACGTGGAAAAATGAAGAATCAAAGAAAAATTCAAAAAACCGTTACCTGGTTTTGAGGGCATGTGAACCAAACCAAAATTCTCCGATTTTTCATATAAAAATTTCTACCAGCTACCAGGCGAACAGAATTGGCAGAAATAACAGTAGGTCGATATTGCCCTGACATTTTTGTTTAAGAACTTATATCTAGAGAACCACTTGACCAATTTCGATGAAAGTTTTTCCAAAAAAAAGTTTAACAGGTAAACTTTCTACTGACATGGTCAAACCCGGATCCGGGTCCGGAAAATAGGTTTAACCGTAAGAAACCTGTTTGATGGTATATTATCCGTTCTATTGATCCGATCTGAAATTTTGAAATCATTTTGGATAGAGGAACTCCTACTAAAATTTTCGGTGACCTCAATTGTCCAAAATTGTTAAGTGTTGCCAGATGGGATCAAAATGAATCGAGTCATGTCGCAAAATGAATCAATAAAAACAAAGCTGAATAGTGTTTCAATTTAGATTTCTTTATTTACAAGAAAGGACACTTAAAATACATCTCGAGATATATGTATGTTCATATTAAAAATGTTAAATCCTTAAAATATACAAGTACAATATTAAATAATCATTTAACTCGCAATGTTTTGGTGGTCCTGTAGATGCTTAACAAGCGATTGGAATACTTGTGCTGTGGTTGAATCTGGCAGTTCTTTTAGCACAGATGATGTTGTGCCGGTTAGTACACCGACTCGTGGATCAATAGGTAATGTACCTAAATGCGGTACTTTGGCATAATTTGCTAGTTCCACTCCACCATTTGAAGAAAAGATATTAGTACATGTAGTGCAATGTGGGCAAACGAAACTGTGACAATGAAAAGAAGTCGAGCAATTAATCAATGAAAAGACGATGTCAATGCTATTCCTACTCACCCACTCATGTTCTCCACAATACCCAAAATATTAATGCCAGTCTTTTTACAGAATGTAATTTCCTTACGCACATCATCCAGTGCTACACCTTGTGGTGTCGTCACTAGAATCGCTCCATTGCATTTTACCTCACGCATGCATTCCATGACTGTAATGTGCTCATCCGACGTACCAGGAGGTGTATCGATAATTAAGAAATCCAATTCATCCCATTTAACATCAGTCAGGAATTGGCGTATCATCATAGTCTTCTTCGGACCGCGCCATATCACTGGATCATTACGATTTTTCAGCAAGAAACCAATAGACATGACAGCAAGCGTCTTTGATTCATCTGTGTAAATTGGCACCCAACCTTCATCGCATTGATAAATGTCACGACCTTCGAGACCCAACAAGTAAGGAACACTTGGGCCGCACAAATCAATGTCAAGCAAACCAACCTGAAATGAAATAAAATATGTTTAATTTTTGTTTTGCTCTGCTAATCTGTTGAAACATGTTAAATTAGCTTAACTTGGCTTACCGTGTGGCCATTTTCTCGCAATGCCAAAGCAAGTTGTGTGCTTACTGTTGATTTACCAACGCCTCCTTTACCCGACAGTACAAGGATTACATTTTTTACTTTATCTAACATATTTCTTATGTATAAACTTGTTTTTTTCAATTAAAATACAAAAATTATAAAAATGCGGCTTTGAAGTCTGAATGAATTTAATTTCACAAAGTTATGAACAGCTGATTTCTCATTTATATAGTCATGATGATGTGCAAGCGAGATAACTATATGATACTTGGAAACAGTTCCATCGGATGAAAAGCGCCACCTGTTTACAAAACTCTGCATTTCAAAGCTCCCTTTTTCACCTCAAATGAGAATTTTAATTTACTGCCTTTTATATGAAATTATATACTTATATAGATTGTACAAATTTGTTGATTATTTTTTTAATTTAGAATTATAACACAGTTAATTTTTCTTTTGCTTTTCATAAAAAATTCTCAATATAATCATGACCCAAAACGCCCCCCCAGATCATGGTGACTTATGCCTTGAAGTTATCTTTTTCTTTGCGCAACGAATGCATGCAAGCAACTGGTTCCTCTTCCGAGGCATGTTTTTGCACTGTAGGCACATGGACACGCATAAAAGGATTCCATGATTTCTCCTCACCAATGGTGGAAGGCACTGTTGGATCTTGTGCGGCACGTCGCAGCTTAGCCCATTCAATGCGACGCAAAATATTCTCATTATCTGGTTCCACATGACGTGCGAAACCAAGATTTTGCAGCGTATACTCATGACCACAAAACACTTTGGTATCATCCGGTAAAGCACTTAATTTTGTTATTAGCGAGTCATACATTTCATCAGCGGTTCCCTCAAAAAAGCGTCCACAGCCACCTTGAAACAGAGTATCGCCAGTGAAAACTGCACCGCTTGCATCATCTGGCGCTGTAACATGATAGCAAATATGTCCACTGGTATGGCATGGGGTGAAAAGGCAACGCACAGTCAATTCACCTATTTTAATGATGTCATTCTGTTCGACTTTGTTGGTGAGTGCGCCAATACGCTCATCGCCACCATATACCAACAATTCACCAGTAACCAATTTGGCAAGTTTCTCATTGCCACCAGCATGATCCCAATGATGATGTGTCGTTAGGACTTTGCTCAACTTAATTTCCGATTGTTCAGCAGTGCTAATAACTAAATTTGGATCAACTGGATCAACGATGGCAGCTTCTTTTGTGGCATTATCAATGATCATGTACATATAGTTGTCCTGGAGGGCAGGCAACACTTTGACATGCATTCCAGTCAATTGGATATCTTCGATTGTGCTATGCATGCCGCGTATGCCGACTTTACGTAATTTTTGAACTAAAAATATGTGTATATAGAAAAAAAAATGTTAGATTAATCAAAATACAATAAATAAAAAAATAAATACAAAAACATTAACAAAAAAAAAAAACTAAAAAAAATGGTAGGTTGCTTTGACTAGCAGGTGAGTTTAAGGCTGTTGTGGTGATTGTGGTGTTAACAGATATCATATTGATAAACAGTCAAGCAAATTATACAAACAAATAAAACAAACGTCAATCAATCAATACACAAAAGATGATTAGATACCATCAGATGATTCCGATTATAGTAAAGCGTGTGAAGAAGAGACAGGAGAGACGACTAGAAGACAGAACTTGTTTTCACATTTACATTTACAGTAAACACAGATAGAATTTCCATTCCCCCACATATTGACGACATGGATACATGACATTTTCACACTTTGACCAATTGTTATAATGACTTGCACTTCGATCTTGCACTTGTTGACGACATTGGTGCTGAAGATGGCGATGGCTTTGATGGTAACATTGTTCACTGTTGATCTAAGAATGCCGGACGAAACAAGTACAAGTGGTGGAAGAAGAACATGCAATTTTCGGACGCTCATTAATTTTGGGACCAACCTCGAAAATATGTTGATGTTACACCAGTTTCTACCGATGAATACAAATTCCGCCAAGCTGATGAAAACATTTAAGCTTCAAATTTTAATTAGGCGCACACTACAAAATGTGATTAAATTTGTTATTTTGGATGGTTCTTATCTTTTTGGTTGTGTTTAGTAGTGTGCGTGTGGTGTGTTTTGTGTTATGAAAATTCTTGTTTGTTTAGTTAACTTTTATATGCCAAGTGCAGTCAAACAATGATAAAATTTCTATTAACAAATGAATTATTGATTATTAAAAACAAAGGTATAAAGAATCACCTACTTAAAAATGTATTATTATTAACAAGAAATCGTGTGAACGATTTTTTCTGCTGTGACACTGATCGAACTAAAGTCAGAAGCCGCATTTTTACACTAAATAACAACGCCGACGGCAAACTATTGTGAATAGACAAAAGAAAATTAATATCGTTAGATGTCGCTGCTTGATACTATTCACAACTGTTAGATGGCGCAACGGTGAGAATGTGATTTTCGGTTGCAAAGCTGAATTTCAAATTTAAAAGCCAACAATTTGAAATACAATTAAAACATACTGCTTTGAAACGAGCTCATTACCAAAACTTCAGTTATAAAACATTATATAATTAGTTGTTTTCAAGGTAGTTTATAAATTCTGTTTTGTTTTTTAATTGTTTTTTTGCAATATGTAATACGTTTCCTCTGGCACTGAAACATCTGATCATACATACAATCAATGATGCATGATGAAAGGTTAGATGGGAAAGGGAGACAAAGATAAATGCAATTCATAGGAGGATTAATTGGAAAAATATATTTGACGGAGAACTATGGTTACTTTAGGTTTTTTGTACATAAAGCTGTGGCGACTCAGGCACAGTTTCCAAATGCCAACCTGGCAACACGGCACCGTCGCAAGCAACCGCTTACGCCTAGGGTTATATTTTAAAACCAATGATTGGAGCAACCATACACAGATCCATACAAAATTGTCCGTCGCATAGACGACAAGGTTTGTGAGCATAAACGGTGAGGATAAGGCCTGCATACCTTGCCAACGTCAACATTCCATACGACGAGCATGTGTCAACTTGTCCATCATCAGACAAGGAAATTTCAGAGCCTATGTCACCATCAGCAACATCGCATTTGCAGCCACATGGACATGTTCCGTTACCTTCGCCTAAAGAAGATGTCACTGAAGGGGGTGTAGATGTGGCGACTCAGTCTCAATTGACAAATGCCATTTTGACAACATGGCACCGTCGCAAGCAAACGTTTACGCCTGATATTTTAACACAAGTGATTGGTCACCCTTCCAGCATGCAAGTCATAATTTCCTCAAAGATTATGAGAGTTTAATAAAAAGTAAAACATAACCAAGCTAGTTGATTGGTTACCACAAAGCTTTGTATTATTTGTAGATCATTCACTTTGTTAAAAAGAGGACTTGATAATAAACCTTTCAAGTGAACAGTCATCGTTCACAGCACTCGGCTGTTCCTGTAATCTACATTGCTAAATCGCCAAATCGTGGGATTTACTACATCAATTGGTCTTGGGATCTTCAACAACATATCGTGGGATCCACTTCACTACGTTGTTCTATCCTCATCATCGTGGGATTCAAATCATCATTGGACACATGCTCCAAAATATCTTTTTATGTGATTCAAGATTACATAGAGGGAACACAAATGGAGCTTGGAAATACTAAATAATACTAATACACTAATATACCAAACTAATTCTGTACATCCATACATATGTATGTGTTATTTATCGCCACATACTCGACATTACTGGGAATTTCCACACACGGCGTTGCTCAAGCTAGAGTGGGGGTCACAGGTGGCGGATAGTGGACGGCCTGCAGATATGTAGGTTAGCTGCGAATAATGAATAAACAGTCCCCGACCAATGAGCGGCGAGAATGGAAGGGGTAGCTTAAAAGTCTGCACACCCTTGTGAAGTTCTCGTGACGGGGCGAGTGGAAGCCGCCCTTCGAAATAAGCTTTCCCAAATCCAAGAGCGTCTGTTCCCATATTGGGCGGCTTCATGGTCTGCGTCTGAACCTGATAGGTCGGCAGTAATATAAGCCTGGCGGTAGGCCTAAAACGCGGAGATGACCGATCCTCGTCACGTCGCGCTGGGAGTCTCCGAATCGTTGTTAGTTTTTCCGCTAATGATGGTGAAGGGGTGATGTGAGCGTGTTCTGCCGAGGCGGCAGGCGTGACGTGGGTCAGAAACCAGCCACTTTGGACCCTGGTCAGGGAGTGTACATTGGACGCAGTTCAGTAAGCTGCGTTGCCCCGGGCGAGCTCCAGTCCGTCCGCGTATTCCGGGACTGGTAAAGCGTAGGTCAGGCCTCAGGGAACTGGGGTAGGGACTGTGTCCCAAGGGTATACCCGTTCCTGACTATTACGGCCCGCCCCCCTGCACACGATGCGCTGGCTAACTAAAACAAATAAATGTTTAATTTTTCCGGGAAGAATACCACTACGGCAATGGCCAACTTGGTTGCTGTAGCAGACAAAGCTACAAGTTCATCTGGAGATTTGGCCTTCAGGCGGAGCAGCAAGATGTGTCGCTCGCCTCCAAGAAAGGCCGAAGATCCACAAACGATCCCGTGGGACGTAGCTTGCGCAAATGAAGAGCCCTCTCCTTTCAAAGTAGGATCAGAAACTGTGCCAGAGGTGGTAATAACAAACGCTACAGTGGAGAATACGACGTCGGCACAAACAAATGAGGATGCAGATGTAAAGGAGAAAGAGGTGGATGTTGCATTAGGTGAGCCTATTTCAGTTTCTGCTAGGCCGTCTAAGTCGAAATCACCTCAGCCAAGAAAGACGACGGCAGATAACAGTAGGCAAGTGGACCTAGATTGTCCGGAGGAGCCGCATACAGCAAGCGCAATGAGGAAATTGGAGCAGCTTGCCGTGATGATGGAGAAGCAGCGGCACGTTAACAACGAGATGAGAGAGCTGTTAGCTACGGCAATAAGGCTTCACAGAGACGAGGTTAACAAAAAGTTGCATCCTGTCCGGCTAGCAGTGAGCGTCGCCACGATCGGTGTACAGACAGATGGGAGAGCACAGGTCAAGCGTGCGGTTTGCGTAACTGTAGCGAAGGAGGATCGACCCTCTGTAAAGATATCAGGTTTAAATAATAATCCTGATAGCGGCTCGTCTACATTGAGGGCTGCAGATGAAAACCCTAAGCCAAAGGAGAATAAATGGCAAGTAGCTGAGCATCGGAAGAAGCGGAAAAAGAAGATGGAAACGCAGCGACCATCCCCATCCCCTGAAAATAAGGGTGGGGCACCTTCCAAGCCACCACCTAAAAAAGTTGAAGTAAGGTCTCGCCGAACACGCCCCGATGCTCTAGTCATTACTAAAGCGTCGGAGTTATCCTATGCAGACTTCCTAAGGACGATAAAAGGGAAACCTGAGCTCCAGAAAGTTGGCGACAACGTTAGCAGGATACGCAGAACGGCCAAGGGAGAAATTCTTCTCCAACTTTCTAAGAAAGGTAGTGCTCAGACGGAAGCCCTAAAGGATGAGATTAAGGAAGCCCTGCAGAGCTGTGCAACGGTGAAATCGCTGTCCCAGCTAGAAGTTATAGAATGCCGTGATCTGGATGAAGTAACAGAGGAAGAAGAACTGAGAGCAGCCATTACCAGGCAATTTCCTGCAATCAAACTCAGCAGCATTGCCATTAGAGCAATGAGACTTGCTAGAGATGGGACGAAGACAGCCAATATAACCTTACCGGTCAAGCAGGCAGAATCTCTGCTTAAGGCGGGATCGTTGAAGGTGGGTTGGGCTCGTTGCCGTCTGAGACAACATATAAGTCCCACAAGGTGCTTCAAGTGCTTGGAGTATGGCCACATTGCGAGAGGATGCAAGAATAGTGCGGACCGCTCAAAATTATGCCTGAGATGCGGAGCTGAGAGACATATTGCAAAGACATGTCGGGAAAATCCCAAGTGTCTTATTTGCCCGAAAGGTAAGAATGCACATGCTTCTGGGAGTTACAAGTGTGAAGCCTTTAAGAAGGCCATGCGTGATCTGAAAGCTAGGCATGATTAAGTGTTTGCAGCTTAATCTAAATAGGTGCAGTGCAGCGCAGGACTTACTCTCGCAAACAGCCATAGACAGGAAGGCTGATGTACTACTGTTTAGTGAGTTCCATAGGCCGAAGGAAGACTTAAATGTGTGGACGCAGGACGTTAGTGGCAAAGCGGCTATTTGGCTACAAGGCAATGCTTCCTTTGAGCATAGAGAGCCCTGCTCGTATGATGGTTTCACCTTTGCCAAAATACGGGGTATCCATTTTTGCAGCTGCTACACATCGCCAAACGTCAGTCATGATTCATTTGTTGACTTCCTGGATAGACTAGTTAGCGCTGCGAGGCATAGATCCCCACTCATAATCGCCGGTGACTTTAACGCATGGGCGGTGGAATGGGGTTGTACTAGCACCAATAGGCGCGTACGGGCTGTTTTGGAAGCATTTGCATCGCTGGATATGGTTCTACTTAATAGGGACAACTCAATCACGTTTGACAACGGGAGAGGCAGTTCGGCAATAGATCTCACCTTCTGTAGCACATCGATTGCCAGTGCTATAAAATGGGAGGTTGCAGATGTCTACACCCCAGTGATCACCTTGCGATACAAATTTGTATTTCCCCTCAGGCAAGGGTTACTATATCAAGATTGAGGAAGCGGGCCCTGGGTATCGCTTGGAAAACTTGGAAGCTGGATAAGGAAACTCTGGATTTGTTTATCTCCGAGTTTGAAGTAGCGCCTGGTAATGCGAGCCAGCAATCTGGGCAACTTATGCAGGGCCTCACAAGGATGTGCGATGGCTCTATGCCTAGGAAGACTAGAAGCAATGGCAGGAAGCCTAACTACTGGTGGACTGATGAAATAGCGGAACTTCGCTCGCAGTGCCATCAACTACGGAGAAGATTCCAGCGCAGCAGAAGGAGGAATCCTGCATCTCAGGATACTCTTCTCTTCCTCGACGAATTTAGGCACAAAAAGTCCCTACTAAGCAAGGAGATCTGCAGGAGCAAGCGAACCCCTTTTGCAGACTGATAGGAGAAGTGGATCAGAATCCCTGGGGCAGCGCTTACAAAATTGTAACGCGCAAGTTCAATAGCCTCAAGGCGTCAGTCCCTTCCTCCGCCTCGCAAAATGTAAAAATAGTAGCCGCCCTCTTCCCACCAAGAGGATTGTTGAAGATACTTCGACCACTTGAGGTTGCAGATGAGAATGTGCCCAATATCACCACTCTTGAGCTAGAAGCGGCTTTGAGTAGGGTGAAGGTAAACAAATCACCTGGGCTGGATGGCATCCCAAATGTCATCCTTAAGAGAGCCATTGTAGCGAAACCTCACGTCTTCTGCGAAGTTTTCTCAAGGTGCATGAGAGAAGGACTCTTCTTCAAATGCTGGAAGAAGCAACGGCTGGTTCTCATCCCGAAAGGAAACCTGCCCCCAGAGCTACCATCTTCGTATAGGCCCCTGTGTCTCCTGAGTACCACCGGGAAAATCTTTGAACGGATTATTTGTGCCAGATTGCAGCAGTACACGGAGTGGCCAAATGGTCTGGCTGAAATGCAATTTGGCTTCAGACCGAGAAGAGATACCGTAGGAGCAATCCAAAAGGTCTGCGGCATTGCAAGGGAGGCCTTAAATGCCTTCAACTCTGCAGATTGGAGCTGCATCATAAACGCGCTAAGCATTTTGGACATACCGTGTTACCTAATTCGGATAGTAGTGTCCTATTTCAGAGAGAGAGTCCTGGCTTGTGACACGGAAGAAGGCACTAGGACTTTTGACATTACTGGAGGTGTCCCGCAAGGTTCAGTACTAGGTCCAATTCTGTGGAATGTCATGTATGATGGCATCCTGCGGATTTGTAAACCCGATGGGGTGGAGATCGTCGGATATGCGGATGACATTGCTATCGTCGTGGTAGCAAAGACTCTGAGTGAGGTTACATCCAAAATAGAGAGGACAGTAACAGCGTCGAGGAGATGGCTAACACAGAATCACCTTGGTCTGGCGGAGCATAAGACCGAGTTGGTTCTTATGAGCTCCAGGAAAAAGGTGGAAACACTTTCGGTTAGAATTGGGAGCCATTCTATTGAGTCGAAGCCTTGCATCAAATACCTGGGTGTACTCTTGGACCATCGACTATGCTTCAAGTGGCACTTAAACGAGTCAGCCAAAAAAGCAGCTGCCATCACACAAAAACTGGCCAGGATTCTCCCTAACCTAAGGGGACCCAGACAACAATCTCGGGTTCTGCTAGGTTCAGTGAGTAAGTCCATACTGCTTTATGCGGCTCCAGTCTGGGCGGGGGCACTTGCAACGATGGTATAAGGAGTGCTCACAGGGTTGCTAACCTCAGGATTTGCAGGGCGTATCACACAGTGGCAGACGATGCAGCAGGTGTCCTTGCAGGCAGACTGCCAATCGATCTGGAAGCAATGGCTGCCAGGGACAAGTACACCGCACGTGCATCCTCTCAGGTAGCAGACTTGGAGGAGATTAAGTCCAGATACCTGAACATCTGGCAGCACAGGTGGAGTAGGGCAGAGTCGCGGAGGATACACCAGCTTATCCCAGATATTTCGAATTGGCTTAAGCTTCGTTCTGGTGATGTAGAGTTCGAATTTACTCAATTCGCCACTGGCCATGGCTGTTTTAGGCAGTATCTCCACAGGTTTCGGCTCGCTGCGGATCCGTTCTGTGGTCTGTGCAGAGATGTCGTGGAGGATCCGGAGCATCTTCTTCATGAGTGCCCCCGTTTCGAAGCGGAGCGACGAAGAGTGTATGCGCGCCTTGGATCTCCTTGCAGCTCACATGAGATTGTAAGGCGCATGGAAACATCGGTGGATGACTGGGCATATTTCTCTTCTGAAATTGCCAACATTATGAGGGGTGCTCGAATGTACGAGCGAACAATGGCGCCTGCTTAATTTTAAGCTTAATATCCCTCCCTACGAAGGAATGCCTCGGCGGTGCCGTAGGGATTGAAAGGGGCTTGATGCGAAAGGGGGTTTTTTAGTCGGTAGGCTAATGAATCCGACATAACTTGTGGCACGGGCCATAGGTATCTTTGGAAGATTTTTACCTCCTTGTTTCGCACAAGATTAACAGCAAGAGAGTATGTGTGTAAGATTCAGGTTTTTAAACATAAAGAAAAAATAATAAGAGTCAGTCTTCGCCTGACAAGCAAAGCTAACAGCGCCCACATAACTATTATATATTGTAATTCTAAAATATTGAAATTCCAAAATCTTGTAAATTATAACTGAATTAAAATCCCACAATGTATTGAACAATCAATACCTTTATTGCACTCTTAGACCTAATTTATTCTTCTCTAAGCAATAGTTTCTTTAACCGGACATTACAACCCAGTTCATAGTTGGTTTCCTAAAATTATATTTTATATTTCCAACAAAAGAATTTTTTATTTTAAATATTTTAATAACGATTCCATTACCACTAAGGATTTCCATACTTTCATTTACATTGAAGGAAGTGACTTGCTTTGACAAAATGATAAGTGATAATTGAATCCAAATATCACATATTGCAAAACTTTTATTACATTATCATGTATAGAATGATGCTGCTCCAGTTCCTGATCCAATTATTGTTGTTAAATTACTACCGCTCAACAGGTAATTTTCGGGACCACCGCAACGATTCGGTTCCGATCTAAACGACTCCTTGTTGCTGAATGTACGCCATTCAAAGCTAACATCAATAACACGATCTCCAACTACTAGGCCACACTCGGAACAAATTATATCACTAGCGTGATAATCTTCAATTAAAATTGCTTCATCATCTTTGTAGCAGCACACTGTGTCGTTGAACTCTTGATTTTTATTTCCAGCCATTATAATGTATTAAATATATGTATGTTTTTAAAATGTCACAAAGTTTAAATTCTTGTAGATGTTGATATGAGCGTTACTTCACGGATTTTGATCTCTTTAACCGATTTAACGCCGTATTTATACTAAAATATTTAATTATGAGTTGAAAAAAAGATCAAGAGTTCAACAACAAAGTGTGCTGTTATAAACATCCTGAAACGGTGTTAGTTGAAGATTATCACGCTGGTGATATAATTTGTTCCGAGTGCGGCCTAGTAGTTGGAGATTTATTCTGAGTGTGGACTAGTTGTTGGCGATCGTTATATTGATGTCAGCTCTGAATGGCTTACATTCAGCAATAAGGAATCATTCAGATCGGAAACCAATCGTTGTGGTGGTCCCTAAAATCCATTACTGAGCAGTAGTAATCTAACAACAATCATTGGATCAGGAACTGCAGCAGCATCATTCGATGAAAATGGTTTCGCCAAATATAAAAACCGCCAATCGTTCGCTTATAGCGGGATTCAAGGAGATTTCCGCAATGGGAGGTCGTATGAATGTGACCCAGTCAATTATAGACCGCGCCAATAACCTTTTCAAGATGGTGCACGATGGCAATTACTTGAGGGGACCCTTGAACGATGCCAAGGCAACTGATTGCCTCTACCGTGGATGCCGTCAAGAGAATATACCGCGAATTTGGACGATGTTTTAAATTAATTACAAGTGCGCTGAATACAAAAACTATTCCATAATGCTTACATATGCATGAGAGTGCAATAAAAGTCTTGTCAATTGTGGGATTTTATTTCACTTAATCTGGATGTGGATAGTAAGCATATTTTTAATTCTTATCAATGTTTTGCATAAATAGTTTATGAGGATTATACTGCAATATACTTGACATAAACAGGTAATAGAACAAAAAAAGCAATGAAATTTTCGGAACGAATGTTTGCCATTATGTAAAATTACCTACTTTAAGAACTTGTTCAATAATAAGCTGGTAAAATTATCTTAAATCAATTGAAAGTTGAAAGTTCTGCCAACATTGTCAGCAATTTCAGTTGATTCTACATAATGATTACCTTTATACATAAGTATGTATCGGAATCTGATCCAAATAAGACTATTGCAGTGACATAGCAAATGCTCTGCCTGCTTTTTGATGTTATATATAATATAATAATGTTGCATAATTCTACAATGTCCGAGTTAATCCTAATATGTCTTTCAGTTTCTTTTGCGAAAACTTTTATTTTGTGTTTCCATCTACAATAATATTTCAGGGATTTTGTTTCCAAGCGCCGTTTGAGTTTTATTTTTGTGAAACAGTGAGGTAGTTCGCAGAATGGTTCCGGACATTGGAATCTCCATTCCTAGTTTGTCAATCCACCTCTTCTATCCCTTCGATTTTGTAATTTTAAATCTTTAAAAATTAAATAAGCAAGCAAGGAATGTAATCGTATTTCAAAACCGATTTATCAGTCAACATCCTATATTATCATATTCAAAATATATTCAAAAGATTTTCATAAGTTATCTAACTGTAGTTACTTAGTATGTCCGATACTACACCAGGTGAATTGAATAGTAACTCCAAAGCGAATCTTATTCAAGTGCATCATGTCGGGGTTACAGCTAAAATTCAATCCCCACTTTCAAAACTTCTTCAAAATGGTAGTTCTTCCACAGAATCTGATAATAGTTTAGTTCAGTTTGGACATGCGCATAAAAATCGCACTAATTACAATGCTTTCACAAATGATTCGCCAAATGATACGGAAAGCACAACTGGAGAATCAAACTCACGGGTTCTTTATGAAATGCGTGCGATACCCGCTGAATTGAAGCGTATTAATGAGAAGCCATCGCGAATAGAATTTCAACGATACAATAAAAAAACACGTTTTACTCTACCACCAAAAAGGTATCAAATACCCGTCAAGAAGGATAAACGACATAATAAACGCAAACAGCATCAACATCATCAACACCAACACCATCAGCATGCAAAGCACCAACCGGAATGTGGCTTCTTTCAACGTTTACGTCAATCATTGGACAACATGTGTAACATATCATCACCGCCACCGCCTCAGCCATCAAATAATGAAAAATTAATCGATGGCCTACCCGAGCCCAAATGGACTAAGAAATCCTCAACTTACGATAGTACATATATTGGTATTTATCCTTTTGATCATGGTTGCTCTGATTATCTTAGCATCACCGATAATCATCCAAAGATCAATTCACTTGTTTTTGCCGAACGTGCCACATACTATGCAACCCATTTCTGGGCCGAATTCTTTGGAGTCTTATACATTGCTGTAGCATTTGTTGTCACCTTTGTATTGCAGGCTTATCGCTTCGTTTTATACTCCCTGGTGAACACACTCATTGTGGGCTTACTACACATGACTTCGGATTATCTGGTTAAACCCATTTTAACGGTGATCTTTAATGGTTTCATACAACCACCAATGATTTTCATTTATAATGTGCTCTCGTCTGTGCGTGATATTCTCGAACCAGTGGCAGAAATTCTTAATAATTTCATGAAACCATTGGGTACAGTGGGCAAGAGTTTGCGTCTGGCCCAAGTCAATTACAATAATCGACATATCCATTCTAATACCAAGGAAACAGTGTAGTCGCAATACCGATCTTAGGTCATATAATTTTGTACATATTTGCATTTAAATTTGTTGAAAAAATGGAAAAAAAAAAATATTTTCCACAAAGGATTCTTTTCTTGGTTTTTGTGTTTCATTGCCAAACGTTTCATAGCAACAAATAGGCGGAGTTAAATTTGAAGCAAGAGACAAAAACTTCCCAAATATCTTTTGTACTCTACTAAGAAAAACAACCCCCCGTTGGGCACTTAAACTGCCAAGTGAACAACAACAACAACAGCTGGATAGCAAGATAGCTTGCTGGCTGGGTGACTGTTGTTGCCCTACTTCGTTGTAATCGTCCTTCAATCCATCCATCGTCATAATATTGCAGAGTTTTTCGTCTAACCCGTGAAAAGCGCTCAAATTACATACAATGAAATGATGCAGGAAATCTGCTTTTGTAGACACTCTCGGCACAGATTATAGCTAGCTACAGGAGGAAATCAGTTCAGTTGAACTCAGCACAACTCAATACTCATTATATTGTACATGCCAGAGCTCAATGCGATAGTTGGTTGGTAATATATGGGACAATAGTATAAAAGTAAACAGTTATGATATATAATTTGCTCATTTCGTGGTTATGTAAGAGGGTTTGGTTGTTAGTCCATTACTGGGGGGTGACTGTTCGTCTCTCTGTCTCTCTTTTATACCATATGGTTTTTTGGCAATTTGATTGAAATACACATACATAATTATATCCCTAGAGTATTGAGATTTATTGAATTTTTTTGAATATGTTGATCTTCTCTCAAGAAACATCCGCTTCCGGCTAAACAAAATTTCTTAACAAGAAAAATTTGGCAAAACCATCAAGACAATTCGAACAATAAATAGAATTTCTAACTAAACACAAAGTGTTAATCTATGGATACCATCTAAATCAAGATATCAAGGGATTAAAAACAGGACAACACTTCCATTTTCACTTTTCTTTTCATTTCACTTTTATTATAGTACTCAATGAAGAAGGACATCTATATGAGTGAATGATGATGAGAAGAGAGAAGCAGAGATTTATTATTATCAAGAAGCCAAAATCATGAGTATTGTTTGTTTGTTTTATAAGCTGCATAGGCAGATGAATAAACGTTTCAGGATCAGGATCACCATAGTGAATTTGAGCTCTTTTTTAAATGATTAAATAAACATAAGAATGACATTTCAAATTCCTTGACCTTTTTCAAACTTCTGTCCAAAACCTGGAATAATAAACCAAAACTATTGCAGTACATGTTTACTGTCACACCCCCATACAAACGCCTTCTAAGTCACAATTAATCAACGCAACCACCACCACCACCACCAACCATCATCATTTTACCACATTAAGTAATAAACTCTATGGTTTGGTTATGAAAAATTATAAAAACATTTTCCATTGGGTATTCAGCGAGTGAAAAACTTGTCAAGTCAATTCTTCAAACACAAGCTAATTATGATGATTTGGACATAATAACACTTCACACTCATTAACAACAAACATCCGAGCAGAGTTTAACTCCGTCGAGTCTAATAAATTTACTTTTTTTTTTGTGTTTTTTGTTTTAAAGAATCTTTCTGCCTTTCTTTTACTATGGTAGTTCGCTTTAAACTTGGTAAGTGGACACCACCAAACCAAAAGTACATAAATCAGTAATGTCTGGCTATAGAAGAGAGGATGATGATGATAATGATGATGATGCCTGTATGTAGTACTTTACAAACTACAACAAGTAAGGGTCGTTTTACAAACAATTGTTGTTGCCTTAGACGCGGCGACGCGTTGGCGACATAGTCATGCACCCCTTTGATACTTGCTTCCTGCCCAACGCCAACATCATCCGTACACATATCATCATCATCATCGTCATGCCTATGTCGTGTGCTGTCGTTTAGTTGTAGTAGTTCTTGCTATGTATACGTAAAATGTCCAATTAGTTGGAAAATATCGTAAAACCGCCATATGTTTATTTGTTTTTCATTCAATTGTTGTTGTAATTAGGTTTTAAGAGCGCGCAAGAGTCTGTAAAATGAAACCGCAAATAATGATAAGTGAAGGTAGAAAGTGATGTTCATGTTCAGTAGTCAATAGTCAATCACGCCATGAAGATTATTTGTCTATTTTATTGGAGGTTGACTAATTAAGACAATCTGTTCTTGTCAAAGATCTTCGAGTATTTGAAATTATTGATGATGACTGATTGATTGATGTTACACAGAATATCCTAAACAAATAATTAATATCAGATACAAGAGTTAGACCCAAATTTAAAAATAGCAAATATCTGACCCAATTAGAGACACCTATATTCAAAGAAATTAGTGACAGTAATAGCGAAAATTAGATTCAGAAAAGGATCTCTGATCCAAATGGACTTCAACCTTTCATCATTGTGAGTAGCTTTAAATTTGACTCAATGATCACTGTAATACAAGTAAGGGGTACACAAAAGTCTTCTACTTCTACTAATGAATAGAATTCAAGAATTGCTTAGAGGTTCTAATCTAATAACAATAAGATAGAGTAGAATAAAGATTTATCAACGAAATGAATCTCGGGATACGAAAATTATTAAATGTCTCTTTTATAAAGCAAACTTTTTAAAGTATGCTACGGTAAAATTGTTCGTACTTATTTTGAACTTGTGCTGGGACTGCTGGGTTTATAAATTGGGCATAAAATTGGTAACATATCTCCTAGGCTTGTGTATCGCTGAGAAAAACTAATCTTGTATTATTAATTTTTTTTTTTTTTTTTGAGACTGAACACTGTATACTGCAGTTCCCGCGAAGAAACCGCGAATAACCAGTCAAAGTATGTGATTCAGAATAACCTTCTTCGTCGAAAGTGCGATATGCTTGGGATCATTGTCAAGTTGGAAGATCCAGTTATCATCAATAAAGCGCACCACAACACCAACACCAGATGCCCCTATTGCCACACCACCACCGTGTTTTACAGTTGGAACCAAATTTTTCGTTTGAAAGGCAGACAAACTTTTGAACGACCATTACTTCCAAACAAATTAAACTTGCATTCATTCTTCAGTAAAAAGAACAAATTTCCAATATTCCACTTGTTAATATGCTTAATTAAAAATGCCAATCTAAGCTGCCTTTTACCCGACTACGGCGAAGCAAAAAGGAGAGTTATGGATTTGACCGGCATGTATGTAGTTGGGTGGATATGGATGTTGATCTATTCGATCATAACATTCAAACTACTTATCATAGTTTGACAATTAGGTATAATTGGAAGTGTCTTCATCGTCCGCTGGTTATAGGATATGTGACGTCACATTAAGTTGAATATGGCGCCCTGTAGATTGCATAAAGTCATGAACTTAAAAAAAAAAAAATGGTGCCGTGTTGGGCTTAATTAGCCCATTTCAAAAATATATATATTTTACGCTGTTGCTCGCAACTTTGCTTGCATGCACCCGATAATTGGGAATAATTTCTAAAGTCACGCCTCAGATGTGAGTTAGGAAGATCCGAACAATAGCTAAAATAATTATCAATCTGTGTTATCATTACTACTGTTAGAACGTATTGATTGTTTTGTCAGGATAGGTGGCACATGACCACGGCTATTCTCTAAAATATATAACGTGTAAGTTGTTTACTTAAAAAAATAGAAGCTGAAAATAATTTAGAGAGATATAGCAAAAAATGTGGCCACAAGTGTATTTTAACGAATAAAGAGGATTTTCTGAAACATTTGAGAATAATTGATTATATGTAAAAATGTTATACCTAACCACTAATTGGTATCCAATAAATGTTTGGGAAGGAGATGCAGAACAATGTGTGCCCAGCTATCTAGTATAGATGATAAACATTGAATAGATTATACATGTCAATTTCAGGTGAGAATATATTTATGTTTTATCCTTTTTAGAGTTTGATTTTTTAGTGGTCGTGTTTTAGTTTTTTGAAATTAAGTTTTATCCTTTTCCTTTGTCGGTGATGACTCATACAGCATACTTTGATAACTGATAAGAATAAAAGCAACTTAGAATATCAAACAACAAATTTGAATAACGGGACTTCATTTCTGAAAAAATAGGAAAGAAGAGAATTTAAGTCATAACTTTTGACTGTGTATATACTAATTAGTTAATTCAGGGGAGTGGACTATATGCATAGGCTTATTTGGAATTTAACTAATGGAATCTAATTCAAAGGAATATGGGGAGCTGCAATTAATTGCCTTCAGACTGGTGGAACCTAAATATTTCAGCAATTTGCATAATTTCATGATGATGACCAAATTCTCAACTCTTTGATAGTTTTATCGCATACATTGAATACTTTACAGACAACATAAGTACTTAATTATTCAAATCATGTACTTATGTATGAAGATCTGTCAATAATTTTATATTCAAATAAATTAGAGTTTTTACCATAAAGCGATGCACATCAAACTTCAGAAAAACGATTTGTGTAATTGCTTGCAAAATTCTTTTCATCAAAAATAAGAGGCACACACATCCGGTAGAAATTATCATCATCATGGGCAACAACACTTCATTCATTCATACTTTCACTATTCATTGTACATAGTAGTACCATGTAACAAAAACGTATGTTGTAAACACCCCAAAAAACATTTGAACTGAATGCATAACATAATGTTGCATTGTTGCTTTGTCTTTGATTGTTCAATTGTTGAATATATTCATTCGATTGTCAATTGAAAAAGGCGACGAAAAGGTGCGAAAAGTGAGAATTTCGCAAATACTTACTTTGTGAAAAGCAAAAATCAGCAAAAAGGTCTCGGAACGCTGATGATTACGATGCCAAATGATAACTATGGTGTGATAATGATGATGGTCTCATTGTGTTGACGCGCCAATGTAACCTGACATGTCAAGAGCGCCTAACTATTGTCAAATGTCATTATAACAGACACAATAACTGACAAACAACCAACAATTTTCAGCTTGGTATAGTCGTCAGTCAAACTGTCAGACATACAGAAGGACAGGGCAGGATCATATATGCTAAGAACATGTTGTCTGTCATTTAGCAAAAGAAAGGAGTACATAGACAGAGTAGCTCAATGCATAGCCTCTTTTTTGGGATCTTTTAATAATCGTTTGTTGAGTTGTTAAGAATTTTGGGATTAAAACTATTTTGGGCGATTATTTTGTGTTGTTCTTTACTACAAGAAATGTTTTGCTCTATTTTCTTCTGGGCTTGTGGGCTTAAGAGGTTTGTAAGGATTACAAAAGTGTTTTCATTGTAATTATGTACTTAAAGTGACTCCTACGTAAGGAAAATACAATATTATTATCTCATCTCAAGTAAAAGGTGTATTGTATTGTTTGTTTTTTGTTTTTTTTTTTCTAGTCTGGAATTATATAATTTTTTTATGCAAAACTTGTTGTTACGATAACGTTACATTAGAATAGTTAAAAGTTAGAAAAATATAAATAAATTCCTAGTAGCACAAGTACTCTGATTGCATTTAAAGCGAACGAATTTTGAGAATACAAATACTAAACTTTAGTGGAAGAGAACATTGTGAATATATAAGTAATAAACTAATTGAATGAAGCATAGACTGATCTCATAGTATATAATAGAAACTTTGCCAAAAATCCCATTCAGTGTAACGATCTAAAATCTTCAAATTTGACTTTGCGCTTTAGCATCACTGATTAATGATTAAACCTTTTATTATAAAAGAATTTTAATTTTTAATTCGTTTGGACTTCATGAAAGGCGCTTTATTCTTGAGTTATTTAGATAAAATTCACCGATTGAATATTCAAAAATGTTTAGTGATTATCTCTAATATGAAAACAAGAATAGGATTCGGAAGATGATGGGACTTATTACGGGGCACTGCACCATCGGGCTGTTGGCCTACACGATGCAGGTTTCACATAGTGAGGCTAAGACCTATACAGAGTTAGTTCAAGAAATGCTACTTAACTTTCTCAATTTGGGCTGTAATATGAGCATTAAAGTGCACTTCCTGTATAGTCATATAGACCACTTTCAACATAACCGTGGAGATTTTGGCGCAGAACAAGGAGATCTTTTTTTTTTTTTTTTTTTTTTCTTTTTGGAACATGTGATGACACATGCATGCATTTTTATGGAGCTACTACCAATCAAGGTGCAAATACCTTATGAGGTAGCATGTAGTGATCGCCAAGTAATATTAATTTACAGTATATTTGTATTTACAATATTTACAAAGTTAAGTAATAAGTGATTAAAGTGACGTCTTTTCAGTCGCTGTATTGGGGTGGAGTGAACAAGTTTCCTTGCCAGTCTATTCGTGTGGTTCCTCATTCTATCACTGTACCGACTTAAATGGAAATTGATCTGGCTATCAAACAAAGGCTACGTCTAGATCGTGGAGAATGCGACTATTCCAACCATACCAAGGGCAGCCAGTGATTGTGAGCAGTGCGTAGTTCTGTAATCCTTGCACTTTGAGTAGATGGGACCTGGCTGCCGTTTCCCATATTTGAATCACATATCACCATATCGGCGCGATAACTTGGCAAGAGACTGTCCTCTTATTCTGCAGCGGCAGGCGGCTTCTTCGACATAGTACCCAATGGAGGCTTCTACAACTCGCTACTGTGACGTACATATTTTCAAAAAGTGAGCCGCCCAGGTATTTGGATTCAGATTTTTACTCCAGGTTCATTCCATTGAGGGCAATGGGTGGGGGAAGTCGTTGTCTAAGCGTGAAGCAGACATGGCACTCGTGGCACTGCATGTGCTACTCACCATGAAGCAAACATCGTCTGCATACGTCGCCATGAGTAGGGACTTAGGTGGGATTCCGAGAGTAACGGCATCAGGAACGGGCATGTCTGCGGCAAATAAAGAATATAAGAAGGGTCCAATCACGCTTCCCAGGGGCACGCCTGCACCCACTGGGTGTGGTGAGGACTGTGTCGCCCTTACTTTTACCCTGAAGGAACGACACTCCAAGTAGGACCGTATCGGAGCAAAGTAGGGCGAGGATAGAGCGGCTTTAATCTTCTGCAGTAGCCCCTGATCCCACACGCGGTCAAAGGCCTGAGCGACGTCGAAGAAGACTGCATTACAGAACATCTTTACATCTAGTACCTTCAATATATGGTCGGTGGTCCTGTGCAGCTGTTCCACAGTACCATATCCTGTCCGAAAACCGAATTGGTGATTGGGAATAAGTTTCCTTTGTTCGGCTATGTCCACAAGTCTGGCACCAACCAGTCTTTCCCATACCTTTGAAAGGAAGGTAGGAGACTAATCGATCGGTGGAATTCAGGGTTATCCTCTGACTTGCCAGGCTTATGGATAATGGTGACGAGTGCTGTCTTCCAAGCTGTGGGGAGCAAGGAGAACGCTTCTATCAATATATAAAAACAATGAATAACAGGTATCAAGGCAGATGGGACGTTCATATGATGGCAGACTATTGCTGGGGAATCATGCGCGATTGCCCAACAACGCAACTTCACACTAGAAGATTACTCAAAAGACAATTTCATGATGTACTCGTATAATGGTAAAATAAGTAGTTTCTTGTTGTTTTTGTTTTTGTAAATCTTTCTTTACTTTCATTGGATTTTCCTCATTTTATCTTTAAGTTCATTAAGGTATTTTTAGAAAAATAAGTAAGACAAAATTCATTACCGGTATATTTTATTTTTAATTTCTTTACAACTTACACGAAATGTGTTTTTTTTTTTTTTAAATAAAATAGAAATATTAAACATTTTTTTATTATTAAACTAATTTATTATGCATGTGTTGAATTTCTTTATATGAATTTAATGTTTAAGATTTTCAATAACTTAAACAACATTATTAGTAGTATGTATAATAATGTTAACAAACTATATATGAAGGTAAAAAAGAAAGAAGTAGCTGATCTCAAAAACAAGAACTGATACAAAAAAACTAAGGGCAGTTTCGAATTCAACGACATTTAGTAAATCATCACTAAAATATTTCATGCACCAAAAATGTTGTTGACCAGTGTTATGTATTAGTATTGGTACGATTCCTAATTGAAAGTTTGTCCCGGGACTAATTTGATCGTGGTATGCCTGGTGTCCCGAGACTTTAAAAAAGTCGTGACTTGTCAAACTCCTACTCCTATTAGGGGCTGCTTCTAGACAATGTTTATTCTCATAAGGTTAATGTCATAGATTATTTTATTTTTGTCCATTAAATTTTACAAAAAAAAAAAAAAGATTATTTCATTGAAGAATCTATCTGTATGTGATTCTAACATAAGCTTTAGATTTTCTTAAAAATTGCATTCATATTGCACTTAGCAACAATGCTTCAACTCAATTGACAGAGTTTCTCTATAATTGCCTCTATGATTTATATCAACTCATATAGCAATGGTTTATTCATAAGATACTATATAAACTTCTCGTAATTAGAAAATATACAAATTCGCACGAATTTGCTCGTTACTTTAGATTTGTTTACTTTACATTAGTATTAAATTTTACTCACATGATGTTAATTTTTTTATTTACATTTATTTATGAATAAAAATTGCTATATTTATGTCTACTCGTACTTTTATGCAATCAAGTGGCAACGAAATCGAAGAAATCTTTGAATGAATTGAATGTATTGTAGACAATACTAGTATAAACAATATTTCACATGCGAGGGTCGATTTACAAGCACCTGTGCAGGAAGACAATTGACATTGACCATCCGCTAAACAGCATCATGCTATGTACTGAGTTATAGAGCGATTCTTAGGTTACATGTTGAATGACAGCCGTTTAACTACAATAGAACAACTTTTTTTTTTATTTGATAATGAAAATAATTGAATCGACCAGTAGTTGGTTTTGAGAAAGACAACAAATGATGATATTAAAACGGAGACCAGCTCAGTTTATGAGAACTCTGCGCCTTTGTTATCAATCTTAAAATATTGGATAATTCAATTCAAAACTTGGCAACACAAGTATTGCTGTGTAGATCTATGAAGATTGGATGACATGTCAGAAATAATTGAAAGAACCACAATATTGTAACGAATGATCGAAGAAGATGTTTTATTTTGGCTTCTAATTGTTCATTTATCCATTAATACACACTCCAGATGCTCATCACCCTTGTGAAGCAAGCGAAGACTATGAAGTCGATCGATAATTTGAGGGATATAGTTTTTTGAATGAATACGAGTTAAAGGTTTAATAATAACACCTTTTACTTCTTATTTCGGGGATATTTTTGTGTTGCTTCGGCAAGATCTGTCTTAAGACTAATTTAATGCTATTCTCATCTCTTATGTCTTGTTTAATAGAACAAGCTTTTGTACGAGTATAACGGGACAAAAGATGACAAATAACACTGGCAAATCACGAACTTTACATGCTAATGTTTTTTCCTTTAATTTCATCCAGGCACCAAATCTATAAAGAAATCTTACTAGGAATTACATTCCTGTCCAGTATACTCGAAAATTTAACTCCGTACCAGTACTCCTTTGTTTCGTTTACAACTTTCGACGTGGATTATCTCAACAAGAATGTGTCGATGAACTCAGTTCTTTGTATGGCTTGTGTCTTCATTCAACACTTGTTAAACGATTCTCGTATTTTTGTCTTTCTTGCCTATTCTATGACGCTCTAGCTTTCATTCTTAATTTTTCATTATTACTACTATACTATACTTATAGCTAGATAGATATATGAGTAACTCTACATACATATAAATTGTATACATGATACTATTTTGTTGCCTTTTTTTTTGTTTATTTCTTTTGTCTGTGTTATGATATTTTGTTGTCATTATTGTTATTGTTGGTGTATTTTTGTTTAATAATTTACATTATTAAGCAGTTTTGATAAACCAAAGAAAGACAGAAAAGAACGTCAGTCAAGAACTTCATTATAAAATAATGCTGAATTCAGCAATAGTTTAAAGTGTGGGAACCAAAACTGAGCTGCACCGAAAACCCATAAAGAATGCAATTTTATATTTTAATTTTTTATGTTGATTACACAAAAAAAAAATTGTATTAAATTTTTTTAGGTTTTAAAAGCAAAAAACAAAATGTTAAACAAATAAGAGACGCAATAAAAATCATTTGTTTTTATAAACAAAATAATAAAGTATGTGGCGTATGTGTTAACATAATCGGGCCAAGCGCACGTAACGTTGCTTATTTTAAAGGATCCAATAAACCCGTTTTCTTTTGAATTTAAGCCCATTTGTGGTCAATTTGTTTTTTGATGTTCCACAATAACAACACACAGCCAATTAGTTCAGTTCTTAGTGATGTGGTGATGTGTGGATGCCAAATATACTGGGGTGTTGCTCTTGACTACCATTTATCATTCAAGACCTCTTAACCCTTGACAGACATTCAAGTTAATCAAAACTGGCTTAAAACACTTGTTTAACCCCTCAAACAAACAAAAAAGGAAGGAGACACCAGTGTAACAACCACCGATCGAGTATTTGTTTTATGCTTGAAAACACCTGAATAATGGACAGAGGAATATGCTAGTAAAAAAATTTCGTTAATCTTGAAAGTGTGTATATTTGACGACGTCCTATTACGTAAGCACCATCTACACCAACACCATCACCATTGTCGACCTCAACCTTTCAATCAATCGGCTTAAATAAGCCGAAGAATTACTTGCATTAGTAAATGCATAACAAAGAATCAACAACCAACCTTGTTGCATTAGGTAAATTTGAAGTCCTGATAAAGTAAGCAACCTTTCAACTTTGTTACCTTCAAAAAGTTGCTAGAAATCAACTACACTTAAATATCAAGGGCATACAATGTTATCAGAATTCATCAATGCTATCACCATCAATGCAACATCAGCATCATCACCACTACTAACATCATCATCACCATCATGAAGATCATCCCTCCTAATTTACTGTTTGGGCATTAGTGGATTTCTCGCCTAATGAATTCTTGTCAACGTAGCACAACATCCTGGTAACTAGTATGTACTATGAAGTGAAGTGACATTGTTTAGTCTTTTCGTGGCTTTATTATTTCTTTTGTTGTCACCTTTCTATTGCTTTGTTGTTGTTGTTCTTGTTCTATCTGTTTGTTGCCAGTAGCATTTTTTTCAATTGCTGCCATCTTCTCTTTTATAATCTCTAACAAAACGCGTTCCCTTTTATTATTACAAAACAGAAATTTGTAACGCTCAGAATTTATTTATTTTTTTGTGGATGCCTCGAAATTCTTTAATTGAAATTTGATTCTATCAGAGATGACAGACTGACACAAGCAGACATAGAGACAGACAGATAGACTGACTGAGTGATTGAAATAAAGACTCATAGACAAGGGATAAAGAGAGTTCGCAACATTTTGACTGACAACGCAATCGAAGCGTCGAATTGCAGTTTGGGAAAAGTTTGCAAAGTGACTACAACGGCTTTTGTCTATCTGGCGACATTACCTATTTATCATCTAGTATCTTTCAAAGTAGGGATGTGTTGAAGACTCTTTTAAATAGAATATTAATTGTACAATATGAAATACAAAATATGTACATTAAAAATGTATTGTTTCGGATTGAAGCAGATACTCGTATTGATTTGAGTTCAAGCTAGTAAGTATGCAGGTGTCACCAATGAGATTTGTTATCTTTGGCACTTTCGAATTGTGTATTAAGTAACCAGAAACTTGTGATGACAATTCTTTTAATTAACAACAAAAAGAAAATTTAATCTAATTATATGAAAATTTTGATTTTATAATACCAAAGAAATGACATCAAATTTTTATCAATGATTTTGTATAAAAGTCAAGAGAACAGGGCTTAGTTTTCCAGCTGCTTAAAATTTCCCAAACAGTTAAATTGGTAAAATAGATAATTTAAGTAGATGCTGCATAATCTATATATGTACATATACAAAAATGGAAGAGAAATTTAGTTTGACGGCGATGGACTCTGACACCGTTTGACGATCAACATGGCACATATAGTATGTATTTTTTCATGGAGAAGATTTTTGCATATTTTTTTTTTTTTTTTTTTTTGTTTCACCCGCTTTTGTCAAGAAATTGGTGGATAAATCTTAAGGATATATTTTAAATTCACACACATCGCATTTCACTTATTCTAGAGAAAGAACCTACATATTGCAAACAAATAGGCTGACCCGTCAACTTCATATGGCTTGTAAACAAAGCATCTTCTCCTACTGATTAATAGGTGTCGTTTTCAATACTTTTCAACCAACCTGTAGTATGTTGGAGGCGACCATTTATGACAAGAACAAGAACACACATTAACATTACGCAGGGGGTGTAGCAAAGCACGCCGGGAACGCTAGGATAGTATAATAAGTGAAACTGTAATGTCTCCCGGAGACTTTGGCGTAGTTATCATAAGGGTCGAACATCCGAGCTAGCTTAATTTTGAACAAGAATATGATTCCAGTCACTGGTGTCTTAACGTAGTACTGCACTATCGAGTTAATGAATCTTAGGATGCACGTTCCCATCAAGAAACTATTGAAAATACCTCCTATATGAGTGGTCTACGCTTTTTGGAAGGCTGGGCTTTTTTCTTGAGAAACCTTTCTTTGATGATCTAGACTGTCTGGTAAGCCTGCAATTGGAGGACCTGAAGCTTTATGCGGATTCGGCGGGATGGTGTTTTAGACGTAGAGCGCTTAATGAAAAGAAGTAAAGATACGTAATACACAATATCAAATTTTTAACTATGTCAAAATGCATAAAAGATCAAAAATGATTTACAGCACTTTATTGTAAACGGCAGCCTAACGACCTCAATGCTTTCAATCAGCTTTAAAATTGTACACGAATGTGAAATAGTTGCTTCGAAAAATAGAATGGAATAGACAGGATGGACAATTCAATTAGCAAGCATTAGCGGGCATTTACCAAAAGAAGGTGATACTGTCAATTTGGCGGGATCAGTCTTCTATAAGCATTTATCAAAGAACTAACACATTAATTCCGAAGAAGCTATTGAAATTATATGATGAAGGGTGCGATAGTTTCATCGACAATATGAGACCACACTCAAGATTGGTCACTTGGCAAAAATTGTTGCATCTTAGTTTAAATGTGTTGCCATATTCCACATTTGGATCAAACCTTATGCCATTAAACTTAAATAAATTTTAGGTCTAGTAAAATGATCGCTTTTGAAGACCTCATTATTAAGAGAAGTTTTATTTTTCAGAAAAGAATAAGATATTTAACGAACGATACCAGAGACTTGACAGAAGGTCATTGAACAAAACAGACACAACATTAACTAACTTACTATTGTGAGTAGAACAGTTTATAAAGCATTGGACATTTCATCTCATTCGCAATACATACTAAGACAATCACAGCTTGAAAAAACTAATAATGGAAATAGTTAACATACTTTCCCAAAATTACATTGGTAATAACGAGCAAGCGAATTCAAAAGAAATCTCTTACATAATCAATAGTTTCTAAGAATGAATTTGTAATGAAAACTACCTACTTACCGAACAGAACACAATAGAATAGAATACGACACCATGAATGACATTTCTATTCATTCTTTTTGTAGAATATTACAAGCAGCAACCTAAAAGCCAAAATTGAGCAATTCAATGTACTACTATACGTGTATTCGTATAAATATCAAGAGTGAGTGTACCAGAAATAAAGTGATAGTTAGCCATGGCTAAGCTGAATGAATGAATGAATAACAACACCAGGAAGGAAGGTCGCTCAAACAGAAGCAATAACAGAAGCCAGATATTTATTCAACATTTCACCTTGCTATACTACTTTAGACAAATGACAAATAATTTTACTGATCAAATTGCAAGAACCAAAAATATATACATATATACTTATTATATATATATGAAGTAATTAGAGTAATAATTTTGACGAAATGTAAGAAGAAATTCAATAGACGATGAATTTTCTTAACAAATAAAAATGGGTCAAGGCAAACGGAGGAAAGCAAAATATTCCAAAAATTGCGAAATTCATGTGAATAAAAGAATTTAATACAATAAGATAAATTTTCTATACCATATACAGAGATTTAAACAAGAACAAGAAAAACCAGTTTGATGTCATAAATTGTGACAAAATGGCGTTGCTTATTGTCAGATACGCCTACTTCTTGTCATTGTTGTTGTTACACAGGATACAACATTGGTAAAATCAACCCTTAAACTAAAGAGATACAAATGCTTCTGCTGCTGTTGCTGCTTCATATACTATTCCTTCTTGTCACTATACAACTACACAACAATACTATTGCAATGCATGAATGAGTGTTTCATTGCCATTTATACTGTGTCCAAGTTTCATGTTCATTCATTCCCCATACGCGTTCAACCAATACAAAGTGAAAGATATCACACACAGATACACACAATGAAAAAAGGGAAATGCAGTTCGTTTTATAAAATCAGAATCATATCCACTTGGCATATTGAAAATCCCACTCGCTTCCATTCAGTTCGTTTTGAACTTGCAGTGCGTTCGGTTTGGATTACATTTTATTTGTCGCCGCCGCCGCGTTCATTCTTAACTACTACTTAGAATGCGAATTTATTGAGTTTAGAAAGAATAAAAAGGAGAAAAGTAAATAAACTACGCGACGCGACGTGACGCCAGCGAAACTTCAATTTATTTATTTAAATAGTAGTATTGTATATTTTGCGTTTCTAAAGTGAAACATAAACCGGATGTGCCGTGTCCATCAACCCCACACTACATAAGAATTTTAATTGCTGGCGTCTATGAAATACAATACTATTACGCGCATTTTGTTTATACAAATAAAAAGTAAAAGATATTGTAAATAATCTTTAAAATCAATAAATCTGTGCAATCAAGATATTTTATCAAAACCTAATAAGTTAATTAGGCTAATCAAATATTAAAAAAAAAAAAAACATTACCATATAAAATCAAAAGCAATTAAATCAAATAATCTTCAAATTTTATACAATACCATATATGCCCATATGTGTGTTTCCATGCCAAAGTGATCAAAAAACATTAAAAAAAAAATATATTTAATTGGACTGTGAAATGTTTGACAAAAATATGGATACCAACTTATCATCCTCATTAAATGGTGACTTAGATTCAACTAGTTCCGGCGGCACCTGTTCGGATAATTCAACACTTAATCAGGACAATATGAATTCACCAGTTTCATATGGTTCTTTGTTTTTACCAAATTCTGGTGAGTTTGTAGTACTTATAAAAGGAAAAATAATTCAAATTAAATATGATCGGATATTTCATGGGTTTTTTTTGTATTTTAACAAAAATAACAATCTCTAGGCGAGCGCTCAAAAGATCTAAATATGTCTACTTATAGTATAAACGTTAGTTCCTTTTTAGAAAATGTTAATAAATGTGAGGTTGTCATATGAACTTTATGAATGAAGTTATGGTTCAGCAAATAAGATTAAGATTAATTTCGTGAAGTTTAAACTCTAAAAATTAAAAAATGTGCTCATTTGATCTACAAATACTGATTGTAAATGCTCAGCTTGTAAGAGGACTACTTTTTACAGTAATATTGGACGTTTAATTTCAGTATAGCCATAAGAAATAACTGTGCAAAAATCCATGGTTCAAAAATTTAAGGAACTTGGTTTTTGCATAATGAATCAATAATGACTCTTCTAAATTATTACAAGATTTAAGACAAAATGATAATACTATTCACTCTATACTCGTATTTGTATGAGAAAGTAATTACATTGAAGTTGATTTAAAAGAACTTATGTATTCAGGACCTTGGCAGAAAAGTTTTTATCAAAAATAAATGGAAATCTGCAGAATTATTTATAAGCTTTTTTGAAAGAAAATACATGAATGAACTATTAGTTTTTTAAATAAAAATTTGAAATCCTTCTTCAGATTTATAAAACAAAAACCAAAAATGTCATTTACAGAATCTATTAAAGTTGATTAATGGTTATTTTTAAATAACTGACAGGATAAACTCTCCGAGGCGGAAATCCTTTTTTTAAAAATAAATTAAATTTTTTAAAAAATTAAACTATTCTCAAGATTTTACATATTTGATATCCCAGGTCAACTTATACATTTATGAATCAGCATATCTAAAGACTTTTGTTAGGTTCTCTCTTAGAAAATGAATATGCTTAAAGGATTAAGTAATATGTATTGATTGATTTGAAAAATAAGTCTTGATTCTATTAATAATCAATAGAGAACCTATCGTTGAAGGCCCATCGATTTGTTTAGGAACTTTCTTCTATGCATTCATTCAAAAATAGTGTTGTTTTTTTTTTTATAATTTTATTCTAACATTAATCGCATAATTGCATAAAATATTGTATTGGGTGGATAAAAATTCTATTAGCGTTAATGTATACAGGAATAGTGTAAATCTTCTATAAAGATTTGAGCCTAAACATGAAGATTATAATTTACCAAAATCTACAATAATCTTTGACTCTGTTTTTATTTTATAGTGTGTTTAGCTAACTAGACCTTCTGTTTGGGATGTCTTTAGGGTGAAGCCTCTTCAATCGGCGTCGACTCACGCCATGGGTTGGATTTTTAGTATATGGAATATATTCTTATACATAAAAATCTCGTGTCTCGGTGTTAGTGTATGAACTCCTCCGAAACGGCTCTACCGAATTTTATGAATTTTTTTATATATTTGGTAGGTATGAGAATAGGTCGTAAGATATTTTTCACCTTCCTTCCCGCACCCACAATTTTTCAATCGGGATTTTTGTAGTTTCATATGAACAATATTCAAATAATTAGAGACAAATATTAAAATCTATCAAGTCGCCAAATATATCATATAATGATGTCAATATTAATACTTAATTGATTCGTCTGATTTTTCAAATTATTTCAATTGCTGAGCAATGTACCACAGCATTACGCACTAACATCGCGTCGGGATCGTAGCAAAGCACGCCGGGTCCTATTTTATAGATGAAATAATATGCTAAGTTCAAAATTAAAATTGATAAATGAATACCTTAGATTGCAAAAGTCAACAAATTCAAAAATGTCACCTAAACAAACATGGAAAAAATGTAAGAGCAATGTCAGCAAAGAAGTACAGTCGACTAAAATCATTGATTTAAATATTATAATTAAATTCATTTGTCCTTTTAAAAAGACTAACTTTACCTCAGCAAATAATATGATACAAAATATATTCAATCACTTTAATTTTATTCTTGTGTATAGAATGAATCCATCATGTTTGCTGAATACTTAGAAGAAAACTAGTATCTCAAATGAAAATTGTGTATAGTGGCTTTGCAATGTGATTTATTGATGCTTGCTATAAGGTGGCTATATCTTCTAATATTACAATTATTATTATTGTGTATACGAAAAAAGAGAAGCATTTCATAATATCAAATAAAAAGTTCAAAAACTGAATGGTCCACCGCACTTTAACGTAGTCAGGCAGATATGGTCAGATAATGGTTTCTTTTAGTAATCCTAATCATACAATCCAATAAGTTACAAACATCAGTAATATAAATATTGTAATAAAAATGAAGTTGAATTATATTAAAATACATATATTAAACCAAAAGAACTTCAAATTTTAAGGCCAAAACTCGGTATACACATACAATACTCGTACAATATTATCACGTTATTGAATATTTTTAGTTAATTCTCCATTGTCTATGGATAATGTTGTTTTCTATATAAATTTATATATGTCAAATTATTCGTTATTATCCACAATGGAATTTTCTTATCAGGGTCTCATGGAATACGGGTATATCTTATTTCATGGGTAAAAAAAAAGAAACAGGCGTCAAATCGGCGCAACATAGTAAGTAGTAGTATGTGTTAAATATTTGAATGCACTTTTTTTTGCAAATCTTTTGCTGAGGACAACAAATTTTTGAGGAATAAAATTACCGAAGTGAGACCATGACTACGATGGTGGAGACGTCATAGGTTTGGTTGTTTCTATTTCATTAGTAACAAATACTATTGTATATAAATTTTTAAACTTGTGTCTGTGAAAAGAAGTAACGAAAATGAAGTAGTCAAGTGCTCGGTGCCTTTATGGATATTTTTGTATATACAAAATACAATATTTTTTAATTGAATATGATACTCTTACGTCGGCTAAGGTGTCGTAAGACAGACAAAATGGTCAAAGTTACGGAGAGGGATATAAACAGAAAGACACAAAGACAGACATACAGACAAAGAGTGAAAAGCATGCATGAAAAGAAGAGACATATTAGTCATACGAAACTTGTTCGAGGTGCAATTTTTTTTTTTTGCTATTCTTCCATTTGGTGGGGAAGAATTTGCATTAAATAAGCGCGTGTGAAAATTTTTGAAGTTTTGTAATGAAATTTTGGCTTTTTCAGGTTATCGTGGCAATATCTCTTGCAAAACTGTCCTACATTTGGATAAGTTTGCACCTTACGCCTCTGATAAAGAACTCGAAAGACGTTTCCAGGATATAACCAGTGATTATGAAAAGACACCACCACCCACAGCGGAACCGTCCCCAACACACCATGGCTATCATCCATCATTGAATACTATCATTTTTGAAAATGGCAACATTGGTGATCTCAATGGCAATACAAAGATCATGGGTAATGGAGGTATTATTGGTGGAAATGGTGATACACTTTGCAGCATGCAACGTGCTACCCATGCTATGAATAGTGCAAACGGGGGAATTACATCTAGTGGTCATCTAATTTCGAATTTAACAGCAGCCCATAATATGTCTGCTATGGGTAATTTTCCAATTGATCCAAAAATGTTACAATTCTCGACTGAGCAGGTAACAAAAATATTATTCGGACAATTAAGGAACAAACCTTTAACAAATGTTTTATTATTTCAGATCCAATGCATGTGTGAGGCATTACAACAACGTGGTGATATTGAGAGGCTTACAACATTTCTGTGCGGTTTGCCAGCTAGCGAATTCTTTAAGACCAATGAAAGTGTTCTACGTGCTCGTGCTATTGTTGCCTATCATCGCAGTCAATTCCATGAGCTTTACAATTTACTTGAAACTCATTGTTTCTCGGTAAAATATCATGTTGATTTGCAGAATCTCTGGTTCAAGGCACACTATAAAGAAGCAGAAAAGGTACGTGGACGACCTTTGGGAGCTGTTGACAAATATCGTTTACGTAAAAAATATCCATTGCCAAAAACAATTTGGGATGGTGAAGAGACTGTCTATTGCTTTAAGGAGAAAAGTCGTAATGCTCTTAAGGATTGCTATCTAACAAATCGTTATCCAACGCCCGATGAGAAGAAAACCCTAGCCAAGAAAACAGGCTTAACTCTGACACAAGTGTCGAATTGGTTTAAGAATCGTCGTCAAAGGGATCGAACACCACAACAAAGACCGTAAGTCGTCTATTGTACTATTGTATTCACACTAACTACTACTACAGTACTCAAACTAAACTAGAGTACAATAGTTTCAAGAAGAAAGAAAGAAGTGTAAAAATCTTCACAAGACTAACTTAGTTTTTGTCGGCGCGCCAAGTGGTTTCTTATTTCAAAATGATGATCCAATATGTATAATAATAAATTCACAAGTATCGCAAAAGTGTGGAAGAGACGAAGATGAAGTGTAGACCAATTTTCAACTCACATCACCATCATGTGTTAAGCATAAGCGAGCAATTGCACGGCGGGTGGTGTCCAAAACATTAAAAACTGTATTTCTTTTCCATTAAAATACAAGAAAAATACATCTAAAAATCTTGAAAATTTCTCAATAAGTCATAAAACAAAATGCTGTGACTTAGGGCATCATTACCATCATGGACACACTCTTCAACAAAATGCATCAAAATCGCGTGAAATCGTAACAAGAAACGAAAAAAACAAAAAAAAATCAACATTTCCAATTGACCGTAAAGAAGGAAAAAAAAAGAATAAAACAAGAGGCAGCCGAATTCAGCACTTGCCGGAATAATTTCTAGCCAGACCTGCAACACACTCGATCGCTTGCTTGCTTACTCACTCGTCCATTCATATCATTTCCATTCTCATTCCCAATTCCATTCATACATTTATTCCTTCTTTTTTAGTTCAAACAAAGGGATCACTTACTGAATCGCTTGGATTTGTATTGTGAATTATTTGGGATTTCTTCTTCGGCACTTCGGCACTTCGACACTTTTTCAATTTACTTAAAACTCACTTGAACATGATTTTTATGTGTGCGCGCCTTTTTTTTTTATACTTCGAAATATATATTTCTTTTTAATGGGTATTTATAGACCCTTGGTCGCCAACGAAGTTGCCTCTGACCATGCGCAGAACATGTGCCTGCCTGCCTGCCTGCCCCGCTTTGTCTGTGCGGCCCGGACAAAGTGATTTTTATTTTGTTTTCAATTCTTGAACAATTTCAAATTTGAAACAAGTGTGAAGTGCGTGTGTGTAATTAGGAGCATTGAATTACTCCACTAAATCATTTTTTATGATCATTTTTAATAATTTGTTTTTCTCATTTCTTCTATTTATTAGGGATATCATGTCGGTGCTGCCTGTGAATCAACTGGATCCAAATGGTTTTCCACGCATGTTTAATGCACCGAGTTACTATCCTGAATCGATATTCAACAGTCAATAACAGTAAAGAAAAACCACACTACAATCGGAATTTGTAAATACTATTGAACATATTATTTATAGAAGATGGTCATCAAATGACATTAGTCCTAGATTTTAGTTTAGATAAAATTATCACTTTGAAAATATAAACAACAAAAAAAATGCAAAATATAAAAAGAAAAATAAAAAAAACACAAATGTAAATGCAATAAAAAGATAAAACAAAAAATCAAGAATAAATAAATAACCATAAAATGATTTCATTATAAAGAGAGAAGAGAAATGGAATTACATACATAGATAATATGAAGAGATTACAGAAATACAGAAATCACTGTCACCTCAACTTGGTCTACTTTAAGAAACCCTATAATTACAGCTTCTCCGAGAGTCTGGTATTGGTTCCAAGATTTTCTTCGTAAGCAAGACTGCAATTTCTGTTGGTTCAAGTTAATGGTTGCCTCTAGATATCGGAGTCTGGTCCAAATTAGACCATTTTTTTCAATAAGGACGCTGAAAGCTCCATATTATTACATCGTTGTTTTAACATTTTACTTATTGTCATACCCAGACCTCGCATCAAAATGACGAAAACTGAATTACCATTTTCTATATGCAACCATACAAGTACAAAAGATACGTTCCTGAATTTTTTTTTTTTGAAGACGAAATTTGGATAACATAAATAAAATGGAACTTTAAAAAACCATAGGTAAAGGAATTCAATTATACACATTAAAAAGAGTTAAAAAAAAACCAGAAGAAGGCTATCATTGGCTATGTCAAAGATGTAATACTCTTCACGCTCCTCCCAGTTGCATCCAACCTTCCTTTCTTAGCATCACATCAGTTTGAGTGGCAATTTTATTGTAATGGGTTTTCCAATAAGAGGTGTTATTTTGGTATTCAAAGACAAATGGAATTTTTTGAGATAAATGATCGGATGTTTATTTCATTATAAAGAGGAAGGTATGTCGTTAATAATGCAAAACAACATCAGCCAAATGGCCACCACGACCACGCTTATAGGACAATATCCTTTTCATGAAATTTTCCATAACCAAATCGCAAAGTGTCTGCCCTATGTCCTCGATAGCCTCACGAATTCAATCTTTGAGGTCTTGAATCGACGCTGGGCTGTTGACGTAGACCTTATCTATAGTTTTATTTTTTATAAGTTTCTCATTTAATTTGAGTTTGTATGGGAGGTACCCCCGCTGGTAATCCTAGGGTCATGAAATTTACATGGTTGATGAATATGGATCAATTTCAGTTCGATATGTTAAATAACACAAAAATTTCAGCTCTTTAGCTCAAAAACTGAGGGACTAGTTTGCATACATACAGACGGACATGGCTAAATGAACTCGTCTCATCGAGCTAATCACAAATATATATACTTTATGTGGTCTGCGATGTCTTCTTCTGTGTGTTACAAACTTCATAACAAACTTATAATACTATTCACTCCCGTGAAGAGTATTATTAAGGTTTTATTAGAAAAACTTTTTTGTTTTTTGTCTTATCGAAGTGGACCTCATATTTGCCAATAGCTCAATGTTGAAATGGAGTATAATTACTGACTCTACCTTTAACGTAAGTCAAATCAATATTATTTTATATCTGTATGCACATTCACAGAAGTGTGAATAATATCGTTTGGGTGGAAGCGGTATTTCAGTTTTTCTTTGGGGACTACCACTCCTATTAAATAAGAAACTCTGGTTCCGACATATTGTCGTGGCGCTACAAAATTTCAACTCAATAACTTAAAATTTGAGAGAATGTATTGTACATAGAAACGGACTGACAGACGGATTAGGTGCATTCGATTTCTTTGTTGCATTAATATTTCTTCAATGGATTTGTATCTCACTTAAAGCCAGTTCACTAATCTCGATGACAGTTCTCTTATTAGGCAAGCGCATAGTTTGACTAAACGATCATCTCCTACTGCTAGCAGACAATCACTAGAAGCGAAATCAATTTGTCTTGTTATAATACAATACATAATTATGGTCTTTCTTTTCTCTTTCTAGTATTTACCTACCATTAATCGCACAAACAAAATACTATGCGAAAATGTTGAGTTAAATATAAATCAAAGCTTGAGTACCACAAATAGACAGACGGGTGGGTGAACAGACGACTGGATGCAATGATAATACCAATCGCATTTACATACATAAAAATAAAAATTAAATATTTGACATTTGACAGTATATATATTAAATTCTTTACTTGATTAACATTGGTGATCATAAAAAATTGACCATTAAGAGAGAAGACTCACTCTTCTTATTTAAAACAACGACAAACAGGACTATTTACATAATACATTAAACTTTTATTAGTGAATTTCCACTGGATATAAGCATTATAAGCTTTAAATCATTAAATCAATTTAAATGTCTTGAATATTCTACCCAAGTATATCTATCACATTGTCTCTTATCGGATCAACGGACTTATTATTAGACATATATACTAATATTGTACATATAATATATGGTATATAAATGTTATAAGTATATATTAAAATATTTTAATATGGTACTGTGTCTTTTGGAATACAATTATTGTATTAAGTATATATAATTTCAACTAAATTCTACTAAGTATGGATGGAAATAAAGCAATACTAACTTGAGATGGTGCCTGTGCATTGTGTGTTTTGCCTTCTTCCACAGGGCAGATTAGGGCGTCTGCAGTTTAAGGCAAATCTCTATACTTAAATTAAGATCCGGCTTATATTTATTAATTAAACGCAATAGATTTAGCTTCTTTGTTCTTGAATTATTTGATTCCAGCTCGTAGAGTGTTGATAAATTAACCATGAGACTTTCGTTAAGTGACTTTTGTGGATTGAGATTAATGGCACGTTCATACAAATTGATGGCATCTTTTAGTTTGCCAGCATATAACAAACAAACGCCCATATTATTGAGTATGGTGGTATTGCCAGATTCCAAATGAAGAGCTTTTTGGAATATAGCATAAGCTTCGGGAAAATCATTTTTCGCCACAGTTATGAGGCCTTTGTCCACTAAATCACGTAAATCGGGTGCAGAGTTCTTTTGAAAGCTCGTTAAACGTCGTGCTATCGCAAACTTTTGTTCAGCCCCGAAGATATCACCGATTTGTAAATAAATGCGTCCCCAAGCTGAATAAAGGGCGCGCTGTTCATTTTTTGTGAGATCCATGCGTGATAGCAACATGCCACTCATGATATCATCAATCATAGTGAATTTTTTCATCTAAATAAATATAAGAAATGAAGTCATACAACATTTGTTTGTGACTAATTAACTCACCATTAGCGCACAATTGATTATGGAATGTAGAACACGCTCCTCTCTTCGTTGCCAATAGGCCACAGCATTTTTATCATTTTGTTTATTGAAATGCTCTTTGATATCACTACAAATCACAGATAACTCAGAGAGAAGATCCAAAGCCATATGTGGTTTACCCCAGTGTATGGGCAACTCGGCGAGCAACAAGCGAAATGAAAAGCAGGCAATAGAGCCTTGTTTGCCATTGTACATTTCTGGATAGAATTCATAGAAGACATCGAGACGATTAAGTTGATCAAATGGCTCTGCTTCGGCTTGTAACAATTCAAATTCGCCCAGTTTGGCTAAAAGCGCAAGCCTTGTAAACCACAATTGCAAAGAATGAGGTGAATGTTTAGCTGGTTGTCCGGCTCGCCCATAACCCTGGCCATAAATGGTGAGTAGGCGACCGGTAAGATTTACTGCTGCACGATAGCAGCCCGCATAGATGAGATTGCGGAGACCACGTTCGTCTTGTGTTACTTGATCGGCGGTTAGTATTTTCCGATGTGATAATTCAGCTTCACCCAAATGTTTAGACACTGTCTGAGCAATGCAATCAGCCTGTAAAATATAAAATATGCATAAGTACATACATAATTTTGTTAATTTCAACAAGTTTACAATTACCAAATCATGGGGCGAATGTATACCAGGCATTGTTAACAAGGGCGGCATTCCTGGTTCTGTTTGTGGTGTTTGCCAAAAATTACGTACATCATCACTTATTTTTTGTTCTTCTTCGAGATCTGCTTGGTTTTCAATATATTCCGGCGCTTGAAAACCACCGCTAAATGTATTTGTTAACAACTGACTCCCTGCAATTGGCATAGCAGCACCCGAAAATGGCATTGCTTTTGTCAATGGCGAAGGTGATGACGATGACAATGACGATGGTGGTGGTGGTGGCACTCTTGATTTTATCGCATTTACTGATGATGTATTATTTATTGGAGAAACACCTGTGGGTGGCGCAGAATTATTTGTTTTACTTGCTAAATCATCGAAAAAACTTGGTGGATCATTTGCAAAGTATTGACTTAAGTTGGATCCACTATTGTCCATATTTCTTACAAAATGTAAAAACAAATAAACATTAAATTATTGACTACACAACTCTCAACTCCACACTCCAATAAGCAGAAAAAAAATTACATGAAAAATCTAAGCAGCTGTTTAGTAAACTCACAGTAGTTTGCGTAATTAAATGATTTAAGTTACTTGAATGTATCCAATTGCATAGAATATTTTAATATCTAAAAAAATACACATCCGGTGCTGCCATCGTAAGATGATGTGCGAAAGAGATAAATATATACACAAACAAATGCAACTCTACAAAATACCAATTGACCAAAAGATTATCGAACCGGTTGTCATCCCATATAAATGTTTTGCAGACTTCTGACACACACGGACGATAATTTTTTTCACGGAACAATTTTTTATTGAATACGCGATTTGTAAACAACATAGCGAAATACGTAAAAAACGACTAAATGTTTACAAACAGCTAGTGCGGGTTCCGATTAAAAATTTTTACCAAAAACGGTGAGTTTTGTGGCTTTTCGATGCGTGTGAAAAAAATGCCACTGAAAAAGGCGTAATTTTTTCTTCGTTCTGATTGCCTGCTTGAAATTCACGAATGCCACTAGCAAATATTAATAATGCGACGCCAAAATACAACATAATATGTTATAATGCACTCTTCCAAAGAGTATGAGGAATATTTCAATTGGAATCGAATACAATATGAATAACACCGCACCAATAGTTTACATTTTATTTCCTAACTGGAAAAATTTTTTTTATTGAGCGATGGCAGCCAGCAGCAGCACAGCAGTAGTGGGTGAAAAAAAAGAAAGTGTAGAGAAATTTTCGGGCTGCCGTAATATTCAGTGTACAAAACTTTTGTTTATTTTTGCAGTGGATATTTTATTGTGTCGGTAGTTTGTTGTGACAATTTGACTAGAATATTTTTGCATGAAATTCTTTATATTCCACTGTCTGAGTGTGTGTGTGTGTGTGTGTGTGTTTGCTTTATTTAATGAAACTACGTGATATCGTTGTTTTGATGAAAAAGCGCGCCATAATGATTTGATGCAAAGTGGTGACGATGACGTAGATAGATATAGGCAAGACGACGGGTCAGTAGTAGCAGCAGTCCAGTCAATCAGTCTGTTAGGTCTTTAACCCTTGCAGAATTGCAAATTCATGGGTTGCCATTTTGGTGTTTTTTTAAATTTTTATACACACACAAAAATAATTGGTTTTAAATAAATACTCAAAAAAATTAAAAATTTTAAGTTTTGTTTTCTTTGTTGCTTTGCGTTTTTTGTTTTGCCGCCTAAAAATCATTTTGGTGGCTTCATAGGTACATGCTCGTCAAAACACACTGCCAAACAGATGAGAGCCGTTTCCATTGCTCCCTCTGCTCCACAAACGAAATCTCCGCTATGTTTACATTTTATGCTCTCTCCCTCTTTGTTCTCAGCTGTGTTTGTGTAAGTGTTTGTGTGTGTGCTTGTAAGTGTGTGTGTTGAAAGCTCATCATCGCAGCAGTGCACAACTATCTCACTCAAAAACTTTAGATTCGCTCAACCGAATAGCAGGTGTCTGTCAACAAATTCGTGAGCAAATTGTCCAGTCTATGTTGTGTTTAGTCTTTGCTGTCAGCCAATCAATTGTTCGTTGTTACTATTTGTGACAAATTTCTTCAACTGATTTACAATAAAAATTCAGTGAATTTTAAAGCATATTTTTACTGTCCACACACAATTCTTGAAGTTCCTCATTAACTTCTACAATTTTTTTTATCATTTTCTTTACATGGGTTGATAATAAATACTTACCACCATTTGGTGGTATCACATTATAAATTTAGTTATTTGCACCCACTTGTCCTTGATTTTTTAACAGACCACTTGATGCTGCACTCCTGCTTTCAAATTTCTTGATGCCTCTCACTTGAGTGTCTGCTTGTGACTGCCAAACAAAATCCAAACGAGGCAGAGGTGAACTTAAATCATGCTCATTATCTGCTCATGTCGTGTGGTGTGTTTTTACTTGTGTGTTCATGTGAATATGAATAACTGTTGAGAAAGAGAGAATTTATGCGTGTGTGCGTGAGTAGCTGTGCTTGTTTGTGACCATCTCTCGTTGATTGAGTTCTCTCCACACTCAATTCTCATTGTAAACATCAATTAATTTAAATAATAATAAAATGTCATGTCTTGTTGTTGTTGTTGGTGTTATTTCTTTCGTATAGTTGAGACAAATTGAAGAGCGCATATGGCAGCTAACAACAACAACAGCATGCAGAGCGGCATGTCACCTCAGCCGGCTTCGCCTCTAACATCCGGAGTTATATCACAATCGGTGATAGCCTCGACTGGTTCAGTATCTACTTCGGCCGGCACATCGTCAGCTTCGTTGTCACAGAGCGCATGGGACCAGCTGACAGCATCGAGTTCGAGTAATTGTTCTGCAGCCGGTGTCAATGCGAATAGCGTTGTTAATGCTAATAATGTGGCTCCAATAATACACTCAATTTCTTCACCACTGGGCATAACATCACCAAGTATAAGCGGAAATTCTACACCTTTGAGCAGCGACTCTAATAGCTTAGGAGGACATCTAAGTAGTGCTGGGAGTTCACCAGCACCAAGTTGTTCATCACCATCTACACCCACAAAGACAGGTTTGCCGCTTATGGACAATATGAATGCACACACGCCACAAGGTGGTCCGCCCACAATGGGAGGCGGCTATGGTGAAGAACTAACTGGTGAACTTGTCAATCAGGGTTGGCGAAAGTTTTGGTCAAAGCGTGAAAATCGACCGTATTATTGGAATAAGGTAACAGGGGAATCGTTATGGGAGATGCCTGGAGCTAGGCCTTTCGATCCGCTTACAGATCCTTTAGGTAAGTAATTGTTAACAAGAATATAAATCTCGCTCTTTTACTTACTTACATATACCTTTGTATTAATTGTTGTTCAACAGGTATCTGCCATGGTGGACAATCACCAATGAACCCATCTGTGCATCCACACCATTTAAAGCGTCGACCATCAGATGATATGCATTTGCATTCACATCAACATTCGCACGGTGGTGGGCCACCAATGAAGAAATTTGTATTGGCAGGTCCTTGGGATCTGGAAGTTTGTACCAATGCAGTTATTGTTGAGCGTCCACCAACGTTGTTGCCTCAACCCCATCCAGATATAGAGGCATTCCGGTCTGCCTTCACTTTGAAGTTGCTTAAAACCTACGAAGATCTTTGTATGCGCCGCGAAAACATTAAAGCTCCTAGGGACTCATTCAATCGTTGGCTTATGGAACGCAAGGTTATTGACACTGGTTACGATCCATTGTTGCCCAGCAACTGCATCCCTGAAATTTCCAGTGCCATGTATCGTGAAATTATGGCTGATATACCAATCAAAATTATTAAACCCAAATTCACGGGTGATGCTCGTAAACAGCTTTCACGTTACGCGGAGGCAGCTAAGCAAATTATTGAATCGCGTTCGGCGCCACCTGAATCGAAGAAAGTCGTCAAATGGAATGTTGAGGATACATTTCAATGGCTACGACGTACTGTTGGTGCTAGCTATGAAGACTTCCAGGATCGATTGGCGCACTTGAAGCGTCAATGTGAACCGCATTTGGTTGAAACAGTTAAGGGTTCTGTCGAAGCTTTGTGCATTAAGATCTATCATCTATCAGCAGATAATGCGCGTAAAATACGTGAGCGACATATGCAACTCCTGAAAGATCATGGTATACCAGAGCCAACACCCCCGCCACCTCCGCCACACTTAAAGAAAGTCTGGTGCTATCCGATACAATTTGCGGTGCCATCACCGCGTATGCCAGCAATTGAATATGTACAGGATCGCGATCATATGATTATCAAATATACGCCCGCAACACTCAATCATCCAGATGCACAGTACATCAATTTGACGTATTTGCAGAAACTGGAACAACTCTACCGACACAATTGTTTCGATGACAAGAAATTTGATTTGTTTATTGGACGAGTGTGGTGCTTATTGAAACGTTATCAGACCTTTCTGGGCAATACCTTGAACTCTTCCCAAGAAGCTGAACTAACACAAGCATCGTTGCCGGTGCCAGTTTTCGAGTGTCTACATAGACATTTCGGTGTGAGTTTTGAATGTTTTGCTTCGCCATTCAATTCGTACTTCCGTCAATATTGCTCAGCATTTGCGGATACGGATGCCTATTTCGGTTCCAGAGGGTAAGTTCAATTGACTTTGAAAATTGAAAATTAGAAAATCTTATTAAACTTTTTTACTTGCAGACCTTTTTTGGAATTCAAACCTGTGTCAGGTTCATTTCAAGTGAATCCACCACATTGTGAAGAAGTAATTGATGCTTCATTAACGCACATCGATAAACTACTAACAGATACAATGGAACCGCTTAGGTAAGTTGTCTGCACTTCCTCTAGTGATATACATAATACTATTAATCTTCCTTTTTCTTTTCATAAACTAGTTTCATTGTATTCTTGCCCGAATGGAAGAGCATTTCAAAACTGGAGGAAAGCATGTACAAAAGACGCTCCATGGTTGTACTTGGCATGGCCCATGAATACCGGCATGGCTATCAGCACATGATGTCCAAGTGAGTATTATTTGCAATATGCCTCAATCTCCATTGTCAAACAGTTATTTATCTTGTAGAACTGATGTGCTGATCAAATGCATGCAGGGTACCCAAGTTGTTTGGCTACAAAATGGTGCTGGTTATGCTCGTTGGGGTCCCAATGAGAATCGCGTCGAAGCTTTACGTGAAGCCTTCAGACCACAACGTGATCGTGAGCGTGAACGAAATGCAGCAGCAGCTGCAGCATCATCTTCATCAGCTCAGTCAACACATTCATTATCAAATAACTCGCCACATAATGCCGCCGCTGCATATACAACGGCACAAAGTCCTTCGTTGTCGTCATCATCATCTGCAAATGCTACTTCGACTTCAATTTCAACATCAAATACTATTGCTGGTTCAGGTTCTTCATCATCATCAACATCAGCAGCATCATCATCGGTACCGCCGACACCACTATCTCCACATACACCAACAACACAATTTCCGCCTACAATAAGTAATAGCACCACAAATACCATGGTTGCTGCTTCGCCTACAATGAGCGCACACAGTGATTGTTCATCGCCCTCATCCTCGACAATGTCATTGTCGCCTGTCTCTCTAACAGCGACAGCAACTACCAGTTCCGCAACAGCCTTTGCCAATCTTGTTGCCAGCGGTTCATCATCATCATCCGGAAACGTTTCTAGCAATGCAACAAACACAATTAATACGACAACAACAACACAGACAGCCATCAATTCAGCTGTCTAAGATTGACAAAATTGTTATTTGTTGCTTCTTTAGTTTTTAAGTTTCTTCGACTTCATATTACAATTCACAATTTCTGTGTATCAGAGACGACACACATTAATTTGTTTGTCCACATGATCCACATGCAAAACAAATCATCAATATATATACTTATATATAACAATTTAGCTTTAGCTAATTATAACAATATATACCTTCTTAAATTTTGATAAATAAGCATTAAAATTAACTGTAATTGATATAGATAATTATCAATAATCGATGATCATGATGATGATGATGATGATGATACAATGTAAATATTTCGTTTTAAAACTATTATTATTATGATGTAATGTAATATTTTCATTAATTCTTATAATTTGTTGTGGCAATTTCTCGGTTAAGAAATTTTCTAAAAATATACTTATATATGAATGAATTTAAAAAACAAAAAACTTTAATAGAAAATATAAATTTTTTCAAGTATTTCATTATGTTATAAATTTACTTTAAAGAAATATATAATTAATAATAATTCTATAATGTACAAAAACAATCAATCTTTATATTTATCCAAAACAAAAAATTATCAATTGGCAAATGATAATGAATTAATACTTACTTATATAAACAAAAAAGAAATAATATCTTCCGTTTAATTTTAGAATTTGAAATTTAAATAGTTTTAATAGTAAAAATGTAAAAGTAAATTGTGTGAATACAATCCACAAAAAAAAACAAGAAATACAAATTCATATTAGTGAATTTATTAAGCCGTGCATTAATGTTTACTATTCAATTTAGAAGAAGATGATAAATTTATGATAACAATTAATTAAATAATTAAATGATGTTTTTAAAACACACACAAAACCAACCAACAAAAAAACGAGAACAATTTTTAATTTCTTCACATTCACCTTAAAATCAATCAAACTCAACACGCACTCATACACACAGTGCCCTGCTACTACTACTTCACCATTCATATTTTATACCATCACTCTCACCACACCATACCACCACATTTAAGGTGAATAAATTACACATAACACTCCAATCCATCACACCACATATATAACAAACACTCCATTTTATCACCACTAAGAAGGAAATGCATTACTAGGCAAACAAACAAAAAAGAAAAAAATAAAGAAATCCGTAGATAAATACATACACAATTAGCGAATATTAAATAAAATAAACAATAATTAAATAGGAGAGAAAAAACAAATGAGCGCATGCAGTGCTTTTGGTACAATCGTTTAAACAACAATAAAAATAATAATAACAATAAATAACAATACTTCAATTCAAATTTGTGTTTATGTTTATTACGCCGGTTTAAACATATGCACATTTCATAGTATTTTGTTCAGTCAATCAGGAATGGTTATCTGTTAATTGACAGTAACTTTAAACCGTGGCTACGATTCCTCAAACGGAGTATGTAATTTATCTTTTCGTTCATCTTGGTAGATGTCTCACATGGCGGGAACATATCGAAGCTCAAAAAAACACAAGACCACACGTCAGTTGCTTATCAAATCCTAATCTGGTCTGAGCCAAGATCTTAGTGTATAAATCCATTAATAAATCATGATTTCGAATATAAGGGCACCGCAATCGCGAGTAACATCGATGTTTTACGAAGAGTACCTACCTCATTCTAACAATTGCAAACTTTTCAAGGTACATATCAGTGTTGTGGGGGCACCGGGGCAATGAGGCCTTTTCAATGTAATTTCAATATTAGAATCCTGTAAAAAACATCTCTTGTCGTTCACTGTCGACATTGCATTTAACAAGGCTATAAACTAGACCATCTCATTCCCAAGACTGATTTCAAGTTCGTCGTTGTAAATTTTGATCAACATATCGGCAATCTTGTGCAGCTCCGTTAAACTTAAATCCTCCAATTGATTCAAGCAACCAAATCGATCACAGACAACGTCATAAGCTTGAATCCTGTACTGATATTTTTGCGCTGGTTTTTCGTATTCCTCAAACTTTGGACTCTACGAATAATCTGAGCGACTTCACGGCTTCCACTGCAGAAGAAAGAACCATTTTAGGATGTTGTAAAATTTTATGAGTAGCGTTGAATCGCTCTAAAATGTCGTTTCAAAATCCAGCGTATAGTGCAATTTCAAGAATTGACAATTGCAGACTATTCATGGTATATCAGATATGAAGATATCTACAAAGACCTAGACGCATGCATCGATTGCGCTTGCTTGCCTTAGTATGTCTTCACTGAGGCTTTCACGACATTTCTCAAGTATTTGATGGCGCGCAAGTTGCTATAATGAACACAAACAAAGTTCTCATTAGCTTTGCATGACAAGTGAGTCATTTTCGAGTAAGCCCAATTTAAAACAAGCTTGGCATTCTACTCCATCGACAGTTTTGCAAGGCAATGTATGATGTAGGTCCTTTGATTGTATGCAGCAACAATCGAAAATAACAACATTCGGCGTTGTTAGGATGTACTTATATACATGTCCCAAGGCATCCAACAAATATACACCATACAAAAAACTCATGTCGTCTGCATCGTAACGACAGTCCAGGTCTTTTGCTTAGTTAGAGGCACATTGTACTTAGTATTTAAGAGTTGATACCATAAATGAATATAATATGAGTGTTCTTTATCTAAAATTTTATTAGTAATCCGATAGTATAAATTTATGAATTACAATTACTGGTTATGTGGAATTGCAGACGTTTAGCTTAAATTTATAGAAAATAACAATATATGACGACATGAACTAATAATGGTAACTGGTATCTTGCCATTAAATACAATAATATACAATATACACGTACATGTGTGTATATAAGTAGATTGTTAAACAACTGTAATATTTTTTTGTTGAATGACTAAACTAAACTGAGAAGTGCAAGAACTATTGCAGCAAGAAAACTGGACAAACTCATATATAAATAATTATATTAATCATAATTAAGTAGAGGCAGTGATCGATCTACTTAAGCATTTTCATATTTTTTCATAAATACATACATATTGTGTATAATCAGTTTACTTATATTAAACTAATCTGATTCGATGACTTGAGCTGCTGTCTGTCTGTCTGACTTCGGTAAATGCAAACAATTTTCCATAGATACGAAAGAAGCGGCAATGCTTCCTTCCATCGGTCTATTCAATTTGAATGCATGTTAAAACCTCTAATGCTTTAAAAAGCTGAGCTTTCATTTGGTTAATGTGTTAACACAATTACATTATTTCTAAACTGGAATCACTGTTTTTGGTGACAACTTCGGTTTCAGATGATCCGGAACCAGAACCGGCATCATCAATTTTCTCATTATCATCAGATTGGCTGTGACGATGATGGTGATGATGATGACGATGAGGCGATGAAGACGAAGCCATTTGCCAAGCAGGTATAGATGACGGTGCTGCTACAGCTGTTAAGGGTGATGTGAATTGTTTACGATTTAAGAGTAGACCCTTAATATCATCCAAATCTCTACGAAAATTGTTGAACTCATGATTGATTTGTTGTGTTTGTTCTCGAGATTGCGTTGTCAGTGTTTCCTTCAATTGGTCAAGTTCTTTGCTTACATTATCAATTCGATTATCGACATTTTTATTGATATCTTCAAGCACATCGTCAATTGGTTTTTTCTTTTTCGTACCAAATAAAAATGGTTCTATGTATTTCTGTGTAACAAACATACACATATTAGTCACCACAACTCATTGTAAAGGCATTAAGTATGCTTACCTTCCAAAATAGATAGACTGCATAAGCTACACCACTAAGCAATGCTACCGAATTCAAAATCTCACGTATTCGCCCCAGGGTGGTAGCGGTGGTGGAACGATGTTGCAGTGCCATTTGTGAGTGAGTCTGGGCACTGATGTCCATATTGATAACAGTATTTGGATCTTGAGAGAAGACTCCAGCACGTTCACAAGCTAATTGAATTTCGTGTGCAGTGAGACCTTTGGACCGTAGGAACTGTTGTTTTTGCAATAAGGTCGTATGTCGAACTTTGGCATTTTGTAGAAAGTTAACAGCCGTCGTTATCTAATGTTAATAAATACATAATATCCATCAGATTAAATGATGCTGTCATCACAAAACATAGATAAGGATGAAGATTTGCTGTGTATGATTGTGTCATTCTTTATACTACTACCAACCAATGCTTCTCGGGGCTCCATAATATTTCCTACTGCTGAATTCAAAGCATCCTCAAAACCATTGATCTGTGTTGCTGTTGTTGTTGTTGCACTTGTTGCAACTATTGTTGTATCACCAGTATCAGTGTTTTCAGCTGACATCTTTATATTAACACAGAGAGTAATTTTGTTTAAGTTTTTAGTTAAATGTTTTAACTAAAAGTTTTACCCCCGACAATCAAACTGAACCGAACTTGATTGAAACTGTCCATCTGTGAAACACCACACACTAGAGATGGCAAATAATCGATGGCAGTATCGATAGTTTTTTTTTTGTTTTGACTATCAAAGGCCTTTTAAAAGGCCTCTTAGACGGTCAGTTCCGTCTCAGTCTCATTACATGTTATCGCACCAATAAACGATGACATGAAAATGGACTAATGCCTGTTAGTTCAGTCTATGTCAAAGACTAAATTCATAGTCTTTGTCTATGTCCATGTTATCGCCCAGAAATCGAAATGGACTGACAAATAAGCTGGGCTATTAGTCCATTTTTCTATCATCGTTTCGGTTATCGGTGCAATAACATGGACCGAGACTGAACTAACCGTCTAAAAGGCCTTTGAGTATTGATAGTTTTTTTTCAAACTATCGATGGTGGGACTATCGATAGTTTGCCACACACAGAAAACAACACAATTCACCCATACTCAAGTGTCTGTCAAGTGAGTTGTGGTGAATTTCATTTAAATCCATGAATCCGGTAGGGTTGATATTTTTTTGGTATTTTTTAAAACATTTATGTGTGTGTATATTTTTTAGTGCGTTTTTGTTTACGGAATTTTGTTCTTTCTTTTTTCGGTGGTAAGTGAGCGACACGCGGTTGATGGAATATATTTGTTTTATTTTGTTATTTTAAGCAAATTTGCAATAAATTTTAATATGAGATTAAATAAAAGAAATGTTAATACATACGGTGGTATGAGTGCATTAAGAAAATGTGGAAAATTGTTAATATTTAATGGAAATAAATAAGTTTTTGAGGTTAGGTGACGGTAGCGCGGATGGTGTGCCGTCTCCTTAACATTAAATGTGCGTTGCATATTTGCTTAAATTATTCAAAAATTATTAAGAGATTCTGGTACAGGAGCAATAAATACATAAATTTTTAATTTCAGTTCAGCGCAACAACTAAACTGTTAGAAAATGGCTGACGTTGACGTGTAAGTAGTGTGTCTTTCATTTGTATAGAAATCAGCATCTTATCATGATGAGATTAATTGGTCCGTGTTTATGAATTTACGTTGATTTCATTCTCTTCCAATTACTGATTTTTATTTGCATTTTATAAATGAAATACCATGTTATTATGCATAAGCAGCATTTAGTAATTTTATGTGTATTTATATTTACATGTTGACCATATAGAGATGTGCCCTCCGCAGCGCCCGTTATTGGTGCCGCCATGGATATCAATACTGCATTGCAGGAAGTCCTGAAGAAGTCACTGATTGCTGATGGACTCGTCCATGGTATTCATCAGGCTTGCAAAGCTTTGGACAAGTAAGTTCAATACAATAATTTCAATGGAAATTTTAATGATGATATTAATTGGTCCGTGTTTATGAATTTACATTGATTTAACTCTTCCAATTACTGATTTTAATTAATTGATTCACTTTCTATATCTCTTGAAATGTGTTTTTTGTTTTCTAACTGTATGTCTGTTTCATTCATTACAGGCGTCAAGCTGTTCTCTGCATTCTGGCTGAGTCTTTCGATGAACCCAACTACAAAAAGTTGGTTACTGCTCTCTGCCACGAACATCAAATTCCTTTGATCCGCGTTGACTCGCACAAGAAGCTCGGCGAATGGTCCGGCCTCTGCAAAATCGACAAGGAAGGCAAGCCACGCAAGGTATGCGGCTGCTCTGTTGTTGTCATTAAGGATTTCGGTGAGGAGACACCAGCTCTTGATGTTGTCAAGGAGCACCTCAGACAAAACAGCTAAACAGTGACACATGACTTGACATGTGCTGCGAGTGAGTGTGTTTCAGTAGAAGACGATAACAAAACAAGATTAAGACCAACACTTGTAACATCCCAACAGCATAGGAGGAGGAGGAGGATGTTAGAATGATAAAAGTTAAAAAAAAATGGAAATTTTTACACAAATAAAACTTAAATCTAAAATCCAAAAAAGAAAACTGTATATTGAATATTGTAAGAAAATTGTTTATTGTTCAAAAGAAGAAATCAAAACATGAAACTAGAGTGATTGCCTCAAATTCATAAGTGGCTAGAGTAGATTAGAATTAGAAAGAGTGTGTGCTTCTCTCTTAAGATGTAATCTTAAGACATTCAGTCTTATGTTGCATCCAATCGTCAACTTGGCATTTTCTATAAAGTAAACACATCAAGAATTTAGGACAAAACTCATTCATTTGTAAGAAGCACATAATACCTGGAGCAATAATACACCATTTTACAGTTGCCACACTTCTTTTCTGCCTTACCCGAACAGACTACGCATTTGTGATCACCTTTATCGTCCTCATCGTTTGCATCATCACCAGTTTTATAACCAGATGAAGTTGCTTTCTGCTCTTCTTTTTCGGCTGCATTATCTTCAAATTCAGCTAACAAATCAGTATTATAAGCGCCGCTAAGACGCTGAGCGGTTGCAAATATTTTCTTCTTATCATCAGTTAAAAAGATCTCCTCTTGATCCTGGGCAATTTGTATGAAGCCACCATCACGATCTGATTGCTTAATAAGTTCCTCGCGTATTTCAGGAATTTCCTCAAGCAATAGATCACTCTTATTTCCCTTACCACTGGCATTATCATTACTGCCTACAGCCATACGACTAAGAAATTGCTTTAGATCAATTAGTGGTGGCAACTGATCCAGAATGGTCTCATGTAATAATCCCATGGACTTGCCCAATTGCTCGCAACGCTCTCGATTTAAGGGATATGATTCCAGGACCTTTGAATTGAAGAGCAATTGACGCAAACAAAACCAAGTTTGGGCTTCATGCTTGTCAACCTTTGCTATATCTTCGCTCGCAATATTTACCCATTTTTCATCTAAATAAAGGGAAAAAGGCAATTTTGTTAGAACCACGTCTTTAAAAAACCAAACTCTTACCTATATACTTTTGCAAACCCTTGTTGGTGCGTCGTTGCCATGGTCGAAAGCATAATAGATCAACCATTAGCCAAGGTATGTCATGGGTAACAACCATACGGCGTGTAGCACTAGCCGGCAAGGACTCTGTATTGTCAGCTAAGTAGTTTAAGATGGAGATACAACGCAGACCAATCTTATAGATCAAGTCACGCTTTTGGCGCTCCAATTCAGTAAGGACAGACTCATCAACATCTGTATTAGTTTCATTTTCATGGTGTCCCATGCTAATGATTTACAAAAATTAACACATTGCAACTAAAGCTTTTCTAATTTTTTGACACACTTACCTGGCTAGGCCAATTACTTGTGCCACTGCATGAGCACAATAATCAATCAAATCCAGTGAATTATCCTGTAAAGCTTCACAGCCACTGACATGAAACAACGCCGTATCCAACAAAGATACAACTGCAGCCTCATGAAACAACACCGTATATATTAGAAATGTTGCCTGTGGATTTGGATCGATTTCGAGTAGATATGGTAAGACACGCGTCTTCCAAAGGAAAACACAATAAGCCTCATGTATGAGCACTTTAAGCTTATCGCGTGAGATCAGAAACTCTTTAACTTCCTCTTCGCGATAATCAGCTGCCTCAACGACAGCTTGCTGACTCAACTTGATAATCATTTCGTGTACTTCTATCCATTTTTCGGAACCAACATCCTTAATCGAAAAAGGACGTACACTCTCAATGAAATATGTCATTTCTTCGGGTTGTACGAAATTAACCATTTTGAAAAACTAATTCAAAAATATAAAATTATCCAAATCTTAAAGTTGTGACTCTCTCCGATCGTTAATGTCGTTCTTAATATAATGAAAAATTATTTAGAAACAAGTAAAATTGCTATGGTTGCTATGGTGTAAAGAAACTTTGTTTACTTATTAAAGAAAATTCAATACAGGATCTATGAAGAGTAGTACTACTACATAAAAAAAAACAGAAAGAAGGTTATCTTTGACTGTGTCAAAGATATAATACTCTTCACGCTCCTGTGAATGAGCATGCAGATATTTTATATATCAATGATTTGACTTACGTTTAGGGTAGAGTCAGGCTCATTTCATACTAATTTCGCAATAGTCGCATGTAGAAGGCGCATTTCATACTAATTTTAATACACAAATAGTCACATGTAGATGGCGCATGGTTATGGTGTATTGAGCACACATATCGAGATCTATACGATCCAGTAATCTTAGAATCTTGAAATTTACATGGTTAGTGCATATAGATCAAGCACTCACAGTGTCCAAATTTCAATTCGATAAGTCAAAAAACAATAAAGTCTTTCCAACCTACCAAAGTTTTACTGTAATATACTTTGATAACTTTGGGTGAAGTTTGAGATGAATTATTTTATGGGAGCAATGATTGCTGTGTGATTTTTCCATGTTAGGCGTTTGTCAAGATGAAAGCCCAAGTATTTCACAACTGTGCACTGTGGTATCGACAGATCACCAAATGTTACCGGAGGTGAATCTGAACGAATGCAGTTGTGATTTACCTGAGTGCCTTCCTGTAAACCAGACTTCTAAGCGATTCATGTATGACTGCAGGATTGAAGCCGCTTCTGTCGACGAATTGTCGGAACAGATCATCGCTACATTTTTCTAACTCCCTTTTTAATGTTACTATTCTTTTAATGGAAAGATCCAATGGACAGATCTGGGTTTATGAAGAACCCCTATTAATGCTTTTCAAAAAATTAAACCTTCTTGAGGGTATCAATATCTTCGGAGCATTCTTCAAACCATTTCAGTTTTTTCCAAACATCCACAGCAATTTTAATTAATAATAAATTCCTCATTAAGGTCTTTGTTTGCAAACAACTTTTATCCTTAATAGCTAATACCTTTTAAGACTTCACCTTCAATTGACTGAGCAAGTTTTAAAATTTCATCTAGTCCACTTTGTGCAATTAAAGTTTGTGGCTTTCAACAACTACTGCTCTGACTTATCTCTAACATCCATTCAAAGTTGACTTCTTAAACTCTTAGATAAAGATAAATTTGCTAATGAATGCAGTTTTCAACACAAAATTTCTCCCAGACACTCATTGCATCAATAGCATCCACGTCGATTATGTCCATCGTAAAGAAAATCTGATATATTGTAGTAAGTCTTGGAAAGTTTAAATTATACCCTCATGGAGTAGTGAGAAACAAATAGAAAAACAAAATGGTATCAAATTTGTCACCGTGTTAGACCGAGATCTTGTTAATGAGGTAATGATAAAAGAAAAATGTATGTAAATAAAATATTGACAATATCGTAGTTCTTCTGATAAAATCTAGTGGTCCGATTCGGCTGATTCCGACAAATGTGCAGCGTATGGTTAAAAGAAACCTATGTGCAAAATTTCAGCTCTCTAGCTTAAAAACTGAGGGACTAGTTTGCATACATACAGACGAACATGGCTAAATCAACTCGTCGTCCCATTGAGCTGATCAAAAATATATATACTTTATGGGGTCAGCGATGCCTGCTTCTGTGTGTTACAAACTTCATGACAAACTTATAATACTATTAGTATAATAAATAGATGAGTAATTGATTTAGTAATCATAATGTAAATTTTGTTTATTTGATAATCTATAAAAATATGTACTATAATTCACTTTACAAAACAAAACTTAAATCCTACAAATGCACTTCACCTACTCCTCCTTATCAGTTACATCGAATCGCCAAAAGTCCACCTCAATATCAACGGATTTCTGCTTATGAAATTTATAACTCGCATCGATATTGTATTTTAATTCGGCCACAACATTACCACGAACACCCCAATCATTTGTTTTCTTCTTAATATAATCCCTATGAATTGGAAGAAAAGAACTTATTACAAATTTCATTTGTTGCGTATGGATATCGTTAGTGACTACATTACCTCGTTGAAGTCTTGTGCAGTGAATATACTGCACCGGTAGCCAATCGTATGCCACATTCAACAAAACGCATATCCATGCCGGCATTGTGTTTAGTACCAAAGGGAGGGTTTGTTATAATTGTATCGAAAGTATTCTCCCACTTGGTTTCCGGCAACTCAAGAACATTTGCTTGCACACAATCAATATTTGGTAATTCCATCTCACTCACATTATATCGAAATGTCTACAATTGAATGAAATGTGTAAAATAGTAATAAAATAATGTATAGCAAAAGTTAAGCACTCACATCAATTGCATCACTATCAATCTCAAAGCCAATAGTAAGATGTGCGCCCAATAGAAATGCACCTATGCTTAGCATGCCGCAACCGCAGCCCAGGTCACCTACCAGTTTGCCATCAATGTCGTTGAATTGTGATTGTATATTGTACAACATACAGCTGGCAATGTGTGGTGGTGTTGGATATTGTTCGAGTTTAACTTTGGGCTTTTCAAAGCTATCAACACCCTGCAGATACTCCTCCAGTTTCTTGAGTTTCATGCGCGCCATGATGACTATCCTGTTCTTTTAAAACAGGTATTCGATGTGATTTGGAAGTTGGAGCCGTAGTTATACTTGTTGTTCTACTTTGGCGGGATATGACTGTTTGGCGTTTGCGACTGCAGTGGTTCCAAACGCGGCAGCACGGGTATGAAACTATTTCCAAAATACGAATCCTGAGGTATAAAGAAACCCAAAGTTGTAGAGCTCGTCGGATTAAATGCAGAGCGGGGCGCTGAGAGCGCGATACTGGCATTCGCTTGCTGAAAGTCTGTCGGCTGGCCGAGTAATTGTGTTGTGGGCATTTGCTAGCAATTAATTAATGAATTAATGTAAATTATATTATATTATTTAGCTTTGTGGTTACCTGATTAATGATACTTGGAACAACAATGCCGCCACCGGCTATTGGTACTGGACCTTTCTGTAAGAGTTGCTGTTTCTTTAATTGAATGTCCTCCAATATTTTGCGATTTGTTTCGGCTGTCGAGGAAAAGGTTTTAAAGGGAACTGAGATTGAGTTGAGACTAGGGTGGGGAATACCTTGTTGTTGTGCACTCGATGTAGGAAAAGCCATGAAATAAAAAATTTTAATCACCAAAAAAAAGTAAATAATGAGCCTATTAGCAAATTTCTCTGTCTTTGAGATTATCGTTGTCGGTCATCTGTTGAAAAGTGTTGCACGAGGTTGCTTCTAGTGTTGCAAAATCTTTCTTCTTATATACCAGGGTGGAGCAAAATTAATTATTTTGAAAAATATTTACTTTGAAATCTTAATAATGCATACAATAAATAAATCATGTACATTAATTTTTTTTTAATTAACAGTTATTTTACATTACAAAATAGTATACAAACAAAAAATAAATTTTAATTATCTTTTATTATTAGTTAACGTGACTTTAAGATTTGTTGCTTGTATCCCTGGTTTATTACGCATTTGTTTTCCTTAGCGTTGGTGTTGTTATTTTTGTTGTTAACATATATAAGTGCAACTAGGTGGATATATATAGCAGTATATACATACATATATATAACATTTTATAAACAATTGAATTAACTGAACATTTGTATATAATTATGAGTGATGATGATAGAGACATTGACATTGAAAGTGACGTAAGCAAATTAAACTCCTAAAGCAACAACAACAACCACATCTTAATATATATATTACATTTGTATTTGTTCTTTTTTATATTTTTATGTATATATATAAAAAATTTATAACAGGACGACAATGACGACTCCGACAGTGGAACGCCTGGGTCTCATCGACATGCGAGCACATCAAATTTTACTCAGGTAAATAAACAAAAGTGGCACGTGGTTGATAATAGAGCCTTGAGCTTATAGTGTTGAAAACAATAACATTCTTCCCGTTACGATATTAGTATACACACACATAACTGTATGTATATAATAGATATATGCATGTGTTTATATACATTGCCATGTGCGCGGCGTGGCATGCTTGCATGCTTTGTTTGACACATGATCGTTTCCAATGAATTTAAAACTATTTCATTCTATTGTGCAATATAAGACGAAGATGCATGCGAGAAGGTGATAGATATTTAATATTATAAATTCTTGAGACTTCAATATCTGTATGTTTGTAACAGTAGTAGAAAAGGCGGCAAGACTCTGAACAATGGAGTTTACTTTGTTTGTAAACAAAACCGAGTTCAGTGCTCTGGGGCTTAAAATATGTTTACGCTATATGAGTATATACTCATAGTGTGTTTAGTTCAAGACCCCAAAAATGATAGATAGAATATAATAGATACTATGTTTGTCCGTTAGCCTGTCTATTCAAAGGAGTCTCAACAAAGAGATTAACTGCAACATGTTATAAAGCCTCCATCTAAATTTATGGATGACTTAAGTAATGCAAACCGCCCTTACATATTAAATACAAAGAATGGATTGATGATTTCTTAATGCCATGTAAATATGGCATACTTGGTCATCAGCAAGTTATTCCAAACATCACATAAATTTAATACCAAAGAAGATATCAGATTACTCTTTAATTTTTTTGTTTTTGTTTTATTAAAACTGTTTTGTGATGAAACTTTTTCTTAACGGTTTAAATTGCATGAATGTTGAAACCCACGTTGTTGTTCTCTATGTTGATATGTATTTAGACCTGTCACAATATAATAAAGTATATAAGGAAATGATCAGCATGATGATGATGAACGGTATATAAGCTTACGGTGATATACAGTTAATACTCTTATCTTGTTTTTCTATTTTGATTAGGCGGAAAAAAGAGCACATCACAATGCTTTAGAAAGAAAACGAAGAGACCATATTAAAGAAAGCTTTACGAACTTGCGTGAAGCAGTGCCTACACTAAAGGGGGAAAAAGTAAGTAGTCTATATATATACACTAACATATGATGATAGTAACGAAATATGATTTGTTTTTCTTTTATAGGCAAGTCGCGCTCAAATTCTGAAAAAAACCACCGAATGTATACAAGTTATGAGAAGGAAAATTTCTGAAAGCCAAAAGGATGTTGATGAACTTAAAAAACAAAACGCTATTCTGGATGCACAGAGTGAGTTGAAAATTTCATTATTTGTGTGTGTGCCTAATTAAACTCTTTTTTTACACTTCTAATGCAGTACGATTATTAGGAGGTTCACAAAATGGCTTTGCGATAGATTCCATAGAGTTCAAAGAAGAAAACGAAGAAACCGATTCGGATGTTGAAGAGCCTTCCGACTTTAATCGTCGAAATAAAAAGCTTAAAACGTTTCATGCCTAAAAGATAACATAAAATGCAATACATTTACATTTATCTAGTTCTAAGCTAAAAGTGACACTATGCTAATCTAAATCCAAACGTTTCATATGAATGTTGGTTTTGTTTGTTTGTAAGCAACATCATATGTATATTTTGCTATACAAAAAGAGGATCTATTAGCGTTAAACAAATTTATTTTAGGTACATATTTATATATATATAGTTATATTTCTATAAATTAAAGGAAATTTTACACTTCTCACACCGTTGCACTCTATTAATTGATAGAACAATCATTTAAATTTTAGCACAATCCACAGTAGAAAGAACACAAACACAACAAAGAGAAACATGTAGCACATTTGCTTAGTGCCACCACCCTGCTTGGCCAAGCGTTTTACACGTGACATTGTATTGCCCAAGAAGCCACCCGTACGATCCATGTCATCGTCAATGCCACGCAATAGTTTATCTTGGTAACGCACTTCGTTGCCAATGTCAATGGTCAGTGATTTCAAGGCACCAATCTTGCTTTTAAGTTCTTCAGCGGCGCGTTCATTCTCTGCTTCCAGTTCGTCATGTGCAGCTGGTCCTGGGCCTTGCCCAGGATGCTGAGTTAGTGGTTGATAGGCATAATTATTACGCCGCATACTGTTGTGTGCCAGTTTGCTGGGAAATTGTGAATTTTCTTATGGAGAAAGGCCACAACAAATGACACGTAAACCGAACCAAACGGTGACAGCTCAATGAGAGCTTTAATCGGTTTTGTATATTTGTTGCTTAATTTGTATTATTATATTTGAATGCTATTCTTTGGTAGAGAAATGTCCGTTCTTATATATATACGAATAAACAATTTAATTGGAAATTTTGATAACAAACGATTTTGATGACTATTAAACAAAAGTCAGCGCCGCTAATTTTAACTTGCAATTTTAAACGGCGTCATTTCGACGGCTTCGAAGTTTGCAAAGCATTGCACAGGGTGACCATCTTTTCTTCAGCTGAATAATGAATATGGAGTAATTAAATTTATGTTTATTATTAATGAAAAAATTGTGAAGAGATTTAAAATAAATTGTGTTTAATAGTCTGTTTTTTTTGTTTTAATTATTGTTTGTGATATGACTCATAACAATATTAGGTGGTTTTATGCTATTGGGATTGGTTAAAAATAACTGCCTGGTCACTCTAATGTTTTTTGTATTTATATTTCTTTAGTAAAATTTAAATTTAACCAAATTCGGATTGGTTTTTATATATATGTATAATTAAATTTGATTTCCATTAATGTCTAAGTAATAAAACAACACAAATTAACTGCACACAGTCGGATTAACTTTAGACAATGTGAGTAAATGTCAAAAAAACAAATCACCAGCTCAACCCTTTTTTGTTGATACAAAATTATACAACTTTTGTATGAAACTGGAAAAATGCAAAACTAACTAATTTCAATCTGTATTAAGTAGAAGAGTATAGCTTTATGTACTGCATAAAAAAAAACACAACCATCAAGGTCATCAAGCATCATATGCTATATACTGCATACACACATGTATATAAAATTCAATGCTTTAATTCGTCATTGAGTTAATCTGCCTTATTTCTTTTTTTAATTTTTGGCAATGTTAATACACGCAGTGATTTCGAGTTTATTCAAATAACTGATGTACAAAGTTCATTATTAAAAATCGAAATCATTTCTAAAATTTAAAAGTCTGTCCACACCAAGTACTATGTAAGTATGTTGCTACTAAGTAAGTACATAGTTCACATATCACAGCAACAGCAATGGCAACGGCAACAATAACAAAATGATAAAATTGTCGTGGCGCTGATAATATAAGTATTTAAAATTAAACTCACGTTCCAAATGACCCTTCCCCCGAATTTAGTGACTTGCATAAATCTCATGTTGTATATTTTTTTTTCAATTTTAGAATCGCTTTACGTACAAAATGGCAGATGAGGAGCCAGGTTACTTAGAATATGTTGGTGAATTAGTAGGAGCACCTGTGGAAGGAATACGTTTACTTTTAGGAATTTTTGCAGGTATTTATTTGAAGAAAATCCAAAATTAACTTGACTTCATAAACTTTTTTACCATAGGTTATCCAGCTGCTGCATTCTATTGCCGTGTACTTGCCAATATTCCAAATAAGACACTACACCATTTATATTTTGCTTCGACCGGTTTAGCATTATGTTACTTCAATTATGGTTTCGACACATATCATTCCCTTATTTCCATATTGTTAACATATCTATTTGTGCTGACATCTAGACAACTGCCTAAAGTATTTCTTACAGTAAATTTCCTGTTTCACATGGGCTACTTGACTTTGGGTTACATATTTACTGCAAGCAGCGATTATGATATACTCTGGACAATGCCACAGTGTATACTCGCCTTACGTATGATCGGTTTTGGTTTCGACATTGTTGATGGCTATAAAAATGAGGATAAATTGTCCAAAGATCAAAAGGAGACAGCTATAAAGGAAATGCCATCATTGCTTGAATTAATGGCATTTGCATATTTTCCAAGTAGTTTTCTTGTGGGTCCACAATATCCGTATCGTCGTTATCAACGATTTATAAATGGTGAATACCGTCAATACGATGGCAGTCGTAAAGCAGGCATGCAACGGTTGCTAGTCGGTGTACTTTATTTGGCAATGAGCCAAATAGGAAGAATAAAATTGAGTGATGATTACTTCCTGTCTGATGAGTACAAAGATGAGATGTTTATTGTTCGTATCATATATCTGGGTCTATGGGGCAAGTTTACACTATATAAATACATATCTTGCTGGTTGATTACGGAAGGAGCACTTATGTGCTTTGGTTTAACGTACAATGGTCAAAATGACAAAGGAGAAGCGGATTGGTATGGTTGTTCAAATGTAAAAGTTGTACTATTCGAGACAGGCAACACAATGGAACACTATATAAGATCCTTTAATGTAAATACCAATACTTGGGTAGCACAATATGTATTCAAAAGGCTCAAATTTTTAAATAATCGCAATATTAGCTATGGAGCAACATTAAGTTTTCTGGCGGTAATTATACACATCTTATAGAATATACTACTATATATATATTTAATTGTTTCTCTTTGTTATGCAGATATGGCATGGCTTCCATAGTGGTTATTATATGACATTTTTAATGGAATTTCTAATAACAACTGTAGAGAAACAGGTAAGAAGTTACTTGTTTTAAGATTGCGCTTGTGAAATGTCTTTTAAAATATATTCCCTCTCTCTCTCTGTTTTCATTCAGATAACTAATGTATATACCAAAGACATAATGCCTAAATATGGTCAAACGCTCAATAATAGCATTATCTATAAAACATTAGAGTTTATTGCTTTGAAATCGTACAATGTCATTTATATGGGCTGGTGCCTAATTGCTTTTGTCTTCCTTAAGTATGATCGTTGGATAATTGTGATGTCAGCCGTAAATTACTTTGGATTTACCTACATGCTTATATGGGCAACTTTCTATTATCCATATAAAATGTACAAACGTTCTTCTATAAGAGCACAACAAAATCAGACATTCAGCCAAGCGACAGATTTGTCGCCTACAACAGCAGCGAGTGGTGTTGGCATCAAGCAGGATTAAATTGCGGATATTGACTTAAGAAATTCTATAACACAACACAACATAACACAAAAGTATATATATAATCTAAATTAACTTGATTGGAAAGTGTTTATAAAAGAAAAAAATAATTAATTAAATTATATTTTGTAATGAAACAATGCACACGCGTAAGGATTTAAATAGGATGTTCTTCATCTATACTAGAAGTATCTTACAGCATAAACTAAAGTAATTGTAGTTCTAGAATAGTTCATTGATTATATTTGCATAAAAACTAAAATTGTAGTTCTAGTAAATTGGATTCCCTCATAGAATATTGGAATAACCAAAAATCCGGAATAATGTAACCAAATATGTTCACTACGTCAGGTCTTTCCATTTGTTTTTATTATACATACTTTGTTTTACTAATTACAAATAAAAATGCTAGTCACATTTGAAATTAATTGCATCCAATTTTGCTAGCGCCCTAAAGAGTCTGTGTAAGGAAAATTAGTTTATTGCAATGTGTTGCAATAAATTCTAAGTTTCTAAGCCAAGAATACCTAAACAAAACAAAAAAAGACAACTTTGTAATTATATTTTTTATATATGAATATATTTTATATATAGTTTCCACGATATTCTTTTATTGAGTTTAAGTGTGAATAATGTGTAGTTAATGTAAATTCATTTTAAATCAACAAAATAAATTTAATTGAATTGAAAAAATTCTTTAGAAAAATAATGTTTTATAAATGAAGAATGTCTTTGTATGAAGAATTACATGAATTCATTTTAATGTTCCATGGGTTGTGAAGTACTGCCACTTGCTCCATCAGATGGTTCATCTATTTCATTAAACATATATTCATCTTGATATTCTTTTAATATTTGACTGGAACGATGTTCATCTAAGAATAGCGAATAGACTTTCTTAACATCCTCGGTGATTACTTCTGTTGCTTTGCGACGACGGCTCACCAAATTAGCTGTTGTTATCAATTGTATGGCATAGCGAAGACTAGTATCTGTAGCGATGCGTGTCAGAATGGTAAGTGCATCGGGATGCATAACACAATCTTCTTCTTCGCAACGTATTTTTAATATTTCCTTGACTTCCTTCTCGGTATACTGTATAGTGGATATAATAATCATACGATCGAGCAAATCAATAGGAATACCATGTGGACTACGATAATTGGTACCGCGTATACGTGTAATACCGCGATTGGTAGCCATCACAACAACTGGTGCCATATCGGACTCAAGTGCACGATTTAGATATGAGAAGCACTCAATGTCCAGCATATGCACTTCATCAATAAACAATACGCCTGGATTTATTTCAGCTTTGCCTTCCTCACGCCATTCAAGGACTTTATTGTTGATTTGATCACGTACCTCTTGCTTGATTTCACCAGTATCACCGGAGAACAGAGCCAAAAAACCATGTGTGCGACTATTAATGACATCGATCTCATGCAATGTCACAGTGTGCACAACCTCCTTACGCTTTTGCAATTCACCCTCAGGGCATTGGACAAAACGTGTTTGTGCACCTGTGGCATCATAATCACGTGCACGTGTGAAACTACGTCCCAACTTGTTAACTTTGCCTGAAGCCTTATCAATGGTAATAACATCACCAGCATGGATTTTTTCCTTCATAAAACATTCGATTATCTTATTACCCAGATCGTAGTTTGTTTCCATTTCTGTGGTCTTGAGTGTGACTTTGCCAACTTTTTGGCCAGTGCCAGTAGCTGGACGATCTATTTGTATTTCAACTACTTCGCCTTCAATTATTTCTGTTTCTTCCTTAATACGCACACCAATACTCTTGCGCAATGCCTGTGATAGTGCCTCGGTTTTGCTCATTTCCAGTGAATAGATCTCAGAGCCAGACATACTTGTGAATGGTGTCTCTGTGCCCAAAGCTTGTGCCATGCCGACTGCAATGGCAGTCTTACCGGTACTCGGTTCACCGGCTAAAAGTACACAACGTCCTGCAATTTTACCTTCACGTACCATTTGAACGACAATACCGGCAGCACGTCGAGCATCCTTTTGACCAACCATGCCCTGCGAAACTGCACGCGCCTCTAAAACATCATCCAGACCGAGACCGCGAATATGTGAGTGCGCGCCAATACGCTCAATACGCGTTACATCGCGAACTTCAATTTTATCACCATCTGCCATTTTGGAATATGTGTTATATTTATTATGGAAGCTCAAGTAACTCTTAATCAAATAGTTTCTCCGTTTTAAAATTATTTTATAAATGAAAATTTCAAGAACGAGGATAAATCGTTGTCTAGGAAACTTGTGGTTCTGTTTGATATAGAGTTGCCCATTTTCATATAAGACTTTAGTTGGCAGCACACACGCATGTCAAATTGTCATTTACCAAAGCTGCCAACTTGTTTAAAACAAAATAAAAAATTCTTGTTGGTTTAGAGAGAGTAAAAGTTTTGTTGTTATTTGTTTTGAACAAGTTGGCAGCACTGGCTTGTCTAAAGCTTTGAACATTGTATTTATTTGAGTATTTGAGTATTTGTGTTGAGTTGAGTTCACATTTGTTGTTTATACGCGACGGTTGTGTGCATTGTCTGAAGACATATTTTCGTGGTATATAACAGAAGAAACAAAAAAAAAAGGAAACAAGGAAAAGTGTTTTTGCTACAATTGATGAAGTGCGTAATAAATATAAATCATAAATTGGAAAACACATATTTGTTTTCAATAAATTCATTCATAAATGCATGCATACATACTTCGTTATACATATGTATATAACAAACAGTTCTTCTTACTATATACAAACAAACAATAAACATAATTACTAAAGAGAAGCCAACCAAAAGAAATTTAATCAAGTAAAAAGAATGTATAAAATCTCAGATATTTTATAATTTTCTCATTTAAAGAAACATTAAACTTGAATTCAGATATGAAGAAAATGCGGAAAATTGTAGAAAACCTGAAATTTACGTCGTTAACATTTTTCTTGTTTAGACCAAATACAAAACAAAAAATGAGAGAAAAAAACCAACTAACAAACAAAGAAAAACAAACGACAAGCGTAATGCAGAAATCAGCTGTGTACCTACAGTTCATAAACACCACCATTCCCCCCACTGTGTTATTCTTGCTCCATGATACTAGTATTTGTAGTAGTACTATCAACAGCTAACAATTAGTGATGAGTCGATGTCATGTGAACAATTGATACTTTTTCCATCATTTAATTTCTGCTAAAGCAAAAATGATAAAGCAATTGCCAATTGGATTTTATAAGATTAAAATAATCTATTAGTAAAATAAGCAGCCTACTTTGCCTTTTTAAAAGTAGTGGTGAAATTGTTGAACCAAGTATAAAGTTACTTGGAATTTTGCCATCTCTAAGTTTTCCTTAAGTTTATTATTGTTGTTTGATTTGATCTTTTTGTTTTGAAACATTTTCCATTTCTTTTTTTCTTTCTCTTTTTTCTTGTTAGTAATTAAGAAAATGCGCAAAACATTCTGAAAAATGAAAAACAAAAACATTTATAAGTAATTTATTGTGAAATTCCATAGTAATGGAAAATATTTGGTATTTATTTATACACATATTTACATATTTTATTTGGAACACTACTTATAAATTTCGAAATTCATTGTTCATTAATTTTATTTTAAATATTTTTGTTTTCAGCTATAAAAATTGTATAAAGAAACCAAAACGTGTTTCATAAACCGTCCGTTTAAAAAATTGAATTTAATTTAAAAACTCGCCAATAAAGAAATAAAAATTAATTAATTAATTTTAAAATTAAATAAAAAAGAATAAACAAAATTAATGCGATAAATAAATAAAACAAAAATCATATATCACAAAAAAAATTAAAACAGGGAAACTTAAAGCAACAAAGCAAAACAACAAACCAGTGAAAAACAAAAAAAAAAAAAAAAGCAGAAAACAAAGAAAAGAAAAGATGCCCTTCATATCAAAAGATTGGCGTTCACCAGGTGAGGCTTGGGTCAAGACCGACGAAGGCTGGGAGAGACTCAAGGTACTTGAATGTGGCAAACGTAAACGGTAAGAAAAACCCTATTTGTATTTATTTTAATTTAACAGATTTTTTCATTTTTCCATATTCATTTAATTTTAATTTCTTGGCTAATAGAATTCCAAGTTTTTGTTTTATATTTTTAAAATTCTAAGCTTGTATTTTTGTTGGAAATTCATTAAATTGACTAGCAGACTCTGTAATTTAAATCACTCTAGGCGGAAGCAAAAAGAACACACTATTCAAGTACTACATAGATAGTATTGACGAAACAATTCATCAAATGTCTGATGTGCTTTTTTTCCCCCTTTTTCTGTCTGAACTGATCTTTCTATCATATACCATACATGTGTATTTTCATGCATATTTTCATTGACAAAACATTTATGTTGTTTTCTCGTTGTCTGTGATTTGTTGGAAAAGAAAACAAACAAAAAAAGAGTTTATTAAATCCAACACACATAGTGTTGAAATGGCTTCATTACTTTGCTTTGGTGTTTGTAACATAGTTCAGAAGACATTGGGAAGCACCATAATACATAGATATGATAAAGCATTGGGAAAGGAATCCATATACATATGTACATATCATTGTTAGCACATCTATCTGTTTCTATTTACAGTCGAACCTCAAACATAGTTAATTCGTTCCTGGAAAACTACGTGTTATCCAAAACCTCATAATACAAGGTTCAGGATTCCATACAAACCAACTTAATTTTACCTTATTTAAAAGAAAACAAGTCTAAATTTAAAAATTTAAGAAATTCATTTATAACACCATTGTATTCATTTTTCAAAAAATAAATTAACATTGAAATATTGTACATGATTCGTTGATTAAACGTACTCTTTCAAGGGTGACCAAAATCAATTCCTACAATTGTTTTACTAAGGCAAGGCATTGTTGATGTTTTTTTGAAGAAATTCTCTAGATGTCGACAGAAGAGATATTTCAATAGATGAATCTGAATCATCTGCTAACTCAGTCTGCATCTGCAAATATTTACAGCAGGTTGTCGTCTTCACTTAATTGTTCATCTTTAAACAGTTCATTGATATCATGCTACTGCTGCTGTAATTCGGTAAATCCTTTTCCACCGATCAGAGCCGGATTAAGGACTGTAGATGCTACTAGGCAGTGTAACTCTCAGAGCTCCTTACAACATTGTAATTAAATAATTTTGATGGGACTTATATCTCACTTAAAGCCAATCCGCAAACCTCTTTGATGCTTCTCTTATTTCCGTGGAAAATTATTTTTTCATAGGAAACCTCTTTTGTAACCTTGCTCCCCTAGGCACGTGCCTAGTTTGCCTAAAGGATAAGCCACCAATGGATATGATTGTCAAACAATATCATCGTAAATGTTATTGCAAAAAAGCATTATCCAAGTCAACTGTCATCTAATTCTACAAATTTTTGATATGTCAGGCTGAATTTTTGTTATTCTCCCAATTATTCTCTCTCACTCTAAACAAGGGCTGTCCAACCTGGGCCACATGTGGCAAAAATGAAGTCTGAATCGCGCAAATAAGACCCAGATGCGGCTGATGAGACAACAGGGAAGATACAGAAATCACTTTGGCCCGCTGCTCTGCGTCTTCTTGTTTTTGCCACAGAAGCACACTTTCGACCCAACTCACTGCGGATTCTTCCAAATGTTCGACAGCCCTGCTCTAAAATAATAACAGTTCTACAATTTTTCGATATATGAAAAAAGAGATGTCATATAATTTGTCATATTGCTTTTCCATTTGTTTACCTAGGTAAGGAATTGAGATTACAAATGTGGGTACACTTCTATTGAAAATGTTGAATCATGTATTTATGAAAGGATTAAAGTTTTCTTCTAAATACGGGTACCTACATACATATATAGTCATGTGTTTGCATTAAAAGGTGTGTAATATTCAGTGGAACCGAAGTTTTATGGTGTTTCTTGTTTTTGTTTTAATGAATACATAGAAAAATGAAAAACAAAAGCGAAAAAAAACAATGCACAAAAGCAAAAGTCAATAATTGTTCCATTGTTGTTGGTGCTGTTGGATTTCATGGACTCTCATACGCTCTCGAGACATAATAGAGACACAGACCCACTACAACTTTGCATGTTTTAAATTATGGTAGACATAAAAAAAATAAAAAATAAAACATTAGTTCATACAACAGCAACAACAATAATAATAACGTAATAATGAATGTTATTAGATGTTTCCAAATCGCTGACTTTGATGGTTTTTCATCACATACAATATACTAAAGTATACTATAATTTATTAAGATTTAAAATTTTAATTTCATAATATAATTAAACAAAAGAAGAAGTCGAATGAGTTCAATCAAATCAAACAATTTTGAATTTTATGAATTATTTATGACACTTTTTGTAAAAGAGTTCGGATATTTAGATCATCACTATGGTGAAGGTCAAATTGAGTGAAGTTACCATTTAAATGATACGTTTAATGGGTTGATAAAAAAAAACTCATTTAAGTGATAAGAAAATTTCCATATGTTTTAACTTTCAATATACAATCTAATGTGTTGTCTAGTGAAACAATAGAATATTTATAATAATGTTAGATTGCTCTTCGTCACGAGTCAACAATAAACTTAAAAATTATCCACTCTCGCTCAAACGAAACGTGATCTATACACGCACTCTACCAAAAGTCGCACTCCCTCTCTAGAACACTGTGAAATATACTCTTGGGCTATTGTGTAGCAATGAAGTAGCCGACAGTACACTTTTATGACAGTATCATACCGAGTCATTGCCGAAAACACCAGACGAAGGTGCATTTTCATGTTAGTGTTTTACGGACTCACAATGCAGCAAACAATTGAGATGATGACTGACTCGACTCATGTCGCGGTATGATACGTTTGAAAAATGCAAATAACTCAGTGTCAAGGTGTGCGCAATGTTAGTGTGGACTCGTACAATGTTCTAGCCTGGCAATCAGGGTCCTTGCATCTATTGAACTATCATACCAAGACAAGGGTGCAATTCAGCAAGGGAAAGCTCTTCAGGGTTACAGAACTAGAAATTCTTAATGATGATGATTTACTAGTATATCCTTAACACATGATTATCTAGTAAATAATTTAATGCAATCGCTCGCCCTCTACAAATTTTCCTTTCACTTTCAAATATTCATTAGAAATGCAAATCAACCTATAAAATCGATTTTCATTGGAAAGCATGTATTTTGATTTTTTAATAGAAAAGTGGGTGGTATAACAAATTCACACTGAAAGCAGTCAGAGTCTCAGGCTGGCAATGAAGTTAGTCAGTCAGTTAGTCGAATGAACAACACATTTTCTATTGAGCCTTGAACGTTTTCGCCTATTGCATAAACTTGACCGAATTTCACGCATCCTGCGCTGACAGCAAAAACAACAGCAACAGCAACACAACTTGAACAAAACTGCATCATAGCCTAGGAATTCTCATGGCAATAACATCGTTATTATAGTCGTAGTAGTATGTAGTTGTTATTGTAAATGATGATAATGATGATGATGCGCCTGCATACGTTGGTAAACGCTTTGAATCGCCAACAACATTTTTGTTCAATACCACAAATAAATGTCCTTCCTGCCACTCAGTCAGTCAGTCAGGCAGCTAGTCAGCTAGTCGTTTAAACCAATTTCATCTTATAAGGTTTCCAAGGACTTTGCGCAGTTTGATGCATTTTTAGTGAGAAAAATTAAAATATGCGTAAAACATTTTTAATTAAAAAAAAAAGAAATTTTAAACTAAGAAAATGAAATCGAAATTTATTCATGATGTATCTTGAGACTATACTAGAAATTTGGTCTTCTCCCATACCTTACTGTCTCTTAAATTATGTGACTCTAATTTTGTCATAAATTTTGTTTCAATAAATTTTAGAAATACATACTTATATATAAAATCAAAAGAAGAGTAGTGAAGTTGTGGCATCATTTCCATTTCCGCATTTGGTTAACAAAAATAGATACAAATTGATGTGGAGAGAACATCTTTACTAGGTATACTACAATATATAAACTCATATGTATATGATCCAGAAACATGTCTGAATTGCTTTAAAATAGAATAGAAAATTAAACAATTTATATGGCATGTCAAAGCACGCAAAATCGACGAATTTCGAAAATAGCATCAGCAAATAGTAAAATTCATTTCAATATACAATATTTTACTCTGTGACAACTTTTGTAAATAGGTCAGCACGACAACTTAAAATTGCGTTGTTTTAAAGAAAAATCATCACGTTTGTTCTTATCAAATACTACATACTACATAATATAGATAGATGAACGAACACACACCAAAAAGACCAAATAAAGTCGAATCGTGCATGGGGTTCTCTCTATATTTGTTTAAAATCGTGTTCTACTTACAAAGCTTACTTTTTTGTTGTGGTCTTGTAGTCAAATAATGAATTTACATAACGAAGAAAGGTCAAGTAGTACTAGTATTATTTAGTTTTATTTTAAATAAGTATTAATAGCAAAAGTTTGAAATTACGTTTTAGGAAATAAACACAATTCAAGTGTCGTTTATTTAATAAGTTTTTGTTTTCTGTTATTGTATTATCTTTCTAGTACTAGGTTCTGTGTGTACCACCACGTACATACTACCATGTAGTACTATTAGTACTCAAGAATTTTATTGTGTGTAGATAGAATGTGCATATGGGATGACAACGGTGTAAAATTAGAAAAGTTTTGATTATGAAAGTAAGTCTCAATTATTGTTTCAAATGAACAATGCCTGGAGATACTCATTACAAAGAAATTTGTTTTCATTTTTTTTATTATCTTCAATTGATTTAAAGTAAATTTCTGATGTGTTGTGTTTATATAGATAGAATATATGAGAAGACGATAGTGTTAATAGTATCATATAAAGAAAAGTTCTAATTCATAGTAATTCTGAATTAATATTTTTAAAGAAAAAAGTCTGGAGATTCACATTACAAAGAAATTTGTTTTCATTTCTTTTTATTATCTTCAATTGATTTAAAATAAATATATACATACATATCTGATTGCATTTTGTCCGTAATATTGTTTCTCTAGGAGAACACTAATCTGTCTTTTGGATATATCAAATTTCACTATTCAAAGATAAATATAGAAACTTTCAACAAATAAATATTCTAGAAGTTGTGATTATTATTATTTTTCCATGGTCTTTATTATCGAAAATACTTTTGTCATAATATATTTGCGTTGTGTAACTAGTGTAGGATAGGATAGGGTAGCATGTGTCATTTAGCAGTGGCGGTGTAGATCAAAAGTAGACGTCAGCGATATCAGCTTTGCGAGGTCTTCATTTCCCAGTCAGAAAGTAAACGACAAATAGATTGATACTGATGCGTTTTGCGAAGCCATCTAGGGCACTATCATCATGTAAAGGTAGGTATTGACCATACACAAATATTTGCACAAATGTTACGAAAACAGAGAGAGCGCAAGCCATTTGTGTCGTCGATGGCATTGTTTTTGCGCTTAAATTAGGTGAGTTCGGCATTTTTTTCCGCCCTAAGCCTGTTAAATCAATCAATTAAAATCAACAGTAGCTAATTTGCCAGACTACTAAGGTTTGTGAAACAAAAGCTTCCCGAGAAAACGGGTCCGTATTCCAAGAATAGCAGATCAGTTATATAGGGTTGTATGCTTTCTGATTCTTTATCAGACTTATCCAAAATACATTTCTAATAATGTACTTGTGTTGTGGCACTGAAATTCATGATAAATACGTATCAAGAAAAAATTTAATATTTGTTAGGTATATTATTACATTAATATATAAAGGATTGTTTTGATACATTGGCAGGGAGTTAAATTACGCTACCATCAATCAATACTTGTATGTAGTAGGTCCGAAAGGTGGAGCCTTTTTAATCTTTTCGGGCAGTCATTTCTTGTAAAAAGCGAAGCTAGGAGATTGTCATGCACATTCAGTACGTAGTATGATGGTTAATTTACTCATTAACTGACAAAATTCCTAGGTCACAATGTGTATTGACATTCTCCTGACATACCAGAGGGCACCCGTAATGTTGAGAAGAGCTTGGTTCTGCTTGGCCTGGACTCGGTTAATTGTTGACTTTGCTGAAAGTCCCAAGAGATGAATGCCATAATTGAATGATGGTGCAACTATGGCCTTCAAGATCGTAACCTTGGCAGACAGATTCAAAGTACTGTCGGGTCGGATGAGAGTTTAGTTTTTGAAGTAGATATTCGATAATGTATATATAATCTTATTTTAACTAAACACAAATCTTTTGTAGATACCCCTGTGATCTGATCTGATTCGAGTAATAGAAGACACTTAACTTGCAAAACAAACTCTAACAAAATCAGAAGCATGTCAATTCGCCTGTCTTTCGAAATTAGAATCTATCTGATCGGACACTGTTTTTATTTCTTTTCACTTTCTTACTGATTCAAATCTTAAAACCAGGCAGATTACAGAAAAAAATCTCTAAAAGTCAAACTGTTGTCTGTCATTTTCCACGACATCCATCAAATTATGGAAAAAATATGAAAAAACCTGTCAGGAAAGTCCTTACGCCTTGCGAAGAGCGAATAATTCTCTGAGAAACATCAATATAGAAACTCAATGTGTTGTGCAGCCAAAATTCAATGAAAAATGGGTGTAAAAGCAAGTATAGCTGCCTTGGTAAAGCAAAAAGTTAAAAAAATACCACCTCTTACCGACGTTCGTAAGTATGTTTTTTTTTTGCTCGGAACCACATGTTATGCTCGGAATAGTGAGTGGCATTGAATCGTTTTTTCTGATGGAAAACGCTATAATTTGGATGGACCAGATGGTTTTAACTACTACTTCCATGACATAAGAAAGTATTAGAATATGGCTACTTATCTTGACAAACATATAAGTTGGATGTATTAGGACATTGCTCTCATAGCAAGTCTGTGAATTGTCTTGTCCCTTGCAAATCTTTACATATAGTTGTTTATACTACAATACATTATATTGTATTATATCATATGAAATGCCATCTTATGTGAAGTGAACTATTACTATATGGTATGGTAGATGTAAGCTTTGGTTAGCTCAAACTTAGTTGGCTTTCTTTATTAGATAATTTAAAAATGAATTGTTTTGATATTACCAAAATTATTTCCTTAAATCAAAAAATATCTATTAGATAACGAATTAAAATTTGTAAATATTAGAAATAAGGAAAATTAAAGAAACAAATCAAAGACAAATGTGAAACTTGAAGTCGATGGCACCACACCACCTTCACTTGTTAACATGGTTTAGCTAAATACGAGTGAGTACAAATGAAAAGCATGGTTGGTTGGTTGGTTGGTTTCCGTGGCTGGCTCGCATAAACCACTACAAGCCACAATTAGCACTAGAGTGCCGTTTTGATACCACTTCCTCGCCGAACGCAATCAGTATTACTAAATCCAACCTGTCGAATTTAGGTATTTGAGTAAATCACCCGGACATGTGGCTGAACAGTCCGAGAGATTGTCTATGAAATATTTGCCCAGAAACTTATTTCTAGTCTTTGCCAGGGCTGGGCATTGACATAGAAAGTGGGTGAGTGACTCCTCTTCCTCTTCGTTTCCGCAGCTCCTACAATGGCTTCTAAACGGAATACCCAGTCTCTCCGCGTGCATACCTACACACCAGTGACCGGTAAAAACCGCTGTGAGCCTTGCGGTATCCGAGCGTCTTCTGTTGATGAGTCTAAAAGACCTATTTTCGTTGTAATAGGGCCAGGTAGCACGTGCCGCTCTGCAAGATTCAAGATCTTTCCACCGTCTGTTAGCCAGCTGGCGGAAAATGAAAAGCATATTATTAAGAAAAATAATAAAAATATTACAAACTTATTCAAGTCGAACGTTTTATTCAAGTGGGAAAGGAGAAATATGGTGGTTATATCGAGAGAGTCAGGTGTATATACCATAGTATAGTAATAGTGTATTATATCTAGATATACAAAACACTTGAAGTTAAGTTAAGAGCAGTGAAAATTTGCGCAAAGTAAGCAACTACAAATCATAATGTTAAAGAAAAGCATGAAATTATAAGTTTATAAAGTTGTTGTTTTGTTTTTATACTCGTACGCTTTTCACTTTATTTATTCTTTTATTTATATAATTTTTTTTGTTTAATGTATAAATCTGTGCAACGGTGCGTAGACAAAGTGCGCGTGAACAATAATAACAAATTTTTTTAGTATACACGTATCTAGAGACATGATTTTTTTTTCCTTCTAGGTCATTTGTTTTTCATATGATGATAAATGATCAGTGAAATTATGAATGTGTACTACTTGATGATTTGCATTATTATTACAATTGGTTTTTATCTTCTTCTCCTTATTGTTGTCCGTTATATATAATTGGAATTAAATTTCATTTTATGAAAATTTTGCTTTGTTTTTATTACATTTTCTGTTTTTAGTCTGTATTTAGCCTCTCATGTGTGGTATCCTATAACAGTAATTTGATATAGAGCAGAGTAGAGTAGCGTAGAGTAGAGCAACAGTTTCCATATGCTAAAAATACTTAAACTTACAACAAACTCTCTAAAAAGATACAAATATGTCTATCTATTCATAAATGGTGGTGCTACGCTGTGTTGTGTGTATCTTATTCTAGCCTGTCTATTTATCTTAGTGCATTGAAATTATGTGCGTGTATGAAGGAAGGAAAGCGTGTAAAAAAAGGTCACACTTAAAATAGAAAAGTGCAGTCAGTTCAGTTTCATCTAGTAGTATGATGACTATATATTTTAGTATAGTATATACAATATGTATCTTATATATTGTTGTTGCTTGTAGCTGGTACTTTTCCAGTTTATTACAGTTTAGTACTACGAACAACGAACACTGGCATTTTGTTCCATATTGTTGGTTGGTTGTGTTGCATTCATTTTACTTTCTTTAACTTTTGTGAAAGGTAAATGAACGCTTGATGTGATGTGATGATGTTGTTGCTGTTGTTGTTGTTGTTGGTGTCGCAATGTGATTTATATGAAATCACGTGTTTCAACAGATCCGTTCCGTTTCGAGTGCAGACGTCGTCGCACTTGGTCTAGTATGAGTAGTTCGCTCGTTCATTTATATTTGCCCGGTTGCTTGTTCATTTCTTTGTTTTGTTTTTTTATTGTAAATTTGTTATTTTTATAATCAAGTATATCGGGTAAACATAATTGCTTGATTACTTGAAAAAAAAAACACACAATAAAACAACAATAAAATAGAAAAATAGAAGAAAAAATTATATACCTCAAAACACCTTTTCATGTACTAAGTAGTTTTAGATTTAATTGAGGAGATATAGATGCATATAGCAAAACAGATTCTGTTAACAAGAAACATTGCTACAATATAATCGTTTATATCTGATTTATATATGTACCTTACAATCAAATAGGGTATATTCAAATCTTCAAAAAGATACTTATGGCACGAGCCATAAGTTATGTCGGATTCCTATCCACTAAAAAGCCCCCTATTGCCCCGAAACCCTTTAATCTCTACGCATTAGTTCGTAGGGAGGGAAGATTGCCCTTATCTGAGAGCTCATACATTCGAGCCTCACTAATGATAGTCGCAATTTCAGTAGCGAAAAATTCTTACTCTTTCGAGGAAAACATCATACGGCTTACGATCTCCTGTGAATTGCAGGGAGATCCAAGGCGATCGTAAATCCTGCTTCAAACCGAGGACACTCATGAGCGAAATACTCTGGGTCTTCTACGATGTTCAGGCAGAGGCCACAATATGGATCCTCGGCATGCCCAAATCTGTGCAGATATTGTCTGAAGCACCTGTGGCCAGTAGCGAATTGGGTAAATTGGAAACTAACGTCTCCGCCGCTCCTCTTTAGGCAATCCGCTATATTGGGGATAAGGTGATGATTCCTTCGTCGCTCTGCACTGCTCAACCTGTGCTGCCATATTTCTATGGGAAAATGCTCGGGCTAGGTAGGGTATATTAAGTTTGTATTATTTCAAATGAGGAATTTAAAAAAGTCTTCAAATTGTCAAGTTATATGTGATCATTGTCATATCATCAGATGAATCATTTGTCATATTATATTAAGTTTGATCCCATATTTGCTTCATGTTCTCCTTCATGAGTTCTATTCTTTTATCAGATAAGTAATTTATTTTGACTTTCAATGTATGTTTTGATATAAACACATAATCAACCATCATACATCGTTTGCTGGAGCTCAGTAGTGAAAGCTGTTGGTAGCCTAGGCTTTCAAGTCCCTGTGGCGAGGAGCAGACTTTCAATCCTATACTATCCTATGCCACCTTTTCCTATCCATTATATACATCATGGCTTGTCAATAGTAATTTTTTCCTTTGTTAAAATTTTAAAATAATGTATTGATGGAGATTCAGTGGATTCCTAAGTTGCATATAAACAACTTAACCTTTCTGATTTACTTTATTTTGCATATACTATGTAAATAAAAGTGTGTTGTGTGTGCATGCACTTTATCGAATGTTAATCTGGTGTGCTGCGTCACTGCGTCTGTTTTCTACCATATATGGTTTTTTGTTATAAACAACTTGAAACAATAAGAAATCAATCTACAATATATATATTTGATAAATTATTTTGTTTTGTTTCTGTTTTTTTGATGACACTTGATTACCAGAGTGAATGAATCATCCATTACTGTACGAGTATACATTTGTCTCTAATAAAAGAACAACGAAATAGTTCCCAACCCATTGATGATAAGAAGACTGTTTTATTTTATGGTTTATTGATTAATTCAATTGCGTATGAGACTTGATTAGGGATTGTTAAGTAAATATTTAGATTTCAAAAACAAAGTTTTTCATACGTGATAAATTTCCATATTTAAGAAAAAGTTTCTGACACATAAATATAAAAAAAAGATATTATCAAGCTCATGGGATTGGAAGTCCTAATCTTCTGCGTCTTAGATTAAGAAATATTCTATTATCTCCCTAACATTTAATGGCAAGTAAAAATGTGAGGTTCTTTATCCAGGATACTAGGGAAATTCATTGATCATCATACAGTGTTTAGTGGAAATAATATTAACAAAATTTGCCATACTAAAAGCGGTTGAAATTGCTCAAAAAACACAGTGAAATATTTGTTATTTGCACTGACAGAGTAGTTCTGCAGTTGATGCTATAAATAACATATGTTAATAATCTCAATTTCATAATTTGCCTTATACGGCATGTCTGTATCAAGGCCCCAGAATTTTTAAGAATCTTGTGGGTATTCAGTCACAAAGGAATTGTTGGTAATGGAATGGCGGACGCTAAAGCTAAATTGGTGGAGCAGACATCTTCTATTGTCATCATACCTTTTAATATGAAATATATGCACCGGATAATCACACACATCCTGGAATCTCGTAAATCTGAGTTCATATATGACAGCTGGTCTTATCAATACAGATAAAAAGTTTTTATACCACGCCTTGTGATATCCATAGACCTGAGAATCCGCACACAAGCCGGTTAATGACCGGCTAAAGTCTCATGTCAATAGGATAGTATCTTTTGTTTTGGCTATAAATACCCCCAGGAGGAGCCTCAAGGGCCTTCACTCTGGTGACCAAAGAGGACGCTTCAAAAATAGTCAAACATTTCCCTGTACATTTTTTTTTTAGGCTTTAAGCCATCTGTCAATCTCTTGCCATATTGTCACATACATTTTTTTATAACCGTTTCAATCTAATATTATAATTTCTAATCTGATTATAATATAATATAAATACAATATTACAAGATATCGATCCTAATCGGAGCGTAGGTTGGCAACAAAAGTTCTCTAACGATTTCTATCAGCTGCTAAGTAACTTAGCTCAATGTGTTTAAAGCTGAAAGTCGTCGTCGTGCAGGGGTTGTTATATCCGAGGCCTGTTTGCGTTTCTTGAGTGAATATTTTGTACGATTTGGTCGCTGGCCCAATGCAACCTACTATAGATCAGTAGGAGATGAACAAAAGGGAAGCCGAGGAGACCAATCGCCCTCTCACATTAGCTCTCTAAATTTGCGGCTGACAATTAGCTAGCCAAAGCTGGAAGTTGTGAGCTGCTTGAGTTATTCGCCGATTATAATATAGGAAATACAAAATTATTGTTAGTAAGCTTAAGTCCTTTGCTGCTTTAGCTTTAGTTACAAGTTAATTTCAAGTAATAATAATAATAATTATTATGGATGTGATGGAGCATTTTGAAGGTCAGATTCGTTTTCAGCGCATAAAAAACTACAAGAAACAAGTACAGCCATTCTAGAAACTGAAAAAAGTTAAATTTCGCAGGCCTGTGTAATATTTCATTGTTAGTATTATTAATTGGCCATAATATCACTACAATATTTCGAGGTCTATTGTACTTGACTATGACAACCTTAGAGATTGATGCTTTTGATGAATTTAAGCGCATCCTAGAATGGAAAGCCTTTTTCTGGCAATAGCATGATATTCATAAAGATTGTGTAGCGAAGTTTCAATACTCAGTTCCCTTATGCAACTTAGTTTCTAACAATTAAGTACCCAATTCTTATCGGATTGTTGAAGACATGAAAGCTATTAATATTAGTGGGAGTTGGCTATAATTTCATTATATATTTGGTGTATAAAGTAGATTTTTATAGGTAAAATAAATATGTGAAATGCCAGATTGTATAAAGTTTGTAAGTGAGTTTCTGCTTAAAAACTTAAGTAAGCTAATTTTTGTTTAAATTTACATTTACAAATTCGAAAAGTTTTTGTGTGCTTGCAACAAAAAACAAAAATTTGTTTGCTCTTCTTTTAGTACTTATAAGTTTTTGTGACATGAAACTAAAGAAAGATTTATTTACGTTAAATACAAATGAAATACACTGGGATTTTCCTCATTTTTTTATTTAATATTGTGTACACATTTTTAATAAACTCATTCACTCCTCTATAAGTATTTAAGAATAATATGTAGAAGTATGTACTAGGCTTTATTTATTTTTTCAACATAGTATTTATTGTATTGTATATAGCAAGTATATACATACATACATATATTTGTGTGTGTATGTACATAACTATGAACTCAGTTGTCCAATGAAAGTGTTGACCTACTTTTGGCTTTCATATAAAACATATAAGATACATATGTATTTATGGTATATGTATGTATAGAATCATGTTTGTTTTTCTTGTTGAAGATTTTCTTTTCAACTTGTATTGTAGTTGCTGTTGTTGTAGTTCTTCCATTCCCCCTTTTTTTAGTAACTTTGTATGACTATGAGAAGTTTATATAGTAAAAGATTGTATGTATGTATCTTTATGTGTGTGTGTATGAGAAGATAATTGCTTGTTCTTGGCATTAGTCCTTGTTATTGTTACTGGTATTTCAACAAATTGTTGCTTTTTTGCTATTGTAGTTGACAGCTGATTTTTGGTCTTTATACTTAAACTCATAAAATGACAAAACTTCCCTATCAGACATTGAATGGTATCAATGATCAATTTTAGGCATCATAATGGAACAAAAAACTACTGGTTGAACTCTTGCCCTTCTATCCCATGTTAAGAACATCACAAATTTGATAAATTGTCATCTAAAGTTTATTGAAAGGGCATTTACTTTTCTACAATATATGGTAATCCCAAAAAACCACCTGCTCGTCTGTCTTAAATGCGACAAAATAATAATCACATCCTTTTGGGCATTTGTGGTGGGTTAGTGACAGTAGTATAAGTATGGTAGTAGAACAGTGTTTATGTACTATTTGTTGAGTATACTATGCAGCTGAGGCTAAATGATGTCCTTGTGCTGATTGTTTGTTTCATTTTTTTTGCTGATTACTTTACTTAAAATAGGTTAATCATATATTTTTTAGCACAAAATTTAAGTGGTGCAAAAGAGAACATGCAATCAGTAGTACTAGTAGTTACAGTTTGTGCTTAAGTGATTGAAAGGCTTTTTAATTGCTTTTTGATTGCTTCCAATTTGAAAATCTCTTTCCCTTCCTCCTTCTAGTCCTAAAAGCCATAATTGTACTGTGTTGTGATGTGATCCTTTGCTCTCTGTAATTGAAATACATGCTTACCCAGATGATGAAAAGGTTAATGACTTTAATGAATTTCTTTCCTTCAACTAAAAACTTGTAAAAAAAAATAAAAACACTTTCCGCATTGCAAAAATTGTGAAAAATGTTTTAAAACAAATATAATTGCATTTATAAATCAAATTGCCACAGACACACTCATTTTTTGTTTGTTTTTTTTTTTTTTTGTTTTCATTACAACATTTAAATTTTAATTCCTTCACCATTTATAATAATTTATATTTCATTTTGTGTTTTTTTGGTTACTCCAAATAGCTACAATTCGGACGATAGCTATGATGAAGAGAGCAGTAGCAACAATAGCAATAGCAGCAGCAACAACAACAATAACAACGATACAGAAACAATACCGCCACATTGCCACATAACAATACGCTGTACACGCGAAATTGCGGGTTTTAATGGTTTGGGTGAAGCGGTGCGTCGTCTTGATTTCCGTAGTTCGGTACGCGATCGTCGTCGTTTTCATTATATTTGTGCATTATTACGTCTATTGGTGGCACACAAAGGAATTGCCAACCTGCCGGGCAGTGCACAAAGACAACTACTCCAAATGGTCGAAGAGGTAGCATCTCATGGTGAGTAATACCATATAATATAATATAATATAATATAGTAGATTTCCGGTTCATTGTATGAAAAACCAGTTGTATTTTTTTACTTCCATTCGGTGGAAATGATATTAATCTCTTGTAATTTTTCATCCCCCCACAACATCAACAACAACAAAAAGTTAACGACAGTCAACAACATTTAAACGTGTTGCGTGGCTTGGCTTTGCAATTGCAAAATATTGTCAACCAAGAGAACCAAAAATGCTGGGGTAAACCATTGGGAAGCACTTATCTTTGGCAAGCTCATGTCGAAACAATAAAACGTATACAAACTGTTGCTAGTCAAATTGAGATCAAGGAGGTAATAGTAGATAATAATAATAATTTAAGAAAATCAATATAATCTTTTTTTTTTTTTGTTTTATAAATTTTAGCCTGGTCCAGATATGCGTCCAAAATTGCATGAAATGCCTGAAGAATGTGTTCGTGAGATTATCTTACGCATAGCTGATCATCGTGACCTGGAATCGGCTGCCGATGCCTGGAATATTATGGCCACTCTTGTATCAGAGCAACGCATTTGGCGTGAACTTACGCGTTTCCATTTCAATCAACGGCAAATCAATACAGTACTTGATTTAAATAAGTTCAAACTTCAGGGTGAAGTTAAAGACTGGCAAAAACTCTATCATCAATTGCGTCGTACATATGGTGTTACTGATGATTATCAATTCGCTGAGGTGCTATCACTGTGTCGCTCTTGTTGTTGTTTGTTTTGGCCATCGGATGGACATCCTTGTATTGTCGATCAAAGTCCAGACTACAAACAGCGTGTCGAAGAGGCTGGCGGTCAATTGGCATTGGCACAGCCAGTGCCACCGGCTCAATTCTTAAAGTATTTCTCTTTGTAAATTGCATAGTACAGCAGCATTATTGTGATGTGATGAAGGATAAAGCATAAGAAGATGCGCAAGAAGAAAAAGAAGTAGAAATAGAAAGGACATTATCTTTAAAACCAATAAATCATATTTAAACCATTATTATCATCATCATCGTCGTCGTCATAGTGGTTATGACCAAGAAGGGAGAGAGAAAGCATGAAATATTTTTCAACAATGTTTTTTGTTGATGTTGAGAAGAATGGTGCTTGAGAATGCGTGCAGATAAATGTGAATGGGGGGAACTGGAGTTGTGGATCAAGCTTTCATTTTTGCTGCACTAAGCAAAAAGCATAAGGGCTTGAACGGCGTGTTGAAACTGTTATAGATATAATGTTGAATATATAAGAGATTAAAAAGAGTTTGGTACTAAGAATGTGTTTATATGTATATGGTCTCATCATGGCAACAACTAAAGACAAAGTTGAATTGTTGAGTTGAGTGATAGGCGGAAAGAGATAGAGAAGATTAATATCTTTTGTCAAGTGATGTTGCAAGCAAACTATATTATTATTATGTATTGTCTAGCTAGCTATTTAGCTACAACTAATCAGATATTTTTACTAAGTACTTCCTATGTAGAAGTTTATTATTATTGATTGACATGTCAAATGAAAAAAAAAAAATGACAAAAATATCTTTTTCTCATTGTTTTACTATTAGATAAATGAGCGAGAGACTAACAACATACGATTAAAGTGTATTTTGCGCTAATTTTTTATATATAATTTCATAATTTCATAATATATTACATACATATTATTATTATAGGCTACAAAAACTAATTTGATAAGAAGACTACTCACTCTTATTTAATAAACATAAAGAATAAAGAATGCACTAAACAAATTAGAGAAAGAGAGAAACAAAATTTACTACCATACTATTGTAGTAAGAAATTGTGAAAAATTTGACATAAATATAAATTGCCAACGATAAACTGCCCAGTTGAAAAGTCTTGAAAAAATGCAAAATACAAAAACAAATCAAACCAAACAAAACATTAAACTTGTGTGACGACAAAAGAATAAAAAAAAAACAACAAAAAAGTCTGTCGTAGTATTGAAGAAACAAACAACAATTTTTAAACAAAACAAAAACAAAAAATTCATTAGTTTTTCAATAGTTTTTTTTTTATTAAAATTAAACGAAAAATATAAGCATATTTATTTATGTTTTTTATATGATGGCGGCTAAAAATTTTGGTGCTCTAACTTTATGCATATTTTTGTTGAATTAAAAACATGATGAAGATGATGATTTCTTTAAATGAAACAAGAAGATACATACTCTTAAAAAATTCATACAAATTTGTGATTCAAAATATTATATTAATAATAATAATAATAGAAATAAAATTAAGTGCAACAAAATATACAAATAAAAACAAAATAATTATTAATTTAAAAGAAAATATGTGAAATGTTGAAATATTATTGTTATTTTCTCATTTTGATTATTAATAATTAATTATCATGACTTTAATCAATCTACCGGTCGATTCTCGTTATTAGATTTGTTGTGCTAACTTGCTGTTAAAGCCTAACATGGCTGTTAATGGATGTTAACAGCATTTTGTTCTGCTATGGAAAGCCTTCTGATAACAATTTATTAAATTTTTATTATTGCTGATAAATTAAAATTCTAAATATTTGTGCACACTGTTAACTTTAATTTTATCATAACATTTCTAATAACGAATCTAATAATAAGAATCGACCGGCTAATCTTTCTACTATCTTCATTTTGGGTTTTTTTTTGTATAAAATATTGTATTTAAAATCTAAAAAACTAAATAAGAAAAATGAATGGAAATTGTTAAGGATTTTTCATATGTCAAACAATTCCTTGAAAGGAATTTTGTAAGCGTAAACATTGATAAGTCAACAAGCATTGTATATTGTATAGATAGACCAGATAACTGTAACGAGCATAAAATTATTGAGTGCACTCTTATCATTTACGCTGAGACAAAGCCCAAGCTGAAGACGAATTGCTTGCGTTGCTTGCTCGCAAGCTGATGAGTTTTCATACTGCCAGACAAATTTGCTTGCGAATCAGGCGAATTGGAAAATCGAAAAAAAAAACCAACAAATTTGTAAATGATAAAAATCAAGATCATTTACAATGTTGTTGTTGTTTTCTATTTCTATTCTTATGTGTTCGTTTTCAAAATTGTTGTTATCTTTGGTTGAACGCAAAGTCACACAAGACCAACAAAAACTGCTCTGAGCAGCAAGCGATCAAAATTAGTACCGTACAGTTTGAAGCTGACAGCTTGCTTTTCGGCTCCATCTTCGTCTTCGCTTGCACTGTGCACACTATCGAGCGTTTTCATATATGTATTTCCTTGTGCACGCTTTTTCGTCTTCAACTTCGTGCACTATGATTATACCATTACTCAAAAAACAATTTCGACATCAAACGAGTACGAGACGCATCATTCTACTTATTTTCATGTTCGTTCAAATTTGAATTACTACGATTTGGATTCAATTTAAGTTTGAATCAATTCGGGTTTGATGCAATTCAAGTTTGTATCACGTCGAGTGTTCAACAAGATAGGGTATGAGTCGTTTGTTATAAAAATAAAAAAAAATACAATGAAAGTTCATATTAGGAATCAAATTTTTTAGTGTGCCGAGCTGACATCACAGAGTCACGGGTTCGATTCCCGTTCAAGTCTGGTCCTGCACCCTATCCTTCTTAACTCTCTTGTTGCTGTTGCTCATATTAAAAATAACTAGATTATGATTACAAATTATAATCTAATAAATAAATAAATAAAAATAAAATAATTGAATGGATTCTGAATTATTATTGTATTATTATAACAAACGAATAATACTCTATATGACTCATCTTGTTCAAGACTCGAATTGAATCAATCTTAAATTGAATCCAACTCGAAGTGAAATTTAAAGAGATTCAAACTACTCGATACTACTCGATGCAGCTCTCTCTGGTATAGACATTTAATCAGTTAAACTGATTTAACTGATGGCTCCTTAATGTATACATTTTTCAAAATCATTATATCAATTTCTATATGCTTACTTTTTTTTTAATGAATGAACATATAAATTTTCTGAAACAAAATGAACAAGGTAAAAAATTCAAAAACAAGATAACAAAATAAAAACAAAACAAAAAACACAACAGATGAAAGAAAAACTATTTTCAAGTATTGCTAAATATAATATTTAATATAATAGTAATAAACTTAAGAGATATGTAGTATATTAATATATAAAATAAAATACAATAAAATAATGTTGCATATATAAATAGAAAAGAAGCTTATATAAATAACAATAATGAAAACATTTCAAACAATTCATTAAACGATAAAGAAATGTAAAAAATACAAAAACAATATAAAACAAAAATCAAATAAAATGCATGAAAAAGTTAAATTTATAAAAGGATAAAAAAAGTGAAATAAAATAAAAAATATGTTTATTAGATTAAAAACAAAAATGTTAAGCTTTTATATCTACCTGAATGCCTTGTCAAATAGATATAATAGCGAAATCAATGGCGTGATGATACTTTGCATTCCAAAGAGTTGTACTCTTAGATAGAATATAGGGTCTCGTAAAAAACGACTTTGTGGATGACATACAGAATCCAAAACATGTAGACGACAACATTCAGCCAGATGACACATAAAGCATACTACCCAGAGTTACATGTCACACTATTAGTTGAAGGAGTGGCTGGGTCAATGCACTGTATGTATGTTTGTAATACTTGTGGTGGAAAAACAATTTTTATAATCTTATGTGTCTCACTTATCTTTTATGTCTGTGGCAATAAGTCAAAGTAGCATAAGTCAAAAATTGAGTTTGAGTTATTAACCACTTCAAAACACATATTTCGCCTAAAGAATTTTAGAAAAATACGTCTTAGAAGCAACACCAAACAGTAATTATTTTACACAAAATGGCAATATCTCAAAACAGACATTTTCGACTTAACCTCCTTTGACTTATTGCCACAAATATTTAAGCAATCCAAAACAAAAAGTTAATGAAAATTTATATCCAGATTGAAAACTTAAAATGGTTGTAAGTATTATATGACATTTCTTTGATCCAATAATTGAGTCGTTGAATATATTAGAATTTTATTTATTTCAGAATCAATTGCAGCCTAGCACGGATATGGTCTTAGAGTTGATCTGGCATAACATTACGGAAGAAGCCTCATATCACTGTTCTTGTGACATCGGCCTGTATTTGCTGTTTTTCTTATAATTTGGATAAATGCTGCCCAGTACCATTACAAAGACTTCTAGTTGTGGAATTATATTTAAAGACAGTGTAAAGATTTTCAAGGTATAACTCTAGCAAGATTCTTTAAAAGCCAGAGATTTGCGATTTAAGAAGGTTATAAGGAGAAGAAGAGGAGCTTGCTATTAAACCAATGTTCTACAACATACAACTTGTAAATTTGTCAAGTAAAAGTAAGTCATATAATAATCAATCAGTAGGGTTGGAGTTAGGAGGGCTTTCTATTGAGAACAACATCCTATAGTATCATACTTCAATATAGTTAATAAGTCAGTAGAGTCGCGACCGGATGATATCGCTAATCAATTTCGAAAGTAGAGTCCAATCAATTCGACCTTCATTCCGTAAGTTGACTTGAGACAAATCTCGTCGGCATTCCAAGTAGAAAGTGATCAATTTAAATGATCGCCGCTCACTTCCATGTTCTTTAAGCATGTGAAGTCACAACATGACTTCAAAGTTTTTCTTTCCTATATAGGACGCTTCCTAGGGAGAAACAATAACAAAGCATAACAAGACACCAAAATTGATCAGGTGCTGAATTCGTTAATTTTAAACCTTCATTCCCTCAGTTTCTTCAGTTTTGGCAAAAAATAACCTATTATGCAGCAGATCACAGCCCCGGATCTAGGGGAGGCGCCGAAATCATAATAATCATGTCTCCACAAAGCGCTTAGCTTGGTTGGCTCACCGATAACTTGTTAGAAAATACCATTGTATTTGTGAGTTTTTTAATAAATAATTTTTTACTTTACCATACAACATCATTTTATATTTAAAAATTTCATTGTACGATTATATGTGTCAGCTAGCATATGCCATATGGTATATGGTCAATGGAAGCATCAATGAAACCATTTTAAAATTTCAAACCCAGAAATTGTAGAGCTTCTTAGCTTAAAGTCCAAATGATCAGATTGTCTCAATGTTTAATATTTTTGGTGGTGGATAAACAAAGCACAAATGCAACCCATGACATTGATTAGGTAAGATTAAAGATTATAAGAGGAGTAAGACTTTTAATGGGGATTTAAGAACAAAAATCAATTTTAATATTATTTTTTTTGAATAAAATCAACTTGCTTTTATTTACTGTCATACTCCAATGTCAAATTTATTGTATAATTATTATTTCTGTATTTTGTAAACAGGTGTCGACAACCTTATTAATTACGCATAATCTCCTCACGTAACCAAAACAACACGCGTGTAAACACATCAAAACAGATCTTCAAGAAAAACATTATAGTACATCATCATGTATGGCAATCAATTTATTTATTCACGTGAACGTCGCCGTTTTGGACGTCAATGTCTTTTTACCGATCGCAATGAGCTTATGGTCAGTGTGCATCCAAGTGTTAAGATGCGTTTAAAGTACATATTACGTAATCCAATGAATCAAGGAACTCAGCTTAGTGACACAAAAGGATTTAGTATTATGGAAACTGAAAATGTTGTATTAGATCATCATGGTGTCAATCATTACGAGGGAGGTTGGCCAAAGGAAGTGAATATAAATGATGAGGAACAAACATTGCGTCATCGGAAGAAAGTCGAACGTGACGATAGCTGGGGCATACAAGTTCACAATTTGATAACTCGTTGCATGCAAGTGGCCGAACAGAACAATTCCATTAATATTTATCAAAATTTCTTTGCTGATATTCCACGCGATCTTGGTGCCGATATTATAATGCGTTTTGAGGCTCGCGCAATTAATATTTTCTATGATTTGTGGACGCCACGACGTAGAGTGGTGAGATGTGAATGGTCACCAAGTGACCATGGTTACTTTATGTCTTTGTTAACAAATGATGCTGAACTAAGACCAAATTACAATGGGTTGACTACAGAAACTGAGATGGGTTCAACCAATGCCTTTTATATGTGGGACATTCGAAATCCATTGGTACCATCGCTTTACTTTGATGGTGCCGAATTGGTGACACGAGCCTTTATATGTCCTAAGGATGATATTTACATGGGTGGTGGCTATAAATCGGGCAAAGTTATTCTCTGGGAAACACACAACGGGGGTTTACCATTACGTACATGTCCATTGGAGGCAGCACACAGGGAAGAAGTTTCGTCATTCTGTTGGGTGCATTCCAAATCTAATACTGAATTTTATACCGGTTCTTTGGATGGATCAATGTAAGTAATAGTTTGAATTTAATTTAATGAAACAGAAGATTTAATTAGTGTTTACCTTTACCATACAGTAAATATTGGGATGCTCGAGATCTTAAAATGCCCATTCAGGAATTACTTTTGGAACCCGATCCACAGGAGCGACAACTTCGTAAAAATGCTCATGGCGTTACGGTTTTGGAATTTGAATATACCATTCCGGTTCGTTACATAATGTGTAGTGATATGGGTCACGTGTTTGTCGGCAATCGTAAAGGCATGACAGCACCGGAAGCAATTTTGGGCAACTATCAATTGTTTGCTGGCCCCATAAGAACCATACAGCGAAATCCGTTCTTTGTGAAGAATTTTCTACTTTGCGGTGATTGGCGTGCACGCGTTTGGGCTGAAGAATCAAAGGGTTCGCCTGGTACAATGTATTTTACAAGGCGTAATCAAATTATGTGTGGCTGTTGGAGTTCTGGACGTTGTTCAGTATTTGTCACGGGTGACTCTAAGGGTTTTCTGGACATCTGGGATATGCTATTGAACTATCTTAATCCAATATATACTTTGCGGTTCTATGTCCCTATTACAGATATATCATTTCGTCCGGATGGTGAATTTATCACTGTATCACTGGAAAACGGAATAACCTATATACTTGAATTGGATGAGGCGTTGAAAAATGCAAGCAGCAAAGAAAAGGCGCTCATTGCAGCGGTAAAAATTAGTTTTATTTGTAAATATTCTTTAAACGATTTTCTTGCCATATTTTTTTGTAGATGTTTGAACGAGAAATATCCAGGTGCAAACTTTTGGAGGCACGTATAGAGGAGATCAAACTGAAGGCTAAAAAAGCTCAAGAAGCTGAAGAAGAGCGTTTGCGAAAGGAATTGTCTGGGGATTACGAAATTGGTATTGAAATCGATACAGGCGATCCTGATAAATTTATACAAATGATTGAACAAGATGAGGAATTTCGGCAAGCTTTACAAGACTTCCAAGAGTCCATACTGGCAGTCGAAAAGAAACGCTCTAACCGCAATTTTATCATGGAACGAACCGATTTTGAGCAATATTATTTAGATCATATTGGTGAAGATTTGCCAGATGACAGAGTATCTACATACCGGGGATCATCGATAGCACTTTAGAATCTTAATATAATAGATCAGTGATAAGTTTAAAATATTTTTTATATTTTATATTTGAATGAATAATGGAAGGAATAAATCCTTTGATAAAAATTATATTTATTATAATGTTAAAATACCAATAGTTTCTGAGCCAACTCATCCACACTCAGTGAACGCATAGTGACTATAATAATAGCCAAATTCTGACGCATAAACCCTGGTTTCTTAACAAGTAGCTTAACTTCGAAATGATTCATAAGATATTGCCATTTAATTTGTGATTTTTGTCCATGTGATAGGCGCATAAACTCAGCAATGTCTAGACCCAATACAGTTTCTGCAACTGTATTACTAAGGCGTGGTTCTATTAAAGTTCCCGTATGATCACTTAATTGAATGTTTATATTGAAGAAATATTCATATTTGTCACCACTATGGTTCAATGAAAATTCCAATTGACACACGTCATTATCACATTCATTGCGATGGCGAGGTATTAGATGTTGACAGGATTTACTGAAACAAATAAAGTGAAAGTATATTAAAGTATATTAATACTACATACATATATGGTGTGTAGTGTCACTTGTGTGATCCTTCTTACCATTTCTTGCTTATTATATACGATTGCCCGTCAATATCAAATGTTGTTATCATTGCATTTAGCACAGCAGTAAAGTTATCTGGAGTAGCATCTTTAAGTTCACCTAATGCTCTTGCATAGATTTGTTTCACTGTCATTTGTGTTTGTATTTGATCGGCAGGCGGTAAGTTTTCAAAGCCTGCCTGAGCAAACATATCTACATCTGTTATTAATGCCGTAGAAGCGAACTGAAGCAATGCGTCGGTTTCTTTGCCCATAGGATTCTCATATATCAATGTACAATTGCCAGTACTAAGTGCTGAAGATTTATAGAAATCAGAATAAGAAACGCGTATATCAATTAAATGCAATATTGTCTTGCGTGGCTGCCAGTATTGTTCAGCTCGTTTTATCCAATCGGGATTCCATATAGTTAGTACCATACCTTCAATCCAACTGGTATCATTTACCAACAAATCAATGCATTGAATTAATTGACCATTGCGTGAACTTTTAAGCGTTCTAACTGAGCGCAAGGCGATAACAACAACCAAAAGGTCAACATTCTGTGCCTGATGGTGATTGTCACTGACACTACAATGCACATCGGCAAGATTCAAAACGCTTGACAATGACTTATGTGGCATATGCATATATCGACGCAATACATCCAAAAGATCAACATCGGTACAATCATGTTTCCGAAAATATCCCTCACCTTCATTTACTACCAATGAATAAGGCACCGTTGTCCGTGGCTGAAATTGTGATTGTTCATTGGTGGTTGTGCTATCATGCAATATGACTCTTGCATGGATAAGGTCTATTACATCACCGATTTGGAATTGTTGAGAGTAATCATCAATAGTTTCTTTGGAGCCCCAGCATTTGCAATTCACTATGTGGCGTTTGGAATCACGAAGCGTGTATGTTGTAACACCACGAAACTCATTAGATTCACTTGATAGAAAGTAATTCGGTTTGGATTTTGCAATAATTAAAACCACAAGAATGGCATCATGGCTTATTTCTGAATATATTTCTCCAAGATGTATAATTTTTCCTCTTGCCTCAGTCATTTTGTGTGTTAGTTATGTTTAAATTGTGTTATAAAGTTTCATTAAAATGAAAGCTCAGAGTAGTAACTGTAAAAATGTTGAAAGCCCAAAGTTTCAGTTGTAGTCACCAGGGTTGCATTGTGCATTATTGTCTAAAACAACATTGTGGCATTGTCAACATAAGTTATGTTGCTGTATATTCAGTATTGTTGCTGCAACATGTGTTTTCTTCCCCTTATTGCCAGCAATTTTTCAGCTCATTGAACATCTTGCCACTTGATGTTGCCAGGCTGATGTTGTCAATACAGCAACATATGTTATGATGACAACATGTTGCATTCCTCCCTTTGATACAAAAAGTTCGTTATTGATCAAACAAAATTAAAAACTCGATATTTTAGTATGAAAAAAGAAATGAATTAATTAAAATTACATGAAATTAAATTAAATAAATTAACCGTATTAATTATGGAATATATTTACAAAAAAGAACGACGCACTTTTGGTACTCGCGTCTGTTTCGAAGACAAAAATGAAGTTTTATTTAGTGAAAATGCAAATCCAGAACTATTGAAGAATTACATATTGAAAAATCCTGTGGATCGTTTTACCCAATATGCAGGACAGACATCACTTAGTGTGGCCAATACGGAACGTGCCACTTACAAAACAATTGGTATTACACATACCGAAGGTGGCTGGCCCAAGGATATTAATATGCATGATGCAGAACAAACAGTTCGTTATAAGCGTAAAATCGAAAAGGATGAGAATTACATAACACAAGTTATGAATCTAACCAAGCCCATGGAGCATTATATACATCAAAATAATGCTGTCAATATTTATGAGAATTATTTTGAGAATCTGGATCCTGCGCCTTTGCCTGAACCATGCAAGTCTCGCACTGTAAATGTCTACCGTGACCCAAATCCAATAAAGGTACCAGTGAAGCATTTGTCTTGGTCACCAGACGGTGGCATTAAAATGGCAGTCAGTCATTGTGACATGAAATTTCAAGGTGATAAGACGGGACAAAAATGTAATTCTTATATTTGGGAAATTGAAAACCCAAATGAACCATTTCTTACGCTAGAGCCAAAGGTGCCCTGCGTATGCTTGGAATACAATCAGAAGGATCCAACTAGTTTAGTCAGTGGTATGTACAATGGTCAAGTGGCAGCCTGGGATACACGTCATGGCAAGTATCCGGTTATGATAAGCGAACGTGAAGTATGCCATCGTGATCCAGTTAATTCGGTACTCTGGAATAATTCAAAAAGCGGTACTGAGTTTTTCTCTGGCGGTTCAGATGGTCAGGTATTGTGGTGGGACACACGCAAGCTTAGCGAACCGCTCGATCGACTGCTTATGGATCCCGTCAAGAGTGATGAACAAGATTTATCACGCTCATACGGCATCTCGGTTTTAGAATATGAAACCACGATACCGACGAGGTTTATGGCGGGCACTGAAATGGGCATGTTGTTCTCGTGCAATCGCAAAGGCAAGACGCCTACTGAAAAAATACAAATAAGGGTAAGTTTTCCTTACAGTATTAGCTTAAATTATAATCATTAATTTGTTTTGATAGATGATGTGTCATCTCGGACCTGTATACGCTATTACACGCAATCCGGCATTTGTGAAAAACTTCTTGACTGTAGGTGATTGGTGTGCACGCATTTGGTCGGAGGATTGTCGCGAAAGTTCGATTATTTGGACAAAGAGTAGTGCAGCAATGTTGACAGATGGTGCTTGGAGTTATACCAAGTAAAATAACTCAATAGTTCAATAATTCTATTTTTATATACATATATGTTTCTTAATACTGTAGGGTTTCGCAGTTCTTTATCACTCGTATGGATGGTGTATTGGACACTTGGGATTTATTACAGCAACAAAATGAGCCAGTTCTGAGAGTTAAAGTATGTGATGAACCCTTATACTGCGTGCGTACCAATGAAAATGGAAAATTTGTTAGTTGTGGCAGCAAATTGGGTGCTACATTTCTCATTGAGGTCTCAGACAACATGGTGATGTCGTCAAAGAATGATAAACCATTGCTGACTGCGGTGAGTTTAAGATGGCATAATATTATTATAATGATCTATGAATCTGTTTTTTTTTTATATAAATTAGATGTTTGAACGTGAAAACCGCAGAGAGAAAATATTGGAAGCAAAATCTCGCGAAAGCAAGTTGAAGGTTAAAAATGCCCATGGTCAGGATCAAGCAGACATGACTATGTTGAATGGTAAAGTGAATGTGGCACCATTTAATAGTGTATGCGAACAAGCTGCTGCAGAATATTTTGCAGCTGTAGAACAAGAACGTTTGCGGCGTTTGCCAGGCGGAAAGCGTAGGTGAACACAAGGTTATAGCTAACCATTTGTACGGCAATATTAAATATATTCTTTCTATTACAGAGGATGCGGAGGAGGTTGATGTTTCGGAGGCTGGGAGCAGCAAAGTATAAATTATTGTACAAAGCTGTTTGTTTGCTGTTAAATTGAATTAAATTTGAAACCAATCAATAGTTGAATTTGTCACATTTTGAAATTTGTGTTTTACCTCACAGAATTGGTGAAGAGAGCTCAACTCATATGAACATTACTACGAGTATACATTACTAAACCAAGATTATGCAACTTATTGATGTTTTTGAGAATTAAAAAATTGCTCACATATCTAGGAGCATTTGATATACTATGTGAAGTACCTTTGCAGAGTCTCAGTATTGCATAAGTACGTCCATATTGTTTTAAAAATCGCCTTTTATAGCCGAAGTTAGGCTAAATTGAGACCGTGGTTCAAGAAGCCAGTTTTTAGTTTTAGTTGTGAGCTGCATCTGTTTTACCTTAATGTGATTCTTTTATGTACGCATCCATTCCAAGTGCACTCTGGTGTGTTTCTCTGTATGACTATGATGGTACAGTGGAGCCATTCAATGTTAATGGGGGAAAGTTCCTTCAAAATGAAAGTTCCTTAAACTATTTTGAAATCAATTAAGTGACTGTTAAAAACTGTCCAGGTGGCAGCACTGTCAATCAAACAATTATAAATCATTTGGTGTTTTCAACACTATTCACTAAATGAGTGTTGTATATGCTCTTACAGCTGTTTCTCTCTCTTGTTCTTCCATTACCCTAATCAAGTGCTGCCGTGCTGCCGCGCTAAATTAGTGCAATAATAATATTAATTAATAAATAATAATTATAATAATAAAATTCTATAAAATATACAATTAAGAACTTTAAAGTCTTTCTCACTTTTGTTAACAATAAAGAGAGTTCGTGAGAATAAAATTTTAAAAAATAAATCCAGCATGTGCAGAGAAAACAATAAATGACTAAATAAAACAGATGTTTAACAGTAGCCAGCAAAACATTAAAGAATACACGCTTTAATACAAAAACTTATATAGTACACATGTGTGTGTAAAAATAATGATAATAATTAAACTTGAAAAAATCGAAACAAAAATCCGTTACTAAAAGAATTGCAGACATTCTGAAACATACAATTTAATATAGTAACGTTGTGACCCTGTGATTGCGTGTTGCACAGTGTATTTGGTTTGGCATGTGGCCTACGTGACTCATGAGCAGTACTCAATGGCGAGCAGCAGCGTAACATAATGCAAGCAAACAAACAAGCAAAATATCATAGCATAGACAAAAAAGTGTAAACATAAAGTCAGAGTTCAGCGACACACCACATCACATCAGTTTATCAAAGAGCTTCAACCCTTGAACTAGTTTTAAACGGTTTTTACATATTTTTCTGTGAAAATTCAACAAATCTAAAATCTAAAGTGATTGAATAATATTAATAAATTAAAGAAAAAGAATTAAATAATTTTGAATTGTCAGCTGTTTTTTTGTTATACATATGTGATTATATTGTTGCTCATATTGCACATGCAACTGAATCATTCATTCATTTGATTCAATTGTCGTTGTCATAACAGAAACGGACATTCATTTCGAAAGTTTATTTTTCGCAGTTCTTTTGTTTGATTTTGTGTTTTTTATTTTTGCTGTTCAGAACAAACAAAGAAGTGAAGGTAAGTTGCTAAATATAGTTAAATGTTGTTGTTCATTATGATGTTGTAATTAACTTCCGGTGGCGGGGCAAGTTTTCTGAAGCGCATTTCATTTAGTGGAAGTTGTTTTTTTTATTGTATTTCAATATGAATGAATCACATGGAATTTTGGAATAATTTATACACAAATCATTAGCTAAAAACAAGAGGGTAAACTTATCATGGTTCTAAATACATATTATTAACCTTCATTAAGAAATTTCAATACAGTAAAATTACACAAATTAGAAACAATTTGTAAATGAGTAAGGTGGTTTCGAATTGTTCTAATTTCTGAGAACAGAGAATCTATAGTATTTTCGTGCATATATTGCAATATATTACAAAGGTTTGTTTTTTGGTTTTTGCTGCTTCAAAGTTGATCATTGCGAAATGCCAATAGATTGAAATTCGCTTGTTTGACTGACTTGATGGAATAGTAATGCAGTGAGAGTACTGACTGTTCCGGTACTGATAATATTCTCTTTGTTAACAGCCATGTCATCGTCAGAACAAAAAGCCATTCTGTTTAGTTGAAGACTTCATTGCCTGCTTCGAGACTGTTTGGATAAATTTTCTCTTAAAAGTGCTTGCTTTATTGCTATTTTCCATATACCCACTGCATTAGTGGCATATAATTTTCACGCTATCCTGTTTATTAGATCATCAATTCAGCATTTTCAACCAAAATTTTTTAAATATTTTAATGGCTATTCTATATACATATATCTATCGTCATATTGAAAAAAAAAAATTCACAATTCTTGGTTCGATAATAACTTGAAGAATCTCATTTTTTAGAGCTCTAATTTTGCAGCTTCTACTGTACTTTTTGATTACGTTTTTGTTCAAATATTTGAAGCTTAGTTCACAGATTATCTACGCTTTAGTGTGACGTTTCATTAATTCATTTCTTTTTCTTAATAATTATGTATTAAAGAATATTTCACCATGACGCATATTATGAGATTATCCAGATACTAGTAAAGGCAAAGCAGAACTTTTTCAATCATTGAAAACAATTGTTAGAATTGTATGCCAATAGTCACGTATTATATTTTCACACCTTATGTTTTCATAATAATAATATATACATTATAATTAACCTTGGATTTTCTTACTTTCTATTTTTTTTCTAGTAATTTTATAAAAATGTTGGACATAGTCCAACCTGCCAAAGCCGTGGAGGACTTATCTCAAACAACTACTACTGATATTGTTGTCATTCGTGCTAAACCTAAGAAAGTCTTCAAGCCCAAGGCACGCATAAATCGTATACCACAAGAATTACTCGATGATCCTGTGTTACAAAAAGCAATAGAACGTTTACCGTCCAATTATAATTTTGAACTGCATAAGACAATATGGCGTATACGTGAAATGAAAGCGAAACGTGTAGCTTTACAGATGCCCGAAGGCCTGCTTATGTACTCAATGGTAATCAGTGATATTATTGAACGTTTTACAACAGCAGATACAGTGATTATGGGAGATGTTACTTATGGAGCTTGTTGTGTCGACGATTATACGGCAAAGGCTTTGGGGGCCGATCTACTTGTTCACTATGGACACAGCTGTTTAATACCAGTCGATCAGACAAGTGGCATTAAAGTTTTATATATATTTGTTGACATTAAAATTGATCCATTGCATTTTCTGGATTCGGTAAAATTAAATTTTACACCGGAAGATGGTCAAATAGCACTGGTCAGTACAATACAGTTTGTGACAACACTGCAAGCAGCTTCAACAGAGTTGAAAGCTGCTGGCTATGATGTGATAGTACCTCAAGCCAAACCACTCAGTCCTGGAGAAATACTTGGTTGCACTTCACCACAACTACCGGAAAGCACAAAATTGATTATCTATTTAGGTGATGGACGTTTTCATCTGGAATCGGCAATGATTGCTAATCCACAATTGAAGGTATGCAATTTACAATAATTTTTTAATTGAAACTAATTTATATTTCCCTTTTTTTCTAGGCCTACAAATATGATCCATATGAAAAGAAGTTCACACTCGAGGAATATGATCATAAGGAAATGCAAAGTATGCGTTATAATGAAATCACACGTGCAAAACAAGCCAAGAAATTCGGTATTATATTGGGTACATTGGGTCGTCAAGGCAGCTCACGAGTGCACAAATTTCTAGAAAAGCGTTTGCATGCTAAGGGTTTCGAGACCATTACAATACTTCTCTCTGAGATATTTCCACAAAAACTTGAGTTATTCCCCAATATTGATGCGTTTGTGCAAATAGCATGTCCACGTTTATCTATTGATTGGGGTTCAGCTTTTAGTAAACCACTATTAAATCCCTATGAACTCTCAGTAGTTCTTGGTGATATTGAATGGACACCACATAATAAAACAACGAATAATGCATATCCCATGGATTTCTATGCTACTGGCAGTTTGGGTCCATGGACACCAAACTTCAAACCACCAGCATTGGGTGAATGTGAAAATAAACCTTCGGCAGCTTGCTGTGGTCGTTGTACACGTGCTGAACTCGAAAAAGATGACAATGATGATGGTAAAGCAGCTGCTCTCGCTGATTTACTTGATTACAAAAAAGGTTAAACCGTCTTCACCAAACGAAATAAATAGTACATAGTAAAAACCATGATGACGCTTCCGTGCCCAAATTAGAATACAACAACATATACAATACAAAATCCTGCTTAAACCATCATTAATATATGTATTGTAATATGTACTTCCATTTCATCACATCGACATGCTGATTTGTTACTTTTTGTAAATAGTAAACCAAGTGTTACTTAAATGAGAATTTCATACATTTTAGTTAATCTAACAAATACATACAATATAATTTATCATTAATTAAAAAAATCATATACAATTTGAATTAGCTTAATTGTTTTTACAAAAAAAAAAAAAACAAATATATACAGTTCCATGCTACTGCAAAGATATAAATTTAAATTATTTATTTGTGTATAGCGAACAAACGAATAAACCAAACATGTGTTATATTACAACAAAAGATTTATGATGTTTTCATACTTTCATACTTACGTACTTATTGGATACAATAGTCCTAACATTGCTCCATTGGATTACTACTACCTCTGCTTGGATGCTACAAAACTCTCTTGGAGATTGATGATTACATTCAAGACAAGACTAGAGAGTAGACTGTGAAGAACCACTTCTTCGAAAGGGGAAGAATGAAATAACTATTAAAATTGCATTCAACATATTTATGTAAACAAATTATTAAATTTCATGTAATAAGCGGCAAGTCATTATCAAACAAATTTACCATATATGTCCGTTTGTTTTTGTGAGATAACTTCTACATGTCAAATGGTCGCCAAATGCGGTAGATATTTAAGGACATGTTATACTATAGTATCCTTTTACAAGGTGTTATGTTTTGATGGATCCAAAATTAATGATTTTAATGAATCGCTTAACACATATTGATATGTTCGTTAAAGGATATATTAAGTGGGAGAGTAGCAACTTATAAAGTAAGTATTTATATATACTCTTTATCAGTGTGATTGTATGAAAAAGGAATTCAAGGTGTTTCACAGTAATCATTCCCACCATCATCAACTTTTGCTTCTGTCTAATTGCTAAACCCATTAAGGAGTATATATTGAAGTAGTAGGTCTCACATTGACTTTGACTTTGTCATCAAATATCCTTTTGCATGCATAACCATGACTACTCTTTTGTTGTAGCTTCAATGTGACTCATTTATTCACTCTTGACTCTTGTTTAATGCGCTGTACAATTGCTTCTGGCAACGATTGAGACATTGAGTCCTAGCTGTTAAATTATAGTGCACTAGTAATTAGTTATAACATATAAAACATATATTCTTGAGCAGTGTTAAAATATAAAGGTTTATCAATTTACTGAATGAAGAATCATCGATGAATTCCGTCATTAAAGAAGTAACGATGGTAAAGCTGATATATTCAGAAAAGTATTGTAGAAAGAGACTAACGTTTAATACTGGACTGGACAGACAGTTCTACCTTATGAAATACATTTTAAATATGTATGAGCCAGTCAGTTTTTCAAAAAAAAAAAATCAAATTATTGATAACATTGCTTACAAATAAACAGTATCTTTCATTTTAGAAAAAATTTGCTATCAATATGTTGATGTTGTTGGGTAACAAATTCAAGGGAATCTTCAAGAAAGTTGGCATCAATATTTTTAACCATTTTAAAACACAAACCCTTAAAATATCTCGATTCAAAAAACAAAGTGACTTATGCCCTTTCAAAATAAAGGCTCATATCTTATGGATATATTAAGCACAAGACCTTGTACGTACAAATGAAATCTGTTTTAAAGATTCCTACTTCTTGAAAGACAGCCATAGCCTATAAATGCATATATAAATGGATCGCAACAAATTAAATCTATGTATATTATGAGAACATTGCATATATCTTACATAATAAAGAAAATCATATTTAATACTAAAAAGATGCCAGGAAGTATTTGTTTAAAATATTAAAAGACTTTTAGTTTTGTGTTTTATGGAATTGTTTTTTATTTATTTCATTTGACAAAATAAGTAGTAAATTTGATAAGAACTACTCACAAGAACGAACATTATTAAATTTTTTTTAATTGATAAAGTTGCTTTTGACGTACCTCTTAGTGCCTGAATTTTTAATGACTTTGGAACGACGATGTGATTTTTATATCACATTTGTTTTCTCCCAGAGGGTTCTGCAACTTTTAAAACAATTTAATGCTTTTAAACCAGGATCAGTTCCTTAGAGCTTAGAGTATTTTGAATTTAAAAATCACTCATTGCATAAATAATAATTAATTGTTGTGGCCAGTTAGCTGCATAAATTTTATCTTTGTATTTTAGTGAATGTTTTTAATGTCTTTAGGACTACGATGTGTAGTCAACATATTTTCGGCTGTCGTGTGTTGTTCCGCTATCATCTTTAGCTTCAGGTTATATTATTTAGTTAAGTTTAACAATTTAAAAAACACAGTTTAAAAATTTATTTGATCAGTCTATACTTTTAATTTGTATTACTTTTACAATATTTTCAAACCATTTACAATTTTTTCCAATTATTTACATATTTTCTAAAATTTGCTCGATTTATTAAATTTTTTTACAATTTGTTCATATTATTAACATTTTTTTAAATTTTGTACAAATTTTTCAACAAATTTAAAATTTTTTCAAGTTTTGTATGTACAATTTTTTTTTATTTATTTTTTTTGTATTTTTTTGTTTTTTTCCCAAGCGCTGAGGTATCCATAAATTGTCGAATTTATAAAATTTTTTTACAATTTGTTCATATTAATAACATTTTTTCAAATTTTGTACAATTTTTTCAAATTATTTTAAATTTTTGCAAACTATTTACAATTTTCCTAAATCATATACAATTTTTTTAAATCATTTGCTTATTATAATTTTTTTTACAATTTTCCAAAATTTGTACAATTTTTTTCAATGTTTTTACAATTCTTCCAAATTATTTATAATTTTTTTTAAATCATTTACAATTTTTTCCAAATTATTTACAATTTGTTAAAGTTATTTATAGGTTTTTCAAATTTTGTACAATTTTTCATTTACAAATCTCCAAGAGATTAACATTTTTTTTTTTTAATTTTATAGTGCTTCGTAATTATTTACAATTTTCACAAATTATTTACAATTTTTCAAAACTTACAATATTTTCTAATAATTACAACTTTTTCAAATGATTTACTGGTTTTTCAAATTAGGTACAACTTTTTCAAATTATTTTCAATTTTTGCAAATTATTTACAATTTTCTTAAATCATATACAATTTTTTGAAATCATTTACATTATTATATTTTTTTTACATTTTTTCAAAATTTGTACAATTTTTTTCAAAGTTTTTACAATTTTTACAATTTTTCCAAATTATTTATAATTTTTTCAAAACATATACAATTTTTTCCAAATTATTTACAATTTGTTAAAGTTATTTACAGGTTTTTCAAATTAGGTACAATTTTAGATTAACATTTTTTTTTTTTAATTTTATAGTGTTTCGTAATTATTTACAATTTTCACAAATTATATACAATTTTTCAAAACATTCCCAATATTTTCAAATAATTACAATTTTTTTCAAATGATTTACTGGTTTTTCAAATTAGGTACAACTTTTTCAAATTATTTTCAATTTTTGCAAACTATTTACAATTTTCCTAAATCATATACAATTTTTTGAAATCATTTACATTATTATAATTTTTTTTACATTTTTTCAAAATTTGTACAATTTTTTTCAAAGTTTTTACAATTTTTACAATTTTTCCAAATTATTTATAATTTTTTCAAAACATTTACAATTTTTTCCAAATTATTTACAATTTGTTAAAGTTATTTACAGGTTTTTCAAATTAGGTACAATTTTAGATTAACATTTTTTTTTTTTAATTTTATAGTGTTTCGTAATTATTTACAATTTTCACAAATTATATACAATTTTTCAAAACATTCCCAATATTTTCAAATAATTACAATATTTTTCAAATGATTTACTGGTTTTTCAAATTAGGTACAAATTCTTCAAATAATTTACAATTTCTTCAAATTCTTTACAATTTTTTTAAGTGATTTAAATTTTATACAATTTTTCCAATATTTCTACAATTTTTTTTAAAAAAATTACAATTTTACCCAATTATTTACAAATTATTTAGATTTTTTATAAATTATTTACAAAATTTTCAAACCAAGTTTTTCAATTTTTCTCAAATTATTTACAATTTACCCAAATTATAATTTTCTCAAAACATTTACAATTTTTCCATACAATCTTTTCAAATTATTTACAATTTCCCCCTAATTTTACTTAATATAAATTTACCTAAACTTTTTGTAAGTTTTATATTTGTTGAATTTTATTCTTTTCTTTTTTTTTTTTGTTATCTTAATTTTTCAGAATTTCATTCAATGTGATCACAAGATTTATCCTAATGTTTTTAAAACTTTATGGCTGGTTGCTATGATAACAAGATTTATCCTAATGTTTTTAAAACTTTTTTGCTAGTTGTTATGATCACAAGATTTATCCTAATGTTTTTAAAACTTTTACTGGTATTTGTTATGATTTTGTTGAATGTCATCCAATTTACCTGATTTTTTGACTTAATTTAATCACTTTTTTTTTGTACTTTTGTTTGTTTTTGGAGCAAGATCTGTACTTTTTGGTGCTGATGAATCATCCCATTGTTATTGTAGTCCAGACTTGCACTGGGATCTGCATTTTAGCAACTGTTTTTATTTTTTTTTTGAATTTTTTTTTGTATTTTTTTGTAGTTTTTTGCTTTTTTTTGTATTTTTTGTTTTTTTTTTTCTTTTGTTCTCTTCACAACAAAACCCGAGAATTTTATTCTCCGTCCCAAGCGCTGAGGTATCCATAAATTGTCCATGCTGCTGCTTCAGTCGTACGGATTTCGTCTACGATTTGCTAAATATTTTGGAGCAAGATCTGTGCTTTTTGGTGCTGATGAATCATCCCATTGTTATTGTAGTCCGGACTTGCACAGGGATCTGCATTTGGACTTCAATTTAGCAACTGTTTTTTTTTATATTTTTTGTATTTTTGTATATTTTTTTTTGTATTTTTTTTTTGTATTTTTTTGGTATTTTTTTGGTATTTTTTTTGGATTTTTTTTTTTGTATTTTTTTTGTTTTGTTTTTTTTTTTTTATATCTTATTTAGTCCTTATCTATTGTCCTTTTTTTTGACGTTTGTCTAGTTTTTTTTGGTGATTTTTCTATTTTTTTTTTTTTTTTTTTATCTTACTTGGTAACTTACCCTAGTTACACAACAAAAACGGAGAATTTAATTCTCCGCCCCAAGCGCTGAGGTGTCCATAAATTGTCCATGTTGCTGCTTCAATCGTACGGATGTTGTCTACGATTTTACTTAAAACTTTCGAGCAAGATCTGTGCTTTTGCTGATAAATCATATCCATTTTTATTGTAGTACGGACTTACACCAGGATCTGCATTTGGAGTTCAATTCAGCAACTGTTCAATGCGCTTGGAGCAGAAGGTTTTTCTTTAAGGCTGTTTAATTGCACTGTCTTCCAATCTTAGTGTTTTTTAATTTTCTGTTTGACAGAATTCTTTGGTTGATTGATTCCATTTTATAGAAGAATTTTTGTTTTAGAAGCGGGAGTTATGCCTTAGAGGCTGGCGAATTTTAATGTCTTCGGAACGACCGTGTCGTATAACCTTCTGCCTTGTTGTGTGATCTGATGGCTGTTGAGGCTGCCTTTTATAGGGACATTTTTCCTGCAGAAAATACTCTTGGTGGCCATTTTGGTTAGCGAACTTATCGCTGTTTCATTCGCGCTAAAGAATAATAGCGAATTTCAAATCGATAAACAAAAGAACAAAATGTCCTTGAAAACTACCTAACTGATATTATGAAAAGTAAATTCCATGGGATGCTGAACAAAATATATTTTCAACCGATCATAAATCATGCAGATTGTTTTATTATTATTGCTTTAAGTAGACGAAATAATCTCTAAAACTGTGCTGCATTATCGGAAACAAAAGAATTTTTATGATACGCGTACGCAAATTTTCCATGAATGTTTTTGCTTTGTTTGAAAAGATTCATAAAACAACCCAACCAACCTTTTTTCTAAGTAAAGTATCGTTAAGTATAATAAACTCTACCTGACTAAAGCCGCTGTGCGTTGTTGCCACATATTGCAGAAACAGACAGATTAGCATATTTCAGTACATTGGTTGCAGATGCCCTGCAGATTCTATGAAGACAAATGCAAACTATCTTATAACTACACAAATATCTTTATATTGTTTGGGACTATGCTCCAATAACCTCCTTATCCATTATCTTGAACCAACAGAAATTGCAGAGTTATCTCCAAAGATTATTTAATGAATACCACTATCTCGAAGAAGCTATGAACTTGGAGTACAAAGAACATTGCTAAATAAAATTTCAAATAAATTGCCAGTTACAGTAAATTGGAGCCATCATCCAATGTGAATGGCAACACAAATATAAAAAAGAAGAAGATTGTTTGTGTGTTTTTATATTTTTATACATTTCAATATCAATAATCAACAAAAACAAAAGAAAATGTTGAGAAGCAGTAATTTAGATAGGTAAATAATATACAATAATAAAATAGTTTAAAATAAAAAACTAGAGGAAACCCCCATCAAATAAAATACATTTATAAGTTTTCTGTGTACCGCATACTAAATAACAAAGAACCATTTCAATTTCATACACTTACAGCGTAATTAATGAGCTCAATAATAGTCCCCCCACAAATTATATGCCCACGAGACCTGATTCATTGTATTTGGGGACTGGCAGTAATAGCAATAGCAACATTGCAGGCATCACCAGGAAGACGCCCACAAATGACAGTAATAACAGTGCTGGTGCCGCCTCGGTAAACAAGACGCAACAAGTTAATAGTTTAGAAGGTGGTGATGACACTTTTTCGGATGCTGATGGCGATGCCGTCAGCATTTCCTCATTACAATTATCAGCGGGTTTGCTGCAAATTAGTGAGCCCCCACTCGCTCGTGCTCGGGTTCATTTAAAGGAACTCATGTAAGTGGGACTGTCACTAAATTGTTGATTGGGGTGGTGTTTATTAAACTTTTATTATTTATTTACAGTGGTAAACAAAACAAAATCTACATTGATTTGTCTAAGGAGAAATTTAAATTCGATTGCTCTGAAGTATCCAAACTAAATGATATGGTAAGAGAACTTTATACTTATCATATAGTAAAATACTACTATAACTCAGTCACACGGGCATCTCTTAAATAAATTATTGGTGCTTATCGCTCGTTAATCAATTTACTCTTATCACACACTTGTCTGAGTAAATGTTTATGGCTCAAATCATAATGTACATAATGTAATCAAAATGTACTTACATATATGCATTTTATATGTACAATGTTAAATGCGATAAGTTACAAAGTAAGGAAAGTTTTTGTACTTTACATACAAAATGAATGTGTGGTTATAGGTTCTTTGTTAAAGATATTAACTAACAAGGGCGTATACAGCTGCCAATGTAGGGGGCAACCTTTTTTTTTGTTCAATTTTTTAACTTTAATATTTCATAGTTCAATGAAAGATGTAGATACTTTTCACGTGCAGTATTTATTAGGTGTCGTCCGCTTGTAACCTGAGGGATCCGTGTTTTGTGTGTGTGTTGTCTGGGGGCACCAGTCCATGAGCTTCATGGAGCTGTACTGGTAGTGACTTTGTAGCGCTACCTGACCAGAGGTATTTTTTCTGGTACCACGGGCGTTTGGAAAAGTAGCGGTCTCAGCCTACGATCCATTGGCTAAAGTCCTTGTGACAGTGGGGACATAGTTCGTTTTTGATCGTTGATCTAATGATTGTTGCCTTGACAGAAGAGGAGGGATAGACCTCGCTCCGAACAGTGAGAAAGCTATATCCATGAATATAGTGTATACTGTGCCATCTGTGGGTTCTGCCTGCATTCTATTCCAGTGAGCTATGTTCGATTTTTGGGACACCAAGCCACGAACTATTTGGGGTGCAAATTGGTAGTACCTAGGGTACGAAGTCTGACCAGATGCTTTTTTCTGGTACCACGGGTGGTCAGGAGCCCACGGAACTTGTTTCCGTCCTGGCCAGCGGAGACGGCCCCTCTACGAGTATTGTGTTGGCTGTGGTTGTACCCAAATGCGGGTAGTGTGTGAGCTCGACGTGGAGTTGCGTTATACAACCGGGTGCTGTGACCCACAGAGCAGCAGAGGCTTAGATAGGCCTTGTTCCTAACATACCACAAAAATAAGTATGGCTTGAGATTGGTACCTGTGGATATATATCCAAGGGGACGTTGATTGACGTTTATCAATCCCCTGTACTCGGCACCGTTATATTAACTCTCTACGACAAGTGTTCACGTTAAACAAATTGACTTTCTACTTATTCAGAGTAAAGTTTCAAAACCATTCTAATGTGGGTTTTTGATACATTTTTCACCAAAAAAATAGAGGTATTAAGTTAGCAATTACCATGTTTTTATATTTAATTCACTATTTAGGCGTCCTTAGCTATGTATTTTCTCTTCTTAGGGTACTGAAGAATCTCTAAGTCTCATGTCCAAGATCATACCCATGTAGCGGGCTGAGCCCACCTGAGGTATAACCGAGCTATGCATCAAGACGGTTGGACAGGAGTCTTTCCTAAGCGCAAACGTGCAGTGCTGCGATTTTTCGCTGTTAACAGCGATGTTCTAGCGTTCTGCCCAACTACTGTAACTATCCAGAAACTCCTGAGTTATCTAGAAGCCTCACTGGCATTGGAAGAGCTGTCATCAGCGTATGTGGTTAGCAATGTATTATCAGCATCTGGGGCTAGCAAATCACCGAACCTCATCCATAAAGTAGCGTCCAAGCAAATATGACCTCAGAAGAAGATACTAGTAAGCTGGGAGGAGGGACTTCAGCTTGTAAACATGCCAGATCAGATCGAACGCTTGCTGAACATCCAGAAAGATGGCAGAGCTATATTGTTTGTTCTCAAAGGCCTCGAGAACTTATTGCACAACTCGATGAACCTGTTCTGGTGCACCATGAAGATGCCTGGACGCCACTTACTGTCAGCATTCGTAAAAAAAAATTTTTCGAATATCTTGGAGAAAACCGGCAGATATGACGCAACAAGGTTCTCCGGCTTGCCAGGTTTCGGTATCATAGCAATCACAGCACAAAAAAAAAGAAAATATATGGGGCAACTATAGGCTATAATTGTAAATGGGTCTCATTTATAAACTCATCAAAAAAATATCATAAATACTTCACTAAAACCAAATTTAGTGTTATTCTTATACATATTTCTTTGTGTTTTTTTTATAATTGCAGATGAACGACGTCAAATTGTACAAGGAGAAATTGAACAAAATCAAAAAACAAATGCAGAACATTTATCAGCGTACAAAAGACTTAAAGGTGAGTGATGAATATGAGTATAAAAATAAACGAAAAATATTATTTATTGTTGAAATAAATTTGTTTGTTAACTTTATTGTCGCTTTGTTGTGTAGTAAAGTAATTTAACTGATAAATGAAATGTTAGTACATACTAACTATACTATACTTTTCACACACATTATGATTTGGTTGAATATCACTGTGTTGTGATGTTTGTAAGGCATTTAACTAATACAATATTACTAGAAAAGTTAGACCTCATATGGAATTCAAAGACAAACATCTTTCCTCGACATCTTTTTTCTATAACAACTTTTATATTATGTAATTTAATTTCACTAATTAATCCAATCGCATTTATTAATATATCATGTAGAGCTATTAGTCTTTCTTGGTTGATATTTTTTTTAAAAATATTGGTGCCAGAAATCTCTTTCAACCCCATATCAACCTAATTACAATACTCTGATGTGCCAGAAATCTCATTCAATGGTTTAGAAATGTCTGATGTTTATAACTACGGTTTGGTTAAATTGTCCCTTATTTGAAGTTATAAAAAAATAAAATACCAACAACTGTACATTATTGTTTTCCTTGGAAATCTGCATTGCAAGAATTCAACATTTCAGTTGTTTCAGGTATAAATTTGCATATAAAACATCTTCGAACAAGTTCGAGAAGTGAAATCTCTGCGTTTTCTAGCACAACTACAGAGAAATTGAAATCAATCGGCATAAAAACCGTCTTCCATTTCTGGCACATGCCTTCAACAGAATAACGATTAACTTTGATGATATGTTCTTAAGGTATGCTTCCAAGTTGTAGATACAAAGGGTGGAGCCTTTTCAATATTAGCGTTCAATCAATTGTAGTAAGGGCCATAGAAAGACGATTGGCAATCACATTCAGTGTGTCATTGTAACGACTAGTGTAACGATTAATTTGTTCATAAACATACAGGATGCCAATGTCATGGTGTTCTAAAACCAGCTTGATGTACCAAAGAGCACCAGTGATGTGCAGAAGAGCTTTTTTCTGTATAGCCTGAACACGTAGACTTTGTAGCTAGTTCCTAAAGCAGAATGCCATTTGTGTGGAATGGTATTAATATGGCTTGCCAAATTGGGAGTGCAACCGAGTTGAATAAGTTTTCGTAACAAATTAATGATAGAAAAATCAATTTTATATCAGCATCCTTGACACAGCATTCCAACAAAGTAGACCTAAATCAAATCATAGAAACTGCAATATAATAACAATAGTATATACACCATACTTAGTTGTTAACATTAATCAAATTACTGTAATTTGTAATATAATCATTGAAATTTAGAAAACTTTTTCATATAAATGTGTGAAAGGTATTTCAGTTTCATTGAAACCGAACCCAAGTTAATGTGATTGTGTAATTTGGTTTTCCAGAAAAGAGCCGTCAACATAGAGAACTGCAAACAACGTGAATATCAACGTAAACTTGAGAAACAACAACATGAGGAGTCACTCATTGGTTCGGGACAAAAACCTTAGTCGTCGTCATTCAGTTTAGTTAAAGCTTAACAAGAGGTGAGACTAAATAGATTTTAGTAAAGTAAAATAGAAATGAATATAAAAATAAATTCAGTTTGTTATTAAATAAAGGAAACTATAATTTTTTAAGCAAAATATTACTACATCATAATACAACTTTGTTTTCTTTACAATATTATTATTTTCTAAAGCAAAAAAAAAACACACACAAATAATTATATACGATGATTTATTGGCTAAATAAATTTTAAATACTTTAAATACATGGTTTGTATGTGTTTGAGATGAAAGGCATGCCATGCTGTTCAACACAATTTACCCCAAAATGAAGTAAATTTATTTATATATAAAAAATTATTATTAAAATGTATAAATTTAAAACTTAATTGAACAAACTACTGGCAATTAAAATTACATGTAATGTTATATTATATTATAATATAAAATGATAATAATAATTACTTAAAATTATTAACAAAAATATTGATAAGTAACACTACTACAAAATTACTACTAAATAAGGATAAACATTCATTGATCGTTTAGTTAAATAGAAACATTGATCGACAAACAGATAGATAGAATATTGTAGATGGATAGATAAATAATATAGAATAGTACCATATTCAATTCATATACATTCACAGCTCTATAAATTATTGTAATTATGAACTCAACAAAATCATCTTTAATTAAAAATAATGAATCTGAAGAATCTTATGTAATTATGTAATAATACATATTAATATATAAGTAAGATTTGTTTTTCTTTTGTTTTTTAAATACATTAAAGCTTACAAGTGTTTTATTTCTTTGTATGTGTATGGAGTGTAGGGTATCAATTGTGAGTATGGATGTGGTTATGTGTAGTATGTATATGAAGATGGTTTTGTGTTTGATTTTTCGTCTTCCTTTTTGGCGTAGTAACAATTAATTAAAGCATAAGATTTAATAACAATAATAATAGTACCAACAACATGACACACATAACATTCAATTGACTAATATTTACTGGAATTACAAAAATATAAATAAATAAATTTTGTATTTTGTTGCATGGGAGGAGATGTCACCGTCAGCGTCGTCATCGTCTTGGTAATTCAAAATTTTGTTTGTTAGTTGACAATACTATATTCCTGATTTAACATATGCATGGCATCTGCTGGTGCGAAATATTTCACAGTGCCTACAATAATAATAAAAAAAAAAAAAAATACAAAATATAAAAAAAATGTTGTTAAAGGGTTAATAGACACATATTTAAAGTAAAATACAAAATACTATATTAGTTAATAAATTTATCACAGTTTCCTAAAATAATATTTGAAGGAAGAACTTTTAATTAAAGCTTTTTTTATACCGTTTTGTAATTTTTTAATTTAATACAATTCAATAAATTTTTTTGTATCAATTTCTCATAATAAATCATTTTAATCATCGTAAAAAATAAAATAAATTTTTCACTCTTTTCATTTTTCATTAATTCGATTTGTTGCTTGTATATTTTTTTTTTTTTTTTTTAAATATTTCTCAATTAAATGCTTAAAATTGATTAATTGATTTATTAAAAATTGAATAAAAATGACAAATATCTTTGATATCTTTTTTCAATCAATGTATAATAAAGAGTATAAAATTCCATTCGTTAATACTCAGCAGCCTGATTTTGATTTCATCAATAACAAAAAATAATAATAATAATAACAAGAAAGGATAGGAAATCTCTCTATCTCTCTCCCTCCATTAGTATAGCATAAGTAAGAAAATATATCTTGTATATATGTGTAAATACATTGGAAATGCTCAATAAAAATTAATAAAAAATAAATAACTATATATGATGTGCCCTTCTTCATTTGTGACACTTTGGAGTTTTTTTTTGATTTTTTGTTCATCAATTGGCAGTTCAGAAAAATATTCAAAAAAGAAAAAGCCTTTCTTATTCATTTAACTTAGATCAACATCAGTAAATTCATCGTTGGTCTCTTTGTTGTCTTTAATTGCTTTTGGTTTTGCACTTGCATTATTAACAGACAACTTAGTGTCTGCTGGAAGAGTATTTGCTTCTGTTGGACCTTGTAGCTGCATGTCAGTGGCAGCATGAGTGTCACTAGTATTAACCTTACCGTTGTCTTGTTCGTAGCTTGTGCTATTGCGTTGCAAATACATTTGCAAACAGACATGCACAATGAAGGCTATAAATGCAGCAATGCCAAATATTTCAAAGGTGTGGCCGCCACCAACACTTTCGAAAAGCATGCCACCAATTAGAGAGCCCATTGAAACGCCAACGCCTTCAAAAATGGCACCAACCAAGCCCTGACAGAGACAAAGACAAGTGATAAGAGAATCTCATTTTCATTAATTCAATGATATAACAAACTTACCTGCATAGTAGCCTCAGTACCAGGTGGAGCAACCAGGCTAGCATATGATGCCATTGTTGAATAGAATATACCAAATGTTATACCATTCAATAATTCTATTGGCAAAACATACCAAGGATCTTGCAGCATTGAGTATAATAGGAAACGTACACCAAAACCAAAGAGCACCAAACTCATGGCATTTACGTGACCAATTTTCTTAAGTATCCAACCGGAAAGAAAGAAAAACGGCAGTTCACCGCCAAAACATTGTATGCCCATGACGAAACCTTCCAATGTTTTCATAGAATTCTGACAACCGCCTAAGCTTTCCAGATATAAGAAAAGAAAATTCCATATTAAGGCAGTGCCAAAGCCAATAAGTATGCACCACAAAAAGAATATAACAACACGCAATGATAAGAACATCTGGCCAACATCTTTAAGTACATTTGGTGATAAATGTGTTTGTGTATGCTATCAATGGAATAAGAATAGAATCGAAATAGTATAAGAAAGAATGTTATTAGATTAAGATAGGTAAAATAGTAACTTACATTCAATTTGGTTGAAGCCAAGACATCAAAACCCAATATAACAAATGACATACAAAATGCAATAGTATAGTTCTTGTTCAAAGCACCTTCAGATACAAGATCAACTAGAACACCAGCCAATATAGAGAAGATACCAAAACCCAGTGAACCACATAGACGTTGACGTCCATACATATGATGTCGTTCACCTAAGATGGCAAAACATATAGCATCGCCAATACTGACCACAACTGCCATACCAATCCAACTTAGTATCAACATACTGAAAAAGAACCAAAACTGATACATGCCAATGGCATCACTATTCTTAATCGATGGATTCTCTGACATTTGGGATTCAAAATATACATTATTACAATCCAATGTACAATTTGTTTTGAAATATTCCTTATTTTCTGGACAAAACATTGTAACATTTTTATTATTGACAACACCTTGAGAATGTGGTACTTTGAAGAATAGACACTTTTGTATTTCTTCATCCGTAATATGCCCCATATTTACATAGGTTGAGAATAACAGTTCTGGGTGTGTACGATTATTGGCACAATTAGTGCTGGTGTCATTTAGCCAATCTTGACAGACTATGTCCCACATAAAAGGCTTAGCATCACAGTTGAGATCACATTTTAATGTTTGATTGCCAAAATGTTCCTCCAAATTTTTCTCCACACAATTTCCATATTCATTGCAATAACGTAATTCTGTCTCTCCGGCATGACAATGAAATTGTACAGTGGTTGGTGGTTGCTCTATACCTGGTACAAACATAATCATTAAAAATGCTACGGCTGTAAGTATTTCACCACCCAAAAATAATGAACGATGACGATGGTATCTAAAATTGAGATCATATTCATTGTGTTATTATGAGATGATAAACATTGAGAATATTAAAAGAATATTTTATAAAACTTGTCGACTATAAGCGTGACTTTCTAAACATACAGAATAATATACAGACGAACTTCGCTATAACGAATAAGCACGGGATCACAAAATTAATTTGTTTTATAGAATGAATCAGAAATGATAATTTTTAGGAATTTTTACTTGGTTCAACTTATATTTTAATACATATATGATCTGTAATTTTGGTTTGGGTTATTTTAAACCGATTTTTTTTTATTGGAAAGCTGGTGCTTGTCATGTGATCCCATATAAATTTGATCAAGATCGGACTAGTAGTTATCAGTTTGTTACCTCGGAACTTTTTTCCATGTGAACCGATTTTGATGATTATCTTTTTTTATTGGAAAGCTGGTACTTGTCATGTGGTCCCATAATTTTTGAGTCATCCTTAATAATGCGCGGTCTGTTTGCGCTACTTGAAGTCGGTTTTCTATTTTGTTCTAATATGTTCAATTAAACATTATACCCTGGACAACTCGCTCACGAAATTGTATGATTTCTCAAATTATTCTTGGTATTCTGAGACAATAAGTTTGGATAATTTTCTGAAGCTTTCAATAACAATTTCATCGTACAAACTTGTTGTTGGTGTTCCGAGACAGTTTGACTGGAGATAGATTGAACAATTTTGAGAGAGGATACAATTTCGTGATCGAGTTGTTCAGTCTTTTTGTTTAATAGTCTTTGCCTTAACATAATCTAGGTCGGAATGTCGCTTTTCATATCCAAAAACGATAGAATTACATACAACTTATGTGGGTGAAGAAACTTGTTTCAGTGTAAATAGTAACCTCTTAGCATCAGTTAATTCTTCTTCAGCTGCCAAATTCTTCGTTCAGATATTGTTCATTGTTTCACTCAACAAAGGCTACTGCAGCCATGATCAATGTAATTTTATGTAACCATTTTGGGAATTCCCTTAATATGTTTTACTCTTTTCATGCAAGAGATTTTAATTGAAAATTGTATAAAAGTTCATTATAGAGAAGTTCGACTGTGCATAAACTTGTTCTTTCTCTACTCTGTTTTGTTCTTTTATTCGTACGTTTTTTTCCCAGACCATTTTTTTATTTTATAAAGTACTCGTAGAATGGTTTATTTTGGCCGAAATATATTTTGTTCTAAAGAATTTTCCCAAATCACGTTTTTCTGTTACGCTCATATAGTATACGTACAATGTCATCATTAAAATAATACTAATAATACTAGATAATCCGAAACCGTGCTAACCTTGGAAACAAGTTTACTGAACTTCCGTACTAAGTACTGGTTTTATTAACATTTATCTTAACATTTTAAGGGCTTTCTTGTTGTTACTAAGTACGTAGATGAATATGAATATATGTATTCTAGGTTAATCAACATTTAAATGTTAGACAGATAGATAACTAAGTGTGTGTATATGATAATCTAAATAGTTTTCACTTTGTTAAACAATCAAACTTATCTTTGATTTATTATATACACACTTTCATATATACTCGTACTAATCTATGTAGTATCCACAATACAATGTAGATTCTACATCCATACATATATGGGTATCTTACCGATCTGCAATGAATCCAAAGAGTGGTTTTGCCAACATTCCAATTATAGGCAATATAGTGTACATTGTACCGATCACAGTGTAGGAGAAACCAAGTTGACGTGCCAGCGGTGGCATAAAAGGAACAACAGGGGCGGTACCTAAACAGAATACCAAAAAAAAAAAAATAAAAAGCAAGATAAAGAAGATTAATTAGAAAAGAATACATAATTGGCTGTTTTTTGCAGAAGATTTAAAAAAAAAAACAATACCAAAAAATATATGGTACATATGTATGAACAACTTATATTATATTAGTTTCAGCGATTCTATTTAAAAACATATGTACTATATATGTAAATTTTGAATATAATTAATGGTTATTACTTAACTTAAGTATGAGTAATTTTAAAATTGAGAATCAATAGCAGAACTGCAAATATAACCACCTTTTCATCTCAAAATCTTAAGGACTTTGCATACATAGGTATTGATATATTCAGTAGCATGGGCCACGAAGAGAACTTAGTCATTCAGGTCGAAATTCATGCAATAAAAATATGACAAAAAAGGAATTGAGAGACATCTACTATATCAGAGAACTGCAACCGGACCATTTTTTTTTGTCATGGACTTTGATTTTGTATGATGCATTTAATTCTCTCAGCTAGAACAAATGATTGTTAGCAAATTGTGCGAGTGAAATTCAATCGTTTAAGTTGGTTGGATTCGATTTTTAGCGAAAATATTCGATCCTTACAATCATACCCAATGCAGTTCTCTGATCTAGTATAATCACTCTGATATTGCTATTTTCATTACCAGCACTCATAGCATTCGAAATCAAATATAAGCTTGTCTTCAACTGCTTAATACAACTAACTTGCAGTTAATAACTAGTACTTATGTTCATTTTATTTGAGTGCCAAAGCATAGTGGTTATTTTGGAAGCGAAGAGGCACATGAACTCAATAGTAAAGGACCTGCCAATGTTGTTATTGATACAGAACCATTCTGCGGGCTGCTTTGGAGGAAATCAAAAAAATATGTATATGTAAGTAGCAAAAACACTCATGAATTTTACCACTCGCAAAGGAACTCATCAAGTGATACTAATGCTAACTCGGAAAGGTAACCGCATATCTAGTTTAAGCACATTTACAATATATGAACAATATATGAACAAGTCTCAACGATCAATATATATCGATTATATAATAAAAAAGAAGAATTATTACTCAACTAATTTCCAACTTTTTATTTTATCTGAGGTCACATTATGTGATTATTATTCCTTGCCATTGATATAATAAAAATACGTGAATAAACACTTTCTATCACATCTCAATTACCAGATAAACAGCTATGTCTTAAATCACGAATTTATCACAAATTGAAGTTTTGATTTTTATTTTTGTTTCAATTGAATGGCTTTCCTCTTGTACTGGGATTGAGGGGCATTTCTAATAAGGTTCCAACATTAATCTACGAGTATATCACAATATCTTGGTGAAAGCGTTCTCCATGTTCGTCACTGACGGAACCCATATTTTCAGGGAAAAAATTCAAATGTGAGTGAAGAAAATGTAATTTTAGTGACATATTGCATCCCATTTTTAGTGTTAGCAGTCTTTGGCAGTAGCTGAAAGTATAGGGTTTGTTACAATAGGACAAATTGATGGTGACTAGCTCTTGCTTTTCCCAAATCTAATGTAATCTTGGTATGAATATATCTGAAGCCATTCCCTTTATCACTATCATGTTTAAAAATATTGTATATAGACAATTATATTTGTTGTGATTATAACCCTTGAATGCAATATACACTACTACTTATATCAATGTTGGATGTTGATGACTAAACAGCAAACTAAGTTACTTCCTTTTAAAATAAAAAAAAGACGTAATCGCCACAGGAAGGATGTAAATATACATTTAGTTATTTGCAATGACACATATCAACTTAAAAAGAAATATTTCTTAGTAAGATATAAACTTTTTATCCTATGGTTTGTTGATTCTATTAATAAAATATGATCAATGAAATTCTAAAGATGGAAACAATGAGAGAATGGTTGTGACCTATGTGTAGTAGTGATATTTCACGTGCTACGAAAAAATTCTCGTTGCTTAGTTGACAATAAAAACAAATAAAATAGGGGGCGTTAAATGATTATAGTAGTTACTTAACATTAAAAAATATAATAACAGATTCTGTGAAAAAAAATAAGTGTCAGTGCAGTGCACTTTCATAACAATGAAACAAAATGATAAAACAATACATGATAAATGAACTAAACTATGGAGGCACGTTGATATATTGATAAGCCATTTATTAAGAGACACAGAGAGAGAGATCAAAGTTTTATGACAATAGTTTATATGCTATTAAAATTACATGACAAACACACAATCGATAGAATGACTAGATAGATGGGGTCATATAGTATGTAAGTACATATATATACTTTTATTTATGTGCATATAATCGGCGTAGTAGTAGTTATAGTCATAGTTTTAGTAGTATTAAGCATATATTAGTTTCTAATTGCGATTAAATTTGTTTGAGCTAAACACGCAGAACGAGAGAATGAATGGACAGGGGGTAGAAGTAGTATTTCATGATTAGTTTGGACCTTGCATGTGTCACACTAAATAATATTACGGATTAAAATGAGTGTGTGATGATGGAGATGTGTGGGTTAGATTGCGTGTTTTCGCAAGCATTTAAACTAATTAATTATTTACCTGCATTGAAAAGAAAGTAATGCGCCTTCATAGGCAGTAATTCCTTATCGACTTTAGTCTTCATGGTATTATGTTATTAGAATTTTATTTATTTAGTATATTATTTAAACAAGTGACAATCTATTGTCTAATATTTAATTATAATTGATACTTTGATAACTTTTTAGCACAAAATTGGTAGCGAGGATTAGCACCAAGATAACTGATATGGACAGGTACGTGTTAAAATAATGGTTGTTGAGGTTTTTTAGTTGTCACTCGCGACGTACTCGAAAATCTATCTAGTTGTTGTTTCATTCACAAAAAAAAGCGCAAACGACAGCGTTTCTATCATATCATATAAACAATATAATAATATTGCTGATTTGATGAATGTGGAGACGATATATGATATCGTTGGTTGTTGGTTGTTGGTATGTATGTACATATATAGTATAGGACACTTCTCAAAAGGCACTGTCTATTTCCCACGTCGTGCTGCTCAAGTGTTGACGTGACTTGGGCAGACAGCGCGAATTTGATTGTTGCTTAAAGATTATGTTGCTGTTCTAATTGACATTTTCCGTCGTCGCTTCGCTTCATACAATAGTCAGTGCGTCTTCACTTCCTTATAATAGATGTTGTTGTCTTCGCGACGGCAGCGACAATACTGACGAGTTAACAACTTGTTATGCCCAACTATAAATTAATTTAAAGTAGTTCCTTCTTTTATGATGTTATCTTCTTTGAAATAATATCATTTTGATAATGCATTAATTTTGTTGTTCGGTATCATTTTGTTGATTATGACACTAAACAAAAACAAAGAAATTAAACATTTTCTAATTCACTAAAATTCTGTTCTTGCACATTGCCGGGTTTAGTGTTGAACATGTGTATCTAGTATGTGAAGCATTTCCAACACTTTTCGGCCAGTAAGAATAAAAATTTCCCTTATTTGGGAAATATTAACAAAAACAAAGGTACAAGTTTATTCAAATGAATTTTATTTGTTTTATTCATATTTTTAATATAACTTAATTCACATTTTGAGTGGAAAAATATTTAAATTTTAATTATAATTATACACGTTTGAGATTTCTTGCTGGTCAAATACAAGAATTGCCTTTTTCATCATCACCATCTTTACCACAATCATCATCATCATCGTCGACATCGTGATCTACACCATCACCTTTTTTGTCATTATTAACTTCATTATTTGTGTATTTTTCTTAATTGTTATTTTCTTTATGTTCCTTTAAGATTTCTTGCTGATCAATAGGGGCATTGCTCTTATTTTCGTCATCACCATCAGTACTAACAGCATCATCATTACTTCCAGTTCCTTTTTTATCATCATTATTTATTTCATTTAAGATACGTTTGTGATAACGATCATAATAGTTACCATAATATTCATCATTTTCATCTGGACGGTTTTTTTGTTCATAAATGTGTACATAATCATCAATGTCGTCAAAGTTTTCACTTGAACTCGCATCGTTACTATAATCGACATCATCGTCATCGTCATCTAATTCATGAAAAATATAATAAACTCAATAATATTCAAAATGAAATATTTCCCCTGAACATATATTAGTATATCACTTACCTAAATGAAAATTGCGTATGGCAGAGCTTAGATAACCATGATCATATATATCGTCATCTTCATCTGGATATTCATTAGTAAAATAATTCTCTTGATTTGAATCCTCTGAGTCATATTCATCTGGATCTGCTTCAAAGCAATCTTCATATGTCAAACTATCACACAAGCGTACACTAGTATAAGGACAGAGGAGGAGAACAAAGACCCAATGGACCATGAAAAAAATGTTGAAGAAAATTTAGGCATGTGCCGTTTAAATAAGCTTTCAACAAATAAAAACTTGGTTCCGGCAAATACCCACAATTCAAATTTAACACAACAGTGAAAACACAAAATCTCAACTCTTATTACTCATTATTTATTCTGTTTTTTATTGTTATTAACAAAAGTAAGTAAGCTTATTTAATTGATTTAAGTCATTTTATTGGTTATGGTTAGCCCAAGCCCAACCAAGTTTTTATTTATTTATATTATTTTCTTATATTTCACTAAACTATTATCTAGTATAAGTATATGTATGTATGTACTATTTGTATCTGTTTAGGCGGCTATAAAACACATATAACATAGCATCCTTGAAATCTTATATTTGTAATAAAAATGTATGTAATGTGATGAATTTGTAAAATGAAATGCCAGTGGAATGAACACAAATGAACACTACAAACATGTATATATGGGTATATGGGGAAGATAATTAACAACAACAACAAAAGCAAAATATAATAAAAACAAAAGCAACATAAACAACAGATTTTTTTAGAACAGGTCAATGGATAGAAGGATACATTATTGTATAGTATAATAAAGTCAAGTTTGATAATGAATAAATGAATAATGATTAGATCTTAGTATAAGAATCTAAATTGTAACAGGAACTCAAGTGCCAGGGGGAAGTGCATATATAATTGTGCTTTATGAGCGTTTGGAAGACGCATATTTAGTTGAGTAGTTTGAGTGTGCGAGGCGAGTAGTTCGCGCGTTGGCTGCTGCTGTTGCTACAACGTCTACACGACCGCCCGCCCGCCCGCTCGCCGTTTCGCTTATCACATCAAGTCGTTGTTCATGTTGTTTTGGGTTATAGTATGTTTCATCTTATTTTTAGATGTTGTAGTAATTAAACGGATAATATAACCTTTTACAATAATAAAATACGAAACAATAATTATGTTGTTTGTATAAACGTTTGTTAAACGAAGAATAATTCTCAAGATAAAATATTATAATTATGCGTTCGTTCATATTGTGATGTATGCATGTACCATAGTAAGTAGTCATAAACTAATATTAAAAATCGAATCGAACCGAACCAGCAACCGACTATTATATTATTTTACTAAATTGTTGAAACACAAGTAGTAAAATTCATCAGTTAGGTGTATATATGTATGTAAGTATGTACGTAAGTATGCATGTGTTTGTGTGCAAGAGATTTTGAAAGGATCTACTAGTCTACTATATGATATATAAGGTCTCTAAATATAATATCTTGTGATCATATGCTGTTCGATATGTATGACCAACCTTAGATAATTGTCGTCCATTTGATCAACATATGCAGCCTCTTCCTCATTTTGGGGTATGTACAAATCATATACATAACCTGTATCTGAATCTGCTGGTACATCCCAAAGTGTGGGAGCAGCAGCGGCTTCTTGAGAACTCCTATCATCAGCGTGGGAATCGGCGGTTGCTGGTTCAATATCCACAATGGTGACAGCCGTACTGTTGGCTTCTTTGGCACTGGGCGATTGTTGAGCACTATTCTCATTATCTTTATTAGTTGCAGAAGAACTTGATGTAGCAGCAGCAGCAAGTGATTCTTCTTCATCGAATGTGGAACGCTGGCAGTTGACAACACGAAAACGTTGCTCGTTCTGTGCCTCACGCAACTCCTTACGTGAACGTTCTGTAGCACTTATATGCTGTTGCTGGCGACTGGTAGTTTTCTGTTGCACAAGCTGCCTAGCCGAGTCTTTGGTTAAACGTGCAGCAATTTGTTTAGTAGCTGCATCATCCTGTTGTTTGTTATTAACATGAATTTCATAATTAATATTTATAATAAATATATCTAATATATTTTAATTTACCTGATTATTTATTGTGCCTGCAAATTTAAGAACTGTAGATATATCATCTTTGCCTTGTGTTGTTTCTGTGGATCCGCCGGCATTGTTTCCATCAATGCGTCGTTTTTTGCCATTTAGAACAAAAGCCGATTGTGGCTCCTCGTCAATTCGACGTTTTACACGCACAACTGCTGGCATTTTATTTGATTAAAATGTGTTTTTCTTTTTTAAACAAATTATTTTCCTTTTTTTTTCAATTTTCTTTCGCAAGCGTCTTTACTCTTTGTTCGAGAAAACACGCTTCTTCTCTTTAGCACCACCAACAACAACTGATGTCAAATTTCTGAATTTCAAAGCACTGGTACACAATTTAATTAAAGTGTTGCAAACGATACAAAACAAAATTGCACAACACTGAGTTCATTTTGTGCGGGACTATCAAATTAACAGTTAACTTTATTAATAAGCGGCAGGCATTTAATTAATTTAAGTTTTATTTATTGAAATTAAATTATCGTATAACTAAAATTAAGTTCTATTGATTCTTGTTCAATTGTTTTCACGGTTTTCGTTTTATTGTTTTAAAACTTAGGTGAGTAGTAATAATAGTAAGAATTTATTTAAGAAACAACGCTATCCGGTATTTGGAACGAATTGTGTATATTTACTTATAACATCAAAACAAAATCAACAATAATAATATAAAATACAATATCTATATATCTATAAGAATCGCATATACACAAAATGTTCGTTTTGCAAAATCATAAATAATTTTAATATCATTGTTTAATGGAAATAAACAACTTTTGTGTATACAAAATGATACTTGGTGGTTGTAATGACAATATTGTTGAATCCCGTTAAGTATTTATGTACAATATGATGGTAGATATAAATAATCAAATTTTAATCATACATATGACTATAATGTTGTTGGTACACATGTATATAATTCTCCTTTTCCTGTTGAGTCATCTGAGCAATGAGTGTGTCATTGATCTTATCTATTGGATGGGGTCGGCCAGCTACAAGAACCGTTGGTACATCATCATCTTCCTCACCTGATTCCGAGTTAATATAATTATTAAACTCAATGCTCGCTTTGGAGGAGAAAACGGTATTAACACTATAAAGCAAGCAACCAACCAATAAGTGTGTTTATACTTACGAATTTGAGTATTCTCAATATCCCTTTCGTCATCACTAGAATCACTTGAATCTGCATTGGCTGAACCAACTCTAATGCTTTTTGTTAGCGCATTCATTCTTTCTGGCTTTTTCTCATGCTGCAGCAGTACAGACATAATGTCTTCGTTTTCTTTTTTATTGCGTCCGCTCGTGTTATTGCCAGAACCAATTGTTCCATGTGATGATGACTGGGCAGCACTTTGAAGAAGGCTGTCGGTTTCATCACCATCATCATTAGCTATCACAGTACTTTCGGTCATCCAGATAGGACGCTCTTTACGCTCAGTCACAGTCTCTGTAGCATCACCACCGATGGTTACATCGACTCGCGTTTCTTCGACTGCAAAACCTTGGTTACGTGTCGCTTCGCCCGACCATTGCATACTGTCCATACGTAGAGCATTTGGTTTATTAATTCTGTGAATCAAGAAATTTCTTACATTTTAAATCATTATCTAATTTTATCTGAATTTTTAAACTTACCCTCGTATAGTATCTATATCAACAGGTTCAGGTTCAAGAATTTCAGGTGCTAATTTGATTCCTTCAACTTCACGCAGCAAATCATATAAAGGTTGTAGTTGTTCGTTAAAATGCGCCAGCATAAGCCGCGAATCTTTCTTTGGCATTGCAGAACTGTCTTCCTCCACCGGACTACCACAGAAAGTGCAACGGAATTCTTGACTCATTGGATCAAATAACTGATCAGCCTCTAAATCAGTAAATGTTTTGCCGCAAATAACACACTTGAAGCTGGCGCGACTTGTTGCATCACGTTCCTCGGTTTCCATGCGCTTTCGCATCAAATCCAATTTGTACTTTACCACATTCACGAATGTTTTATAGTTAATGAAATAATAATTGACCTTTTGTGCTTTTCCATCGGGTCCAGTCTCCATTTTTAAACGAATTTGAATAAATTTATCCGTGCGCAGTGTAGTTATACGAGCGCGCAATTGCTTTTTCTCAAAGCGTAGCAGTTCTCCTATATCATCCTCTTTCATACATGGATTCCGAACCAACATATCAATGATTAAGGCATCCTCGATGGTGTAAAAGCCACGCACAACTAATCGAGCCAGCTGTTTTAAACTACTAGGAATCTCTGTAACATAACGCACTTCGGTGCTACTGGGAGCGACGTTACTCGTGCTAGTTGACATTTTGTTGTATTTCTGGTCCACTGAAGCGCTCGTCGCTGTTTAAGTAGATGTGGAGTAATACGTAAATTTTTATTTATCTCTTACAATTCTATCGAACAAACTTACTTCAAATTTGATGTTTTGCTCTTATTTAAAATGACGTTAATCTTATAACCGTGTCATTATTTTTATTAATTTCCTTGACAATATTTTCACTGGCGCAAGGAAAGCAAAGCCACAACAACTAATGACAAATGACAACCAGTGCAGTAAAGCTTGTAAACTAGTGTGAAACACACTTGTATTGTTCAACACTATTAAAGTACAAAGGCGGTATAGCAACGATGTTTTGTATATTAATAACGCTAGATGGCGCAATGGGTATTAAAAATTGATTGAAAAGTTTAAAATCTAGAAATATATTCTTCCAACAATCAAAACAACAAACCAAAATCATTTTGATGATTTAATCTTAAAATATTATCCGACATATGAGACAAAAAATTATGAGCTTAAAGATGGTTGACTTAAGTAAACATTTTAATGCGTCTATGACGTCTGTAAACAAAGGACCAGTTGTTTGGACTGTAGTGACTTATTCTTACGAGCGATCCTTAGTACTAGACTGCTGGTTGTATTCAATGTGTATATTCATGTACATCGATACTACCTGCAGCTTGATTTTGTCAATATTACACTACACTAAGCATTAGTGGAGATTATTCTCTTAATAACAAGCACTTGCTTTATAAGTTTAGAAACCTTAACATGTTATGTAAGTAGGGTATACAAAGTGATGGGACAACTAAAAGAATATGACGATGTAGTGTTTGTCTATTTGGTAAAGTTCATTCATTTGTGTTTGTCCTTATACTTGAGTTTTTCCTTCTTCTTAGGGATTATCACACAGAAAATGCACTGAAACGTAAACAAGAATGAAATCAGGATGGGGAAGGAAAGAAGGAAAGCTAGACAAAACGAAGCATAAAATATTAAGTACTCCTCCAACTACAACGTCAGCGATCAAAAAAAGTAAAACAAAAAGCAAGACTTGTTGGAATATATTCAACGATGTTTGTATGTGTGCGAAGAAGGTTTTTTACAGCTGTCTTATTGTTTTTGTCGTTGAAAGACAACAACAGACAATATCATTTAGTGCATAAAATAAAAGATTTAATTTTTATTGAATTTTTCTTCATATTTATTGTTCTGAAATTATGTTTATTTTGAACAGTTTAGCGTAATTTAATGTGGTTTATGTATTTTTAATTTAAATTTGTAACGTTATTTTAGCATTTCCTTACCAAAACAAAAGCTCTTTGTCTCGTCTACACGCTCTCCTTTAAGTTTAATACTCTTCTCTTGTAAAACAACAATTTAATGTTCTCTCGCCCACAACTGAGAACTGTGTGGAAAAGAGATCAGGGTTGAATTGTCATTCATTGTGCCTTTCTTTGTTTATATGACAACAAACACTATAAAAAATAGCAACAACTAAATGATAACAACAGCAATGCGCAAGTACATTTCCTACAACAACAATAACAAGAACTTTGCGCAACCCCACAAAAGCGCAAAAACAACAACAACAACACAATCAAAAGGCGCGCACATTATGATAGTGTGTTGATTGTTGTGTGCCACTGCGCTTGTCAGCTGTGTGGTGTGCTTTTATAATCTCTTGCTCTCTATTAATATATGGTAATTTGTGCTCTCCCTCTCTGTATGTCTCTCACTATGAGTGTCATTTATTATGGCGCCATATCGCTTGGACGCTTCTTGTGGTTTGCATGAAATTTTCCTGAGACAGTTTTGAGTCGTGCGTCTTTCGGTTCGGTTTTCTTGTTCACATTTTCACATTCACAAAGGAACGCTTTCAAACTATCATCATCTATCGTCGTCGTGAAGGTGTGTGTGTGTGTTTTTGTATTGCGGTGCGTCTTCCGTCGGCAGGAATTCAATTCAAAATTTAAATTGTGCGAATTTTGTACTACATACTAGTAGTTGGTCGGTTAGTTAAAAACAGAATCAGTTAGTTTCATTGAGTTCTCGTTTTCTATTGTTTGTTGTTGTTTTCTCAGTTTGACTGTCGTCTGACTTTTGTTTGCAAAATAAATAAATTGCATTTGTGATTGCCTTTGTTGTCTGTCTGTTTTACTTTGCATTTAAGTGCAACGAAATTTGTTTTAACTGTAAAAAATAAAAGAAACAACAAAAAAATCCAAACGATAACATTGATATTTATTGCATGTAACAAGAAGCAGAAATAACAATAATAACTTAAAAAAATTTAGAAAAAATTAAAAAAAAAAAAGTTTTAAATAGAAAACAATTTAAAGGTAAATATTGTATTTTGTTTTCTTTTTTCAATTTAATTAATTTATTATATTGTATTTATTTTTAATTTATTATTCTACATAGTACAAATGTATTTAATTTAAATTTTTTATCTTTTGCGTTTTGTTGTTCCTTTCAAGATTTGTTTTTTTACTTTGACTTGAATTGAATTGACTTGACGTTTGTAAGGCAGGCAGGCAGCAGCACGTGATTTTTTGTTGGTTTTGTTGTTCTTGTTGTCATTTTATATGCTTTTGTTGAATTTCTGTTTCCGTAAACGTTGATGTTGCCGTCACCAAACAGATTAAAGCACGCACTCATTCTCTCTCTCTCTCACTCACACACACACACTCAGCGGAGCAAAGCAAACAAACACTGTGTGTGAGTGGCTTTTGTTTTATTTTACATTGTTTTTCTTTTTATTTAATTTAAATTCATTTTCATTTTATTGTGTTTCATTTTATTATTCACTTTTTGTTGTTGTTGGTCTCATTTTTTTATTCTTATTTTCTATGTAAACACACCCTCGGTTTTTTGCATCATCACTCGTTAATATTTTTGAAAGCAGCAAAGAACCCATCAACCCCAAAAACACCCCCATGTTGCTGCTTCTGCTCTTCTCCCTGCTCACCGTTACGGCAAAATCAGCGTAACAATGAGCTTTGGAGAATTTTCTGCGGGAAATATTTGTGATGTCATTTTTCGCAGAGTTGAAAGAAATTATAATAATAATGAACTTTTTTAGAGAGACAATGTGACGCGCTTATATGAGTTGTATGCATGTGTGTGGGTGCTTGAGTGTATGAGTGTGTAAGTTTGTGGTGTAATTCTTTGTAGCCAAAGCCTAAGAGGCGAGCCGCCTATGGGTCAATTTCCGTTTTAATGCCTATGATGGCATTGTTAACATTAGTTGTGTTGGCTTAGCATGGCTGGCATTGTTGCAAATGTGCGCTTTACACTTGAACTAAATTTCTTAGTTTTCTATTTATTTATTTTTCTATATATGTACACTTATAAGAATAAGGAGCATGTTTTCATGAGAAGAGTAGTAGTAGCAGCATCAGCATCATCTGGTTGAGATGATGATGGCATCTGTTATGTTAACAAAAAGAGGTCAAAGGCAGCGGCGCATTATTTGGCCTAGTTTTATAAGGACAACAAAATAAGTACTCCAAGAAACACGATTAAATAAGAGAAGATAAAGAGAGTATTTTCTATTTACTAATATATGCAAGTAGTGCAGGGTATATTTACATATATCTATGTATTATTATAAATTTTCTAATTTCGAAGATATCCTTTTGTGTAAAGCCTGACTGGGTTTGTTGTCTTTGTTCTCCTCATAACCATTATAATCATCATGATGTGGTTCTCTTAAGCAATTACTGTTGACTAATTTGATTAATATGCCAAGTGGCATGTCAAGCATCTGCTGCTGTGTTACTTTAACTACTTTTTGTGTCTAGGGCTTACTTACCATACATTTTATTACTTGCTTTAGTACATTTTCTATATACAAATCATAATAGTATACTAAGTATGTATTGTAGAATAAGTATTCTCATGTACTACTGTGTGTATGTAGTGACGCCTTGCGGTATGCAGTAGAAAATTTTCTACTTGATATTCGTAAAGTTTTGAGTTTGTTTTTAAAGGAAAAACTGAATGCAGCCACACATGCATGACTCTGAAACTGGTTTATTTCTGCAGTGCCGTGCTGGCATGCATTTATGCAGATGTATGCATTTGACATACTAAAAAAAACTGTTTCAATTTCACACATTCAGAATCATACACCATCACACACTGGCTCACACACTCTTAAACTTCATGACAATCGTTTGTTAGAGGACAGGCACAGATACTACAACACATTCACTCAGCCACCCGTTCTCACATCCCTCTTGTAGTCTATCCTGTTGTTATTTTCTATTTTGCTTTCTTTGATTTTTGTTTTGTTATTTTTCATTCAACTTTCTTTCTTCATTCATTGCAGTGTAAGCTGCCATTTACCTACTTACTTCATTTACTCTTTTTTATATACGCTTCATTCGTTCATGCTTGTATTTCATTTTTCTATTTTATTTCTGTTCTTTTTTTCACTACTTACTTACATATTCTGTTGTTGGTTGGTTTTTTGTTGTTGTTATTGTTGTAGTAGTTGTGTGTTTTTGAAGTTTGAGTTGCCTGAGCAGCTCCATTATTGGTGTAGTTCTCTAGTAACTTTTGCTTTTGTTGTTGTTATTTTTTTTAAGTGGCGATTCTTCTTTCATTTCCCATTTTTATTGCTTGTTGTGTTTGTTATGCCTGCAAAAAAAGAAAAGAACGGAACACAGAATAAAAGAAGCCTTCAATTTGCTTCGCCTCATTTTGCCTCGTTCATTCGTTTTGTTTGTTTGATTCGTTCATTTGTTCAGTGTTGTTCTGTGCTATTCTGTTCTTCTCTGTTCTTTCTTTTGGTTCATTCGTTTGAATTGTAACTACCGCACGCTTTAAATCGCTGCTCTGTGTCATGTTCTATATATACAATATACAAGTATATGTATATGTACGTACATATCTACCTATCTATATACATATTACATACTTATATACCAATGTATGAAAGGCACATGAAATTTGGTCGCAATATTGATTTTGTATGTGTGTTGTATGTTTGTGTATGATTTTCCTTTACTGTTTTGTTTCTTTGATCATGGCAGCACAGGTTTACAAACAACAATAATAATAACAGCAAAAAACAGACACAGCAACAAGAAAATCGACAGCAGCAACAACAACAAAAAGTTTATGTTTTAAATCTCTTTTAAGTTTTACTTTTTGGTTTTGCATAGCGGTTTGTTTTCTTCCTCATTTGAAACAAGAAAAACAATTTTCATTAATTTCTATAACAACCAAAAACTTACATCAAAACATGAACATTTTTAAAGTTGCTCGCTCGATCTATTGAGGCATATAGTAATTTACAATTTCATCTTTTAAAAACTGAATTCTTAATATATCTTAATACGAAGGCAGTTAGATAAATCAGTGACTTTTTGAATTTCCCGCGTAGTAACTTTTAATGCAAAACTGTTTCTGTCAACAACCATCTGTTAATAGACAACTGTAAAATTTTGAGCAAGCTGATCCATTCTGTTTGTGTTTGACAGCCATTGAAAGCAGACAATCTCGTGGATTTTAACGAAAATGGAAAAAAAGTGAATTTCATGCCTCGAACATTCAGGTCTCCCAAAAGAGGTCGTCACGCCAGAAATCGTTGTTGAAATCCATGGAATGATATTGGATGATCGGAGCATGAAAGTGCATGAAGTGGGTAACGCTGTCGGCATTTGAACTGAACTAGTATACCAAATTATACATTCAGTGTAAACTCCATATAACGTGTTACTCGATTTAATGAAAAACACCCTAAAAAGTCGAAATTACTTGGCTTCCGTTGGTTAACCTTGTTATCCGTACTATGCTTTTCTTCTCTCTATTTAACGACAACTCGCTATAACGCCGTAAAATGCCCTATCCCTTAAGAATCGCTATATGAGAGTTTACACAGTGTATGGAATAATTGTTCACTCTGGATCATAAGCCGAACCGTATGGCCACTTCAAAGGAGTTTTTGACAATGTTGAATGAGTATTTGCCCTGTTTCGTATCCGTGGACGAAACATGGATTAATCGTTATGATAGAGACCAAAGGCAGTGGATTTATTCGGGTAAACGTGTACCAAGGAAGGCCAAGATGGCTCTGTCGCACTTTTGGGATGCACTCGGTGTCATTCACATCACGATCACCGGCCAATATTATTCATAGTTGTTGGACAGATTCGACATTGATTTCGCCTGCATTTGGCGAAGGAAATATTGCTTTTCCATCATTGTCTAGTCGCCAAAAATCTATAAATTCGATTATTTATCCAGCATTTTTTCCAGTGACAAAACATTCAAAAATGGATCCGTAGGTCATCACTGAAACAAACGCATATTTTGAGGGCTTTGAGAAAACCTATTATTTAGAAGGGATGAAAGAAATTAGAAAAACGAATAGACCTAGAATGAGATTATAAAGAAACTCTCGACCATATGTATCAAGCTAAAAGAAAACTACGTTGATAAATAAAATTATTTTTATGCCGAACAAAATCTTTTATTTCAAAAGTCATTGATTTAACTAACTGTCCTCGTATTAATGGAAATTTCTATGGGATTTCTGCCATGTGCTTAATGTTAAATTCCATGTAGGCGTCAGAACAAATAACTTATCAAATAATATACAAAAGAAATTTGTAATAAGTTGAAAAGTTTCGCAAAATGACAATCTTAGTCTTTTTAAATCAATTCTTATAGACTTTACATGAAATTTGTTTTGAGTTCAAAGAAATTTCTGTTACCATAACTTCTACCATAGTTGGTTTTTGATTAATGTTTTCGAAGAGATGCTTTGATTTTTTTTGTGAATTGTTTTTATTTGGGAAGGCGGAAGAATTTTTTTTAAATGTGTCAATCTATTTATTTATTTAATTGCCTTCTAGAAAGAAAGAGTTTCATAGCATATTCCATCTTCTGATGAAGTTTTTCATATGTAATTTATTAGCTTTATATGGTTTATTGTATATAACTTAATTGTGACAAAACAAGAGCCATTTATGAATATGTTTCTATAAACCATATCTGATGAGCTCGAATAAGTTATTTATTTAAAATAGAATAGAATAGAAAGACCAGATCAGACCAGAGGGTCGTATTATTATTTTTATTATTTATTGTGCGTGTCTTGTTAATTGAAATACAAAACCGAAGGCGAACAACAACAGGTTGTAACGACAACAACAAAATATGCCACTAAATATTTGTACATATGTATATTGATTTTTATATCGACAGATAGATAGACATTCTGAATAAATTTCTGAGCAAAAGGTACATACTACATTGCGGATGATGTTTATTTATCATTGAAAATGTATTTTATTTATTCCTTTACAATAATGTTTCTTCCCTTTAAATTAAAATAACATGTGTTTACATAATCCCTTTTAAAATATGTGTAATTTCCTTTGATATTATACACTTGTGTTTCAGCATTTCTATGAATCCTGAAAATATTGAACTCATGCAACTAGATCTTTGAAGTATTTCATTAAGGTTTCTTATTTCATTTTAATACATTGAATTAATGAATTTTTCTTCTTCTTCTGTTCTTTCTTTATTTAGCGTCAATCACAGAGTAGGACAATCATTAAATTGCTTAGTTTACCTTAGTATTTACAGAAAAATATACATATATACGAGGTGTACTATTTATATTTCGGGAATAGCAATTAATAACAAATATTTTGAAATGAAATCGGTTTTATTATTTTTCAAAATATTCACCATGATGATCAATGCACTTTTGCATTCGTTCAAACCATTTGTCATATCAGTTTTTCCATTCCTCTTGAGACTGTTCCAAAACATGGTTTTTGAACGCTTCAACTGCTTCTTCGGCGCTCGTAAATCGTTGACCACTCAGTTTACCTTTGATATTCAGGAACAAGAAGAAGTCATTGGGTGCCAAATCAGGATTGAACGGAGGATGAGTCATCAATTCGATGTTTTTACTGCTCAAAATTCACCTGTTTGACGAGATGTGTGAGAGCTCGCATTGTCATGATAGAGAATGATTCGTCTTTGGCAGTTGGTTTTGCGAATTTCTCTGAAGACTTCCGCAAACAAATGGTCGTGTACCACTCAGAATTGACCGTCCTACGTTGCTCAAGCAGAACAGTGGCCACATGACCCATTCGGCCGAAGAAACAGGCGACCATTTGGCTCGCAGTGCTTCGAGCGCGAATAACTTTAGTTGCATTTGGCTCGTCTTGGAACACCCACACGGTTGATTGCTGTTTTGTTTCCGCTTCATACGCTCATATCCATGTTTCGTCACCTGTCACAATTTTATACACGTCTTTTGAAACACCATGGTCGAACTTTTTAAGCACATTTCCTTATACCAATCGACGAGAGCCTTTTTTTGAGCTATTGATAAATTATGGGGTATCCAACAACTGCAAACTTTTTTTCCAACTAAGTGTTCATGCAAAATCGAATGTATTGAAGTGAAACTAATGTGCAAGGATGCCTCTATCTCACGATATGTCACACGACGATCTTGCATTATCAGTTCATGCACTGCATCGATGTTTTGTGGCACAACAACCGATTTTGGACGACCTTCACGGAATTCATCGGCGATCGAACTACGACCACGATTGAATTCATAAACCAGTGATATACTGTGGTTTTTGATGGTGCTTTATCGCCATACAAAAAACTGAGTTCATCGCCACATTCTTGTTGAGATAATACACGTCGAAAACCTTCTCTTGAAATTTCCATTTTTTGCCAAATTGATTTTCTTAACTCACTGTAAAAGAAACAAATAGCAATTGCACATCAAAACGTTGTGGGCAAGTTTATGCTAACAATAGTCAAACTTTATTATGGTGTTGGTATATTTTAGCTATTGACATTAGTGTTGCCGGATCCCGAAATATACATAGTACCCCTCGTACAATACATTTTTTCATTATGGTTTAAAACATTGTAAAAGGAAAAGAGAAAGGATTGTGGGTGATGGAAAATGGGAATAGTTACATAAACTTCGGTTTATTAGCTTGTATCTCTGAATGGAAGGTCTGGCAGGTGATAAACCTTTAGTCTTCTTCAAGTTGCACTGACGTCGAGTTGGTTTATTGCCCAGTTGTTTGGATGATCAGTTAGTCTATTGATATACCGCTGAATAAATCGAATGATTTCCTCCGATATCCATGGATTTGTGAGTTCTTCATGAATTTCCTGATTGCTAGTTAACAGATTAGTGCCAGTTGCCATTCTCAAGACTTTGTTTTGGTATCCCTGAATGGTTTTAATGTTTGAGTCACTACAATTGAATACAGTAGATCCAAATTGGTCCTTATTTTGAGTTTGGAGTGGCTTCAGTGAGCCAAGACATTTATCGAAGTTTCGCATTTAGTCCAAGATATTTCACTGTCTCTGCTTAAGGAAATGTAGCATTATTTAATTTGACTGGAGGGAAGATTTCTCTTCATTTTAATGAAATAATAAATCACCCATTGGATTCGATTCATATGGCTTAGTTTAGTTACAAGTGTCTGACTAATAAAAATGTCAAAATTACAAGGAATTTCCATTTGAAAACACCTTGTAGTATGAATAACCTTTCTAAATTAATCAATTTTTTGACCTCAAGTTCTAATTACTTCTTCCTTTCATAAACTGTTTTTCTTTCCTATGTCTCTCATTCTCTGTACAGATTTAATCATTTCGGTTTATTATTTTTATTTGGTTGCCATCGCAGTTATTAAAAGTCCTTGCCCTACCTCCTTTTTCTACTTTGTTTTTATTAGTATTTATTCAGAAATATTGTACACATACAGACAACTTATGTATGTACATATACTATTGTATAAGTGTGTATATACTTATCGTATATATCTGACCATTATGTTGAAATGAAATACGACATCAAAAAAGTTTTACCGCTTCGGGCTATTTTCGTGTTCTTCTCACTCCACTCCATTCCACTCTAGTTCATTTCATTTATTTACTCATTCAAAGGATATACGATATACTATATGAATGTACTGCGCGTAATTAGATACCATTGCTTTTTGTTAAGTCGCATGTTTAGTTGCCGTCAATGGCCAATCTTCATCATCATAGTCATAGTCATAGCCATCATCATCATCACTTCTATTATAATCACCATCATATGCGGCGTATGCTTGATGTTTGTACTCAACAAAAAAAAAAATATAAAAAAATATTTAGACTTCCTATTTATGTTGATTTGAAACAAAAAAAAAGAAGAGATTTTTTACATTTGATAATTTTCCAATTTTTTTAATGAAAAACTTGTCTGTTTTTTCTTTTCTTTTCCTTTTATTTTTGTTTGAGAAATGAACTTTTCTCTGAAAGTTCACATTTTGTTATGAGTGTATGAGTTATGTATACTCCTAAGTATGTGTTTTGAAAGCTGTGAAAGATGTTCATAAAAAAACATAGCACTTTAATTAGGTCCACTTGAATCACTTGAATTCTCCATTTTGATTTATATTTTTGCTCATTTGCCACACAAAATTTATTAGTTTTTCATTGCTATCCTTGCTCCTCAAGAATCATTTGAAGGCATCAATAAAAATGTCGTTGTCCATGTTCATTCACACGAAATGACAATTTATTTGTCATATTTGTGCTTGTTATCTTTATCTCTGTCCAATTGTCTCTTTGTCTCCCTCCGTCTGTCTGTTTGTCAGACTACCTGCCTTTCTGTCTGTGTCTGTTGTAATAAATTCCATTTTTTGTTTTTTTCAAAAACGAAAGCAAGAAAACTGACAAGAATTTTTAAACCTCAATTTAACTCAAGGTAAGACATTGCCTTTTTCATATATTACAATTCTTGAGCCGCCTGTTGTCCTTTTAAGTCCTTTGAATGTGTTTTTCTGCTTCTTCTTAATATTTGTCGTTTTGCTTGGCTTATACATTTGTCGTGTCACCTTATATACTCACTTGTAGTAGTAGTAGTAGTAGTAGTATGTACAATTGTATCAAAGACCCAGACTCAGCCAGCCATACTTGAATACAAGCTAGTGGGCTACAATTGTATGAGTTTGTGACGACGACGACAACGGGTCTTTGGCGGTAGAGGCGGCACGGCAGGCAGTGTAAGAAGGTTTTTCACTTTTGTTTATTCATTAGGAATTTTTTATTTTTCTTTTGTTGTGTTTTTTTATGTGTTTTTGTTTTAACTTAAACTGTTGTTTGCTGCTCTCCTGGCTTTTATTGTATTTATTTTATTGTTCCTTTAAATTCCATTTACCCAAATTTCATTGTCTCAAAGATGAAATGGCAAACAAATGAACGAACGAAAGAAAGTCAAAGAAGATGGAAAGTGTTTCTAAAATTAATTTAGTTTTAATCTTGAACTTAGTCATGCAGGAAAATATTTGAATGCATGTCTAAGCGAGGAATGTTTTTTAAACAAATCTACAATTATTTAAATCATCTTAGATGTATCCAAAACATTGGCTCCCTCTTCTAATTTAGGCTATTGAGCAAAATTTATTAGTAGATACTATTTTTAGAATCGAACAAAACTTGAAATGTAGTAAAGGAAATAATTTACTTTAATAAAAATGAGGTTTTTTAGATGATATCTTATTCAGTTTTATTTCAAGTCTAAGGAGCACAAAGGATGTCGCATTTCTTTAGATGAATAAACAACAATGTTATACAAATACATTCAAATATTAGGAAAAAATGAGCAGTGAAGTTGGTTTTCAATACTCATCAAACAACCCCATTTTCTATTGAAACTTTTTCTTTTATTTCATATAAAATCAGGTTTCTTGGCGCACACATATTTTATTTCGCAACTTCTTTAAGTTTTGCTAAAAAGATTAAAAAGTACTCGTATCTTCATCTCAATTCTATACTATGTCGATAATCAATTCTTTGTTGTGTTATAACTCTGTAAGGTTCTTTCTTCTTCCAGTTAGTCATTTGACTTCCATAGTGCAATAAAGTTAAACTTTGTAACTTTTAAACTAAATTAACATCAATAGCATTATTTATCATCATCATCATCATCATCATCATCAACAACAACACCAACTTACCTTGGCTTAGTTTTTCACTTACTAAAAGCTGAAAAAAAAAACAAAATTGAATGTGAAAAATTAAATTCGAACTCACCGACATTTAATACCCTTGAAGAAAAACGATAACTAAAAAATAGAATTATGGTATTGGGGTGTAATAAAAAGAAATTCATTATTTTTGAATGAAATTGAAGGATTTATATAGCATAGTTAGAAGGATCTGATTTAGTTCAAATATGCATAGATAACTTGTTGCAATTTTGAAGGTACTTAATTGCATTATGCCTCTATCATACTCTCTAAACTCTCGTCCCTATTGACAAATAACTGTTGGGATAGTGATTTTTACAAGCTTCTCTTGAAGCGAATTTTCCACCAGCAAAATTATTCGCCATAGACAGGATCAGGTGTAATCGGTTGGTGCCAGGTCTGGACTATAATGTTGATGAATAAGAAGCTTTCAAGCTCCCGGAGGCTCTGGCGAGTTACTCACTATACATCTGTGTGGCCTGGTGTTAACCTAATGGAACACAATTTATCTCCTATTGGACAGTTTAATTGTTGACAACACAGGTCCAAATTAAGAGTTTAGCCATAGGGGAGCAGCTCATAGTATATGATTCCCTGCCAATCTCACCAAACACAAAGCAATACCTTAAGTTACATTTACACTGATTGATAATTCTGTAATGCACTGGTGCCAACCTACCTTATCATGACCAACATATGATTTCTTTGCTATGTGGTTGTTGTATTTGTTGGTCATGTTTCCACCGGTGAATGGCAAGTTGTCATTTGGTCTAGTTAATCCTGTATTGACCGTCAATACAGCTTACTGCGATTAGAACACGACCGTTTTCGCTTGACGTTGTCGTATGTGAAATGGCTCAATTTTGTTGCAGCAACTCGCAGATGGAAATTTGGTCCATGACTTTATGTTAAGCTAAGTCGTGTGGCACCCATAATACATCATGCTTCATTTTGTAATCAGCCTTATTCAATTGATTTGAAACGAGATTGTGTGGAATGTTTAGCTCCTAGGCAACCAAAACAGTGTTTTTATAACCATCGGACTTGGTGATTTTCAATCTTTCATCGACATTTTCAATACATACTAGTATTCCATAAAATTGGATTGGTTTGTATTGAGGATATTGTACTCGTATACATTTGGTTTGATTTAATTCTTTGAAATAGTATAAGAAAAGGTATGCGAGGAGATAATACTGCACATAAGTTTCTGCCGTTTTTAATCAAAAATGGAGCATGTATTGTGAAAGAATGGTACATTATGTTTTATTGGAGGTAGTGCCCATCATTAGCTACGATTCTTCCACTTCTTTCAAGCAGCATGCAGATTCTGCGTTGATAGAGTTCCTCATCTTTTAAGGTAATCCAATAATCAACTCATATTTTGGCTTCTTCGTAAGAAGTCAAGTGCTGCTCGGCCAGCTCATGAGTCATTAATCGGAACTAGTGGTTGTCGGAAGGACAATGTATGTTCAATATGGCGGGTGCGGGTAGGACATCCCATTAAAGCGCCTAAAATGTCTTTGACGACTTTTGCAACATGTGGCGGTGTGTTGTCGTGCTGAAAGATCACTCTGTCATGTCTTTTGACGTATTGGGTGCGTTTGAACTTCAATGCTCGATTCAATTGCATCAATTGTTGCTGGAAACGCACACCAGCGATGGTTTCATTAAGCTGGATTAGTTCATAGTAGATCACTTCGAGTTTATCCCACCTAATTAGATTCTTGCTTTGCTTCTTCAGATTGTTGAGTAACTCCCAAGGTTTCATCGAGTTCCTCTTGAGTTTGGCATTAATCTTGGTCCTATTACGGCTGTAATTCTTCGACTTAAAACTTTAATAGCATTCCTTTGCGTTCTTTGTCGCTGGTGTCAAAATCTCCTTAGTGGAACTAGTACTCACATGCTTTTAGCATGTTACCCATATGCTTCACACAGTAATCGACATCTATCAGCTGCAGATTTCTTCAAATGTAAGCTGTTAATCAAAAGTTCTCGAAAATGACACTTATTGTCAGATGTCTAACCGTACAATATGTGGTTTTAGATCTGAAAATTTGAACTATAACTAACTGGTGGGGCTTTCTTCTGTCAAACGGCGGGAACTTATTTGTACTCCCTCCCCCCAATATTAAGACAACAATATGTGAAGGGTATTAGAAAAATGTCAAGAATTATTGAATTCATAGTAACAATATGGTGGCGTGCTCGCAATATTTTCGCATAAATTTTTGCGCTTTTGAATAAAAAAGAAAAAACATAAAGAAAAAAAAAAAAATGCGATTATGCAACATGCTAACGGTAAAACTTTACTATAACAATTTCTTTTTTTTTTTCTTGTTTTTCTTTTAGTTAACCCATAATTTCAACGCTTGACAAGGTCATGCCTGCCGCTACAAATAAAGAATAAACCAAAGAACAATATTAAGGAAAAGCAAGCAGCAACACATCTATCATAATAATAAAGAAAGAAAAGAAAAGAAAAGAAAAGAAGGAAAGGAACAAAGAAAATCTTTTAGAAAAAAAAGAAGCAAATTGTTAGAAAATATTTTCAACTTCATTTAAAATGCAAACTTGAGGCTGTCGAACGTTAAGAGGCGCAACTCTAAGAAGAAATACAGGCAGTGCCGCCGTCAATTGTAAACTTTGTTGACACTGAGTGCATCAAAGTTTACCAAAGAACACAAAGTAAAAGAAAAGAAAAGAAAAGAAAAGAAAAGGAAAAACAAAAACAATCGAATCCAAAGAGAACGAAAGGAGAAAGAGAAATTCTGTCGGTTTATAAACACAAACAAAAGTGTGTGTTTACCATTTGATTTTCGTTGCGTGAAGCGTGTTGAGTGTGACGAAGACAAAGTGAATTTGTTCCAGCATACAATGTCTTCGATTTCGGCGCAAGGCGTGGTCGAAAGAGCCTCCGCCGAATTGTCGAAACGCATAAATGGCCTTGGACTGCGTTCGAAACACCATCACGGCAATAATACATCCGGCGGAGCACAGTCAACAAATAACGCCAATTCAACAGCGACCACAAATGCTTCAACAAACTCGTCTTCGGCAATGTCGTCTTCGTCCAATTCGTCGTCATCAACGTCCTCGTCATCATCTACAACGTCGTCGTCATCATCATCATCATCTTCATCAAGTGGTAAAACGTCAGTAATGGAACGTGTAACGAATGCTTTGTGTGGCGGAGGAAGTAGCAGTAACAATAGTAACAACTCATCGTCAAACTCCAATACCAATACCAATTCCAATTCGAATATTGCAAATCAACAAATACCCGATAAACCAACACGCGCCGGTGGTGGTGGCCTCAATCAGTCACAACCAATACAACCTGGAATTGTACATCCGAATATGAGTGCAACACAAAATATACCCGCGAGTCCTGTTCTTTCTGCGCATCATAATACATCGTCAGTGCATTTGTTAACACAACAGCAACAGGCACAACAACAGCAGCAGCAACACCATCACCACCACCAGCAACAGTTACAGGCACAAATGGCTAATGCTACGCTTGTTAACTCATCCAACCACCATATATCCGTTGCGAATGCGGCTCAACCAACCGTTGGTATTCCATTGGGAGCGCCGCCCACGCCCACAGTCAAATCGATTGCCAAGCAAATGAATATACAAATACCCGGTGCTGTTACTGTGGCAGCAGCTGGAGCATCATCATCATCATCACCTACATTTAGTACAATGGGCATGGTTGCGGCGCAAAAGAGCCATCAGACCGTTGGTGGTGGCGGTATTGGTGGTGCTGTCAGTCTTGGCACACCCATACAATTGCGCAAACAATTACCAAATCCACATATGCATCATCCTTATGGGAATGCAGGCGGTGGCATCATAATGACAAACGCTGTCGGCGGTAGTCCACAGTTGGCAGCTGCTGTCACTCAATCTTCGCTCATATTACACAAGTACCCGCCATTAATAAATAGCATCGATGCATTATTTCTTGATGATCGCTTCCTGAATAGGTTTTTCCTATATTTCACCTCATACGAACGTCGTGTTCTTGCCCAAGTTTGCATCAAATGGCGTGACATACTCTATCGTAGTCCACGGTATTGGTCTGGTCTGTTGCCGACTCTACAGTGTCGTGAATTACGTCAAATGCCCAATTGCGATCGATCCAAATTGTATAACTCATTGATACGTCGTGGTTTTCATGCACTCGGCCTTGTTGGCGCTTCCGATGAGGATGCTCTTGATGTGGTCCATTCATTTCCATTGGCATCAAAACATATTCATTCACTTGGTTTACGTTGCTCATCGATAAGCGATCGTGGTTTGGAGACTTTGCTGGATCATTTACAGGTAAGCCCTTATTTGTCATTTCTTATTTGAAATTTTTACTTATACATTCAAATGATAACAAGAAAATCTATCACAGCTTATAGGACTCTGTCACTCTATTATGCTGTGATTGAGTTGAAAGCCAAGTGACTGTTCCCTCTTCTTGTCTTGTGTGCATATTTATTTAATAAAAATTTATGCTCGCATGCGATTATTTAGTAGATTGAGTGACAGACTGATTGACTGACAAGGATTGAAAGCACACAGCAGCTTCAAGTCATGTCACATCATGTCAATCTATGATGCAACAATGTTTGGAACGAAGGAGTTAATTTACAATAGTTATGATGGGCCTATTTGTATTGCAACTGACAAATGATTTGATTGCATTTTGCTTTTCGTTTTGTTTGTTTGTTTGTTTGTGGTTATGTATTCTTGTTGGTGAACATGATGTTATTGTTGTTGTCATTGTCATCATTTCTCATTGTCGTTGCTGTTGCTGTTGTCGTGTTGACAACAAAAGCACGCATGGGAGCATAATTCTATAGCAGTTATTGCCACCATCGCTCACTGAGGCAAGTCAAACCGCAACAATATAAAAATTGACCTTGGGGTGTGGCAAACCAGCAATGACAAACCACTATGATAAACTATGGATGATGATTGTGTATCTGTGTGTGTGTGTGTGTGTTTATATTGTTTTTTGTGGCTTATCCCATTTACAAACTTTTGGAAAATATGTAAATTTTCGTTTAATTAAAAAGGATCTTTCATTTTTGTCAATATTTGACTATGAAAAAAACAAAAAACATACACAGTGCGTATACTTATTATGTATGTTACCTCGGTTAAGAGGTCAAATAAATTTAAAACGTGTGCAAATTGCATTTTCTTATTAATATTTATTATAACCAGAGACGTCGACAGTTGCGACCACGACGCAAATCTGTTGGGTCTGCGACAGGTATGGTAGCAAAGGGTTTTTAGTCGATCGTTGTATCTACTGGTGTACCCGTTGATTTCCTTCCAAACAGCAGCAGACATCTGAAGATAATTGTGTAGTATACTATTTCTGACAAAGTTAAACTGGGTGCCTGGACTTAGTGGATATCTTGGGAATGAAGAGGCAGTTGAAGTCCTCAGAACAGAATCTGCTAAAATCCTCATTGGACCATATTAATTCTGCGGACTGCCTTGGAGTTCGACGAAATCCAAACTCCAACAATGGCGGGATGGCAAATCGCATTGCCATTGGGTAGATAAGACGAATCCTAGAGTGGATAAAATCTTCTTGCCAACTAGATGTAGCGATCTGTGTAGACTATGTAATGAAGAAGAGGAGTCAGAAGAGCACGTGCTATGTCGCTGCGAGGCCCTATCAGGACCAGACTCCGTCACCTTGGAAACCAGTACTTGGAACGAATTGAAATTGCAGATCTGTCTCCGAAGTGGATCTTGGAATTCCTAATGAATACCAGAATCATGGAGGAACTGTGATTACGGGGTTTGTCTCAATAGGCCTACTTGCGGCCGCAGTCACGAAGTGTACTGGTTAACGCCCTTTCTCTAATGTAATCTAATCTAATCTAGCCTGAGTAACTTTATTATAAGGTAATGTATGGTGTCCACGCCAAGCGTCTGTCCAGGTGTATACCGAGATATACAATACCTTTTATATATACATACATACATACATTTCCATCGTATTCGTTTTCCTTTCGACGCATAAAAGTAGGCAATACTTCTACTACTTTTCCGTTTCTATTAAATAAAACGTTATTTTGTGGTTGCCGCAGCGGAAATTCTATTTATTTTTATTAAAGGAGGCCACAATTGCTATCGAATATACTGTGCATCCATTCCCAGCTGAATGCAAATAGTTAGAATTGTTAGGAATGCGAAACAAAAATGCAAATTTATTCTTAACACAAAATATGGAAAAACAGATGCTATTTTATTCTATTTATACATACTATATGCAGATTGCCTTATCAGCTGAAGAATTGAATCATCAGTATAACGACATAACATTTTCGTAATTATGTTCAAAGACTTTGATTAATTTATAATCAATATGCAAATGTTAGTTGTTTGTCTTTCTGTATATATTTAATTTATCACCCGTTTGAGATATTGAAATCATAATCAGGTGTATTAACTTAAAATGTCGTGTTCTTTTTTATTACATTAATTTATGAATAATGTCAAAAGATTTTTTTATTCAAAGTATCGGCCCACGCTTTCTACACATTTTGTCCATCTTTCAGGCAATTTCTGGATGCCATTCCAAAAGAAAGATTCATCTTTCATTGAAATCCTTTCACTTCATCGAATATTGTGAGATGCTGCTCAGTCAGTGAGTGTCCGATAGTAATCTGAAGAGCAAGTCTTCTGAATACGGCGGGTGAGGTAAGAATTGCAACCGAGTGCGGAGATGGTGTCTTTGACCAAATTGAACGAATGTGAATGAGCGTTGTCATGCTGATAAATTACTTTACCATGTGTTCTGGCCTATTCTGTCCGTTTTTCGATCAACTCACGATTCAAATTAATCATTTGCTGCCGATAGGGGTTGGTATTAATTGTTTCGCCAGGCTTGAGAAGCTCGGAGTACAGAACACCCCGAACACACACAGCATTGTCTTCTTCCCGAAGCGATTCTGTCTTGCATTCGATGTTGATGGCTGTTCTAGATTTTTAAAATATATTAATTTTTCATCTGAAGTCAAAACCCAATGCAAAAATCTCTTTCTTTTGTAGCGGTGAAGCAGCATTTCTTACACAGTTCTTCAATAAAAAAATTAGTCCGCAAATCTATATAATTAAACGGCAAACATTGAATTTGTGAATCCGTTCCTGCTTACACCATTGAACCTATATTTTTCGCTAGATGTGGCATTAAATTTTTATCAAAATAGGTCTAGAGGTTTAGGCGTAAAAAGGTGTTAAAAATAACAGCTTTACTGCGTGTGTGTGCGCAGTAGAATGGGAGAGTAGAGAGGTTTGTGTGTTTGTGTGCCTCTCTCTTCCGTTATTGTATTATCACTTTAAAAAATAAATGCTTTTTCTAGAATGCGGTCGATTGTGTCGGCCGGCGGCTTTTCTAGTGCTAACTTAATATGTGGTCAACGTAGCACAGGCAAAAAGCAATTGCGAAAAGAGCTCAGAAATCACTTGGCTGAACTACCGAAGTATTTCGTTTTCAGCTTGCGCATCGAAATTTTAAGTTTGAAATTTAAACTTCTACACATAAGTATATCTGTGATAGGATAAGGTTTATCCTAGATCCGCTCATTATAGCAAAGATATGACAACATGTTAGAATCACAGTAGATTGCTGCATTTCAATATTAATAATGAGAGAATGTTAGAATGTTTTCTCTTTCGAAAATTTTATAGAATCTTAAAAGAAAGAATATTTATTTTAATAAATAGTATTGGGGTAGCATAACAATATTGATTCATTGACAATCATATCCAAAAGTCTTAATTGTGAATAATAATTTTAGGAAAATATGCAAAATATATCAGCTTAACAAAATTGAGATTTAAGATTGAACAAGAAAAATTTTGCTTTAATCTGATCGCATATAATGCTTTCCATGATAACCAAAAAAGCCAATACTTTTAAGTTCAATCATTAATTCTTGATCGTTGCCAACCGCTTTGTAAATGGCTTTCTCAAGTTCATCATATTGAAAATGTGGTGGAAATGGCATTTTATTGAGCGCCTGAAAGAGTACATTGCCACGCTCATTACCCACAAGTACTGTGCGACCACATTTTGAGAAACTAGAAAGTTAAGGATATCAGATAAGATTAGAATCAGGATACAGATCATTGTAACTTACGTAAACATGGTAGAAAAGGAGGAATCCATTTCATGCGATGCCATTGGCTTCAGTGTGTTACGAGCAATATCCCAAATTTCGAGATGTGTACGAGTTAATGAAAGAATTATCGTTGAATGCGTTGGGCTCCAGTGTGCATAATGCACGGGTAAGAAGGTGTTATTTAATTCAATAAGTGGCTTGAAAATGCCCTCAATCCAAACGCGCACGCACCAATCATTGCCACAGGTTAGAAACAGTTTTGGCGACCATGGTGAAAATTCCATACAAAGTACGCCACCTTCATGACATCTTAGAACTTCCAGATATTGATGTTGATAGTTCGTTGAACATTTATGTATGCAACCCTCGTCGGTGAGCACATAATAAATATCCTGCAATTGCGGATGTGTGATCAGATTAAGACCTTGAGGATTACGATTTGCCTCGCATTTAACAGATGTTGCTAAGCTTGTAACAATGCCCTCCGGCTGACCCTCAATACGTTCAAGTGTCATCTGATTAAAGCCCAGCAAATATGGACTCCTGATGATGCTAAAACGCGTGACGCTCCCATCTTGTGAAAGACACAAAAATGGATCGATTTCGTTTGCATCGTTCGACCCGGGTTGTTTCATCCAGCGTATGGCCACCACGGGGGTGCAGTTGGGCGAAGTGCTACGTTGTGAAATCGCAATAGGGATATCATGAGGCTGTGTTATATCACGCACCTCCACAGTCCCATTAAACAGACCAATGGCAACGAGGCTTGGTATATGTGGCGAAAATCGAACTGCAGTTACTGGCGTTTGATAGTAGAAGGCACGCTCTGGTTCACCTGGATTCTTAATACTCCAAACGAACATATCGCCGCTTTGTGGTACATTATGCGATGAGAATGTGTAAATGCCATAAGCTACGGCGAAAATGTCACCATTAGTTGGACAAAAACACATATCTGCAACCGGCTTGCGTTCCTTGCCGGTCGGAGTCGGTATACAACGAAACAGCAGTTCCACATCGTAGGTATATGTAGCATCTATAGAAAAGCGATCATCAGTAACAAAATTTCTAAAACGTCTCATAGCATTCTCATGAATATTGCTCGATATGGCACGGCCCATTGTCATTTTTGCTTGCTGAAATTTCGTTGTGGCATAAATGGCAGTACTGTCTGCCGTAGTTTTTTGGTGAGTGGCGTCTTCAGAGATTACTATTGCTGATTGGCGAGAGGATGGCTGTGTGCTACTTGGTTCCAATAATTTTAATTGGCTGGGAAGGCTACTTTTAGACAATAAATCATGCAGGGTGTCGTACATTTCAAAGTTTGAAACAAAACAGCCAACTGTGGCTTGGACCACCTGTTTAGTGTTTACGCCACGTGATTTCTTCAATATGGTTTCAGTTTGTGATTCCGATTGGGAGCGACGTCTCACCTTTCCCTTTCCTATGGTTATGAAATCGTAGTAACGATTGTCCTTTTCTACTTCATCACATTCGGTGGTGCCACGTGCCGCTGTTCCGCTGCTCTGTGTAAATAATAAATAGTCTTCGGTTTTCCGTAGCACGATCTTAATGAAGGGTTTCGTATAGGGCGTTGGAGTATACTCGTGTTCTACAATAATATTATCGGCGGAACTGAAAATTATTTTCTCTTGAGCAATCTATGAATAACAAAGTTAACTAAGTGTAACAATATTAATTTCAAACCACAAACCCCCATTATGAGTTCCTCGATGGATTGCTTCATGCTATTTAAGCCTAACATGCGTGTGCTGGATCGACCACGATTTGTTGTTGTCGTACTACGCTCACTAATCATACTCATAAGTTTATCCACCTGCTCTACGACACGATAGCCCAAGACTGTGAACCTATCATCGTTCAGTGTAATTGGTATTTTCTTGGGGGTCATATTCACTTCCTCGCCATTCACCACTTCTATTACCTATTGTAAAAATGCAATACTACTGTAAGATATTTCATTCTCAAACAATAATCTTCTTAAACAAAAACAAACACATAACCTTATATTTTTTACGGTCTTGTATTTCCTGTTCGACTTCATTAGCATATGTATGCAAGTGAGACTTCGGTTCTTCCAATGGGATGACATCTTCTATCTTTTTTCCGGGTGGCTCGTCGCCTTGATTTATTTTAATTTTGCGTGGGGCTTTTCTCTCCTAAAAAATATATGATATGTGCATATATAAATATTTTCTGTTTCTATAAAAACCAAGATCAAAATCTTACCATATGGTGATCATTCATTTCTAAATGTAGTTAAATTTCGTTATTCAACTACAATAGTTTTCATATACATATACAATTGACATCTATTCCTTAACTTACTAAGTACGAGTATATATAAGATACTATATGAAAGGCTTAGCTCTACTTTTTTTTTTTTTAAAAACCATTCGAAAGTATCGATCGTTGTTCATGATGTAAATTTACTAAAACCATGTTTATTTGCATGAATTTATCATAAATACTTCACATGGCTTGAAAGCAAAAAACTTTCACCAAACTTTTACAGGTTTTTGCCAACTTTTATACTTGGCAAACTTTGGTTAGCCAAAACAATAAACCTATTGTAACAGAAACAAAAAAAAATTAAGTTTATAGAGAAAAAATGTTATCAGGAGAAAAAAACAAACATGAAAAGACAAAAAAGAAAAGCCAAATAAAAGTCAAAGTTTCAAGTCATTTGGAGATTTGTCATTTGGGATTGTAATGCACTTAGTAGAAGCACCATAAGGTGCCCTGGTAAATAACACCATACTACATACACATTCACGAGTATAGGAAAATAAAACTTAAACAATGGTTCGAAGAAAACCATGCGTCATAGTTTTCGCAAAACAACTTAAATTATACTGAGGATATCTCGGAAAGGTATCCGTATACACTCAGACTTATTCACAGGATATTTTAAAGTTATAAAGTATGTATTGTATGTACTTCCATAATATGCAAATAAGTCTTTATGACAATTGAATATTATGTAATGCAGAAGAGGAAACAACACAGCATTGCTCTGTGATGATTTATTTTGGATGAGACTCCGGTATCTATAACCATTACCTACAATTAAAGCGACCCTGACACGTTCTAACATGGTTGTTCCAACTTCATCATAGTGTAACTTAAATAAGTATGCGTGCATGTCATAAACGATGTTGGATGGAATATGCATCCAAATTGTTTTGATATTTTGCCCAACGTGAGTTCTTTCAATTTTCTCTTTAACTCTTTCTCTTTACTCTCTCGTGCAAGACATCTCTTTTACGCCTTCACTAGATAAGTACGTATGAAAGAAACAAGTATAAGCATGTGCTCACTTTTTCTTTTGAAACATTTAAAGTGAGCAGACGTGAGCGACAATAGGACTTATTTGTGAAGTGACGACGGCTTCGTTGTATGTTGGATCCAACACACGTACATAAATATTAGACCAACCATGTTGGAGTCGCTTAAGAGAAATTGCAGTCTTACCTCCGAAGAAAAATCTTTGAATTCCTATTGAGTATCAGTCTCTGAGAGGAGGAATTTCTACAATAGGCCTAAATGGAAGCATCAGTGACGAGGTGCCCTGCTTCCACCCTAATCTTTTTTTTTTTACAGCAATTCTCACAAAAAATGTATTACCAACATATAATCCTGACAAACTGCTTCCCAGTTGGACATAAAACGTTCCTTACGGGATTTAGCTGTGTTTTGTTTACAAATTCGTTAATGTGCATCGAGACGAGCATCGTGATGCTGTACCGATTGTTTCAAGTAAAAGCTGGCGGTTAATTCGGTTTCTTGTCCCCTTGAAGTACCCTTCATTGTCGAGTCGGACTCACACTTGACTGTGCTTTTATTTTTTTCTTGTACATAAGTATTGTGAACTTTTGTCTCAACAACCATGATCACATCTTTATAAAATGAACAAACTAGTTTTTTTCACACTTTTTAAATAAGAATCTCCAAATTAAAACGCAAATTTTACTAAGGGTAACTTTTGTTGAATTAAATTTGTCCACAAGAATCTCTTCCATGCAGGGTAACGCATCTGCTATTAGCCCCTTCATAGCTCTAAAATCTTTCAAGCTTCTCTTGATGAAAGGAATCAAAAAGAAGTTTCTATAGGCCTAGTTGTGATCTTAATTTTTTGTTTAGTATTGTTCAATTATCTGTTTTAAACTATAAGTTTTTACTATAGCTGTACTATAAATACATGAGGATATTTATATTTTCTATACAGGCAACATTTAGCACATACAAAATTTATTACGATCGACAATCGAGTGCTGTTAGAATCCTACAGTTTACGGATTAAGGTATTTCTGCTGCTGTGAGCGTCTTGATATATTAAATGGCAATTATGAGCTGCAGCTTTCATATCAGGCCAGGTTTCTTGATCAAGCGATTCCCACGTACTTGCTAGAAAACAGTTGAATTGAGTTACGCAATTAAATTCAGAAATTGTTGTTGTTTGCCGATGGAGATAGATTACCTTAGAGAGGGTTATGTTAGGCAACCGCCAATGCTCCACTTGAAAAAGCTTTAACTATAAATATAGTTCCAGGCAGACTTAAAAAAGGCCCAACTCTCGCCTTATATGTTTGGACAATCTCTACCTGATCGGAGTACCTTAATCATATACTCGTACATAAGGATAATAAAAAACTAGCAACAATTTACAAAATTGATTAAAATATACCTACATATACGTGTATGTTAGTTTTGTCTTGCACTCAAATTCCATTCGATTTTTTTTTTTGTTGAATCATATTTCCTATCAAGTTTTTTCTTCCATTGTCTGCGCTTAATCTCAATGCAAATCTAAATGACATTGTCAAGATTGTGTCGTTGTCACTGCTGTTTCTAAAGTCCTTCGTTCATTGTTTGGTCAAAGTTTGCTATGGCATTTCATTTCTATTGTTATATGAAATCCAATGGGATTTGTTTCTTTCCTGCTACTACTGTTGTCAACTGTTGGCAAACGACAAATTTTTTAATTTGTTAGATTAAGTTTACTCTTTGCTTAGAAAACTATTCAAAGAAGCAGATTACTTTTCTAATTACATTTTTTTTCCTTCTTTCGTTATCTAAATATTTTCTTTAAATAATAAAATATACAAAGAAAAATGTGCAGAGAGAGGTAAATTTATTTTTATTTAAATTAAAGAAAAACAATTCTATTTTTCACATTTTTTAACTGCACAAATTGTAATGAAACGTGAAAACGAAAGTGTGCCATAAAACTCATTATCATCATCATCATCATCATCATCATCATCATGATGTAGTGGCACATTATGAACTACAAACAAACAAGATCATCATCGTCATTATCATCATTATATCTTATGGTGTGTCACACTATTTTCATTATGCTAGGCATATGAACATCTATTTTCATATTTATTTTCTATTTTCAAACACAAATGAATAATTGAAAATTTGATAGTTTTTTTTATTCTTTGAAATACATACATACATACATATAGTGTATTGATACGATGATCAATTGGTTGAAAAATCTTCAAAAGTGTATGACATAAATTATAATAAATTAAGCACAAAATTTTAAACGGATTTTAATGTGTGAATTTTTCTTATAATATTTTGTTTGTGTTAAAATGTTTTTATTTAATTTAAACAAGTAGAACGATATTCAAACGAATCTATGTATATGAATTTCCATAATGCAATTGACTAGTGATGATTTTCTATGAAAAGAATAGAAAATGATCTGGATAATATCGATCTTCTGTACAATTGAGTCCTTTAATTTTTGAGAATTTGAGATGATATTTTGTTTTTAAGTTCGACATTTGTGAGAACTTCCATAATTATACAATTCACTAGGTAGAATGATGAGATTAATGAGTAAAATCCAATAAAAAAACTCGATAAGTGTAATTCCTGATGTTGTTGAAATTGATACTTGAAAATGAGTCCATAAGTTTTGATATTTTGAAGAAATATTGTGGATATGGTGCTGTCTTCTGTGTTTACTTAATAATATGTTGTTCCATTTCCCATGATCAGAACCTTGAGCAAAGCATTTAAAATCAAGATTTGTTTAAGATGCTGGGATTTTTAGTAAGTGCATTGGATTGTAAGTCTATTGAAGTTTTCTTGTATTGTTGATATGGTTAATATCGGTCAATTGAAACCATTCCTTCAGTTTTTGAGAATTTAAGAAGAAATTTTGTTATTACGTTGGAAATTTGTAGTAATTTTCATAATTATACTATTCACTTGAGTAGAATGATGATATCAAAGAGTAAAATTCAATAAAAATACTCAATAAAAGTAATCCTGATCCTCTGTACACTTGAAAATGGGTCCTTCAGTTTTGAAATTTGATGGAAAAATTGTGAATATGTTGCTATCTTCTGTGTTAATTTATTATATGTTGCATTTCCTATGATCAGAGCCTTGAGCCAAGCATTTAAAATCGGATTTTAAAGTGAACGCATTGAAAATTTCTTGTATTGTATTGTTGATTTCAGTCAAGAGTATACTTCTGAACAATTCCTTTGGTTTTTGAGAATTTAAGATGAAATTTTGTATGATTTGTTTACAGTCTGTTGATATCGATCTATCGTGTACTTGAAAACATATGGTGCTCTCTTCGGTATTTACTGACGATATGCTGTATTCTCCATTCACTGGTGTTAGATGGCCGATTTTAAAAAGAAAACATTGAAAATTTCTTGTATTATATAGTTGTTATGGTTGATATCAGTCAAAAGTATACTTCTGAATAATTCCTTCCGTTTTTGAGAATTTTAATATGACATTTTGTATATGGTGCGAACTTAATTCATCCACGATTGACTTATCTTTCCGTTTCTCTCTTTGGCTACATGATCGTCTTACTACAACTACAATACATAGGCTTACATACTACAATAGAAAACGAGTGTATTTGCGATTTTGAGGTGATAATATGTAAATTTTGTGTGGAATGATGATATTGCACATGCGCCATGAATCGCCAATTCGATCAATCAGCATCTTTGAACCGGAACATTTAATAAATGCACTTTCAAGTTTGTTGTTAATATGGCTCAACTTTTTATAGGGGGTTTGTATATCCACTTGGAAACGAGTCATATCCCTTTGCATACAGGCGATATGTCGCATTCACTGTGATTAGACCTTCAGTTTTTGTTTAAGATAAATAGATTCGTGCATCAAAAAAAAAAAAACAATTCAATTTGTTGCTTTCGTACGGTTGAAATTAATCTAACTGTATACTTTCAAAAGAACTCTACAGTATATTTTTGTGACATTCGCAGTGATCCAACTAATTTGAATCAATCGAACTGAAACGAGTCGTTCAGTTTTCAAAATTTTTTTGGACATAAATTTTTAAATTTTGTGTGATATCCTACATTCGCAACAATTTGACCATTATATCAATCACCATCTTTAAAACCGTACATTCAATAAATGAACCATGAAGTACATTTTTTTTAAGTTTGTACTTGATATACGGTATCTGTATGTGTACTTGAAAAATAGTCATTTACCTTTGCGTACTGGCGATATGTCCCATTTACCGTGATCAAACCTTTGTTTTTTGATAGAAGTCTTGGCTATTGCCACTTTTAAGCCAATCATTCAATGAAAAAAGTCGTGCATTGAAACACCTTTTGTATACAGTTGAAATTAATGTGATGAGTGCGGTGAAAGTGGCTAATATGGATGCGAATGACGTGATGTTGAACCACCCAACTTGAGTCGGATCATTTGTACCAACACGCAGTCGAATCATTTGTACCACTATATATATACCATGGCATCAACTTCACTTAGATGTTGCTTTTGACCACCCAAACGATCGCCATTAAATAAACCATGAAGTACATTATCATTGTGGTTGAATTTGATTTACGGTATCTGTATGTGTACTTGCAAACGAGTCGTTTTTCTTTGCGTACTGGCGATACGTCATATTCAGACTTTTTAAGACGGTCATTCAATAAAGAAGGTCGTGCATCGAAACACTTTTTATATACGATTGAAATTAATCTGTATACTTTCAAAAGAGCTCTTCAGTTTTTTTTGTCACATTCGCAGTAGTCCAATCAATTTTTAACCGTGTTTTGTGTTCTGATGATATGTTGACACCTTTGAAAGCGGTCATTTGATAATTATATAATTATAAAATCTTATGAACAATATGGTTGATATGGTTTAAAATTGATCTAATTTTGTGTTTGCATCATCAGTTTTTAAGATTTTGAATGATATTTTGTACATAATTTCTTTGTTTAAAGTGTGTACTGATGTATGTAAGATACTCTATTAACCGAACTCTGGAAACATAGTCATCTCTTTAACGGTATTAACGTGTGAATCATAAAATTATTACAGAAATTGGCTGAGTTCCGCTTGCCGAGAAGAAGAACCAATCATTCTATAATGAAAAGAATAAAAGAGTATTTTATGCAAATAATAATAATAAAAAACATGGAAACGGCAACAGCGTCATTTAAAATACTCACATGAGTTTCATACTAAATGGCATATTAAATTCGACCAGTGTCTTTAAAGTGCTTTCTATTTCAGATCAATATTTATGTGAGATCATAAAAACTGTAAAATTGCATTTGACATATTTGTATAACTTGATGCTCATCTCTTCAATAATAATAATAAAACAGTTGAACGTTCCATGTATTACTGCATCTAAATAGAAAAAAGAAGATTTAAACTACTTTCGTAGTTTTCTGATTAATCAATCTTACATGTTTTGATGATATCATGTAGGTTGATGATATTTAATGTAACTGAATGATTGTGTGATTTACAAGTGTGTTTAATATGATTTTTCCTTCCTGCAAAATCGTGCGTTTTGCTGAGGCTTGAATCCTTTATTTTTACAATATGCCAACGGGTCATAATATTGAACACAAGGATTTTCATTCCAATCTTCTGAACAAACGATTTCTGGTTCATTAAAGATTCTATCGCATTGTTCTGTGTAATATTTTTTGGTTTCACAAAATTTCTTGTGTAAATCTAATTCACTTTCGTTCATTATATGACTATCATTATATGGACATGTCACCAATTTGTTATTAGGATGACTTATTTTGCAATTTTCTATATGCCAGATAAGACGATTGCGCAGCACTAAGTGTTTTGCATCGTATGGGCATGTGACAAAATCGTCTTTTGATGGATTCATTTTCTCTTTTAGTAAAACAAAAGAAATCACTCAATCTTAATTATTGTCTGTTTGACTATCGGTTTAAAGAACCCACCGAAGCTGATCTTCAAGAAATGAAAAAGATGACAGATACGGAGTACAAAAGACGGTTGCTAAAAAAAAAAATATTAAGGTTAATACAATAATAATCTTATATTGATAATTTCACAATAAAGCGCTAGAGGGTTAAAGTCAATGTCTTAATTATTTTTAAAGAGAAATTATGATGCTAAAATTGTATTGTTAAAAATTGAATGAAAGACGCTATAGGAGTATTAACTTACCTTTCATAGATTGTCTTAAAATCCAATTTATTCGTATTCGTACACAAATTCAAAACCAAAACCGTGGTTCTTTGGAAATAATTACCGTGAGTTCTAGTTCCGTTTATTTGAATGCTTAATTTTCTGCTGAAAGAATAAGGAAAAAATAGTGATAAGTTTAACGCCAAACTATTGTCATAAATGAAGCTAATAAAAAAATACACTATTTGAAGGTTTTTTACCTTTTCAAAGATCCAATAATCCTTTCCTTGGTATATGCAATGTATTACTTCGATGTAAGCAGTTGATACGTATAAGCAAATCTCCAACAATATTGAATGATAATCCACAAATAGTTTCAGGACATTGTAATACTTACGATTTTTCCAAGTTGAATCGTTGATAACGTGATTTCTTTTTTCCTTTTTTTGTTTTTTTATTCAGTCTCCGTGCACTTTTTCTAGTTGTTTAATTTTCTGTAGAAATTTGTGAAGTTTAATACAAAGATTGTTTTTTTTTTTATTGAATTTCAAAAAGAATGTTTAAGTTTTGTAAGCAATAAAGTTAAAGTAGTCGGTTTCGTATAAAGCATAAACAGTATAATAAAAACTTCATTTTCTATCAATTTACTTAGAATTTCTTGTTGGTTTTTCATTCATTTAATGGCATTCAATAAATGAAATGACCGTGTGCGTGTGTGTGTGTATAAGTATGACTTCCTTTCGATTTATTTGCACTTTGTTCAGGATACTTAACAAATAAAATCTGAACTCTTATTTTGCAAAAGGTCAAAAGGTTACATAAAGAGAGTAGAGTAGAGTTGAATACTTAAATTCTTCTATGGCAAAATGAAAAATGATTTCAATTAGTAACGAATTTATAAAGTTTCGCAATGGAAATGGAATTTCATTCATTTTATTGTTCATTTTATGTGAAATAATTTTTAACAAATGAAAAACAGGAAAGAAAGCTAGCAACGTTTTTCGCCTGCGCACTCCTTTACCATTTTTGTTTGCTTGTTAACTTAACCATGTTCACTGTTTGCATGTTTATGTTATTTCGCCATTTCTGCTGAAAGCAATTTATGTTGATTTATATTTTGTGTTTTTTTTGTGTGTCTAATTATTTTTTACATTACGCGTTGTAACGGAAATGCAGCACTTCCTGTGGTTGCGCGTTGCGTGTGTTTACATAAAAGCGGAAAATGTTCATAAAAAAAGTGCATAGAAATTATAATATTTTCCAAAAGAATATAATTTTAATTTAAAATTTTCAAAAGAAACACAACCTTATTAAATTAACATAATTCAATCCAAACACGTATTTTGTTGGGTTGTTCAAAAGAGTCTCTAAATGCTATTGACTTCTAAAATAATATATAACTTTTCCACATACAAAATGCTATACTGGACAAAGTAAATTGGATTAGAATTCATATAATATTGATCCGATTGGTACTAGTCATTTTAATTTAATTTGTGAAAATCGTTCTAGCATTCATAGGTAAAGACAGTCAGATTGTCATGGTTTCATCGATGCTTCTCATTACGGCATGATCATACCCGTTCATACACATAAACATGATATAGTATATTTATCTAATTTTTGGGCGCTACTTATTATATTCTCAGCATAATTGTAAGAGCTAATAGCATTTAAAATATAATAAATCCTGCAACAAAAAATATTTCGATAAATTATCGCTAATGATTTAGTTGGCAGCACAGATAAAGTCTGCGTATACATAACGTGGGTATGTCCTGAGTCTTATTTCAAAAGAATTCTATATTAAAGTTGTCTTAAAAGATTTTGTAAATGTAATAAAGTGCCCAACTGAAAGGGGATTTATCGTAAATATTTTTATAGAAGGTCAACAATATCGGTCGGAAATCGGTCGAATTGTGGGCAGAGCACACCCGTTCTATATGTTCTGTACAGGTCTCAATTCTTACAAGTCTTGAAACAAGTAATGGTTTTTATTGAATCCCACAACATATTTCTGCATCCAAAATTGCTCGTCAATTAAATGATATTTATAAGAAGCCGTATCTGCCTCGAAAAATTCTAAAAAAAATATAGCAAATATGGCCATATCTCGTCCAAGAGTCATTCATATTATTAGCCTATAGTCAATAATACATTGCTTTCGCCAAGTAGGATTAAAAAAAGGCCTTAATTGTATTAAAAAAAAAATAATAAGAACTTGGTTCCCATGAAAAAACATGATGGTGTTATGGGGGTGCATGGCTAGCAAAGAAGCGGGACGAATGGGCAATCTAAAGTATATTATTTTTTTAAAACGTAATTTAAAGCAAAGTGCAGCACACATATTAACGATTTAGTTACTATTCTATACCGTTCCTAATCAACTTCGGACGCCTGCCCAAACACTTCATCTAAATACATACCATAGATTTACTGGAACTGAAAGAAGTGCAAATATACTCCACGGAAACAGCTAAACTAGTCGATTCAATGGCAAAACGTTTAGCAGAAGCTTTGAAGTATAGAGGATATCCAACAAGTTATTAATTTAAATATAATTAATTACAATTAATTCGTTGTATGCAGAGTTTTTCTATTGAATTTTCTAGACATAAACGCATTTATTTTCATATTGTGTTTATTGTTTGAATATTTTTATTATAGATTTATCTTTATAATAATGAAAACCAAACATACTTATATCAAGGAATTTAAAATACAATGGAGTTTTTAATTCTTGTATAGATAGACTTTTTCTACCATGTAAATATATATTTTATGGAATCTTCGCCTCACGGTTCCATAGTTTACAACCATCAAAGCAAATTGGCAAATACCTGTTCACACTAGTATTGCACCCATTTAGCATGAATTTAAATGTGGCCTATCTCGATAAAATTATGTCCACGAATTATAATAGATTTATTCAGATCAGAATATAAGTATGTAGAATATATATTTTTGATTCGGATGATTCATTTTTATTCATTCATTCATTCATTCATTGAATTCTTAACATAATAATTGCGTGGGTGGATTCTTTTGCAAGTGGTTCGCGGCGGTTGGTTATTTGGTTGTTCTTGTGGCTGTGAAGCGTCAGAATAATTTTAATTTATTGCTTGATGTGTTAACAAATGCTAGACAAACACAAATTTAAGAATGCGTATATCTGCCAAAACTATTGTATGTACAAACATTGAAAATCATTAAGAATGAACAATATTGTGATATTGTTTGAATAAAAATAGAAATTTCAGGTGAGAAAAATTAGAATAAATATTTATGTTTTTGTCATGAAAAGTGTTAAATTAGCATATAAATTGAATAAGTTTAAGAATATTACAACCAGTAGGTTCCACAAACTTTAAAAATTAGCATATTTTTATTTTGCGTGGTATAATACAAGCGATGTCAGAAGATAAAGATAAGATATCACAACATACATTACAATTGCAAATATTTAAGCAAGTTATAGAGGCATTACAATGACATATACTCAATTTTCGAGATATCAAGTCAATATTTTCAAGAGAATCTTTTTTTGTTTGCTGAGAAGTTAAATCATTAGTGTGCTGGCTTTATCATGTTTAATTTATTATGTTGTTGTCCTAATGTTCTGTATGGCCTTATAATACTTCGGTTTATAGAAGCTTACAAACCTTTCACAACTCAGCTAATGATTTTGGGAATATGGAAACTAACTCATCTGGAAGAATGATTATGACAATCGATTCCCCTAATCACTCTGATCATTTCCATGCCTATGCATTACAAACATCTTAACAAATTTATGATGCTTATGGACAAAAGTGTCTAACAGTATATATAAAAAGGACAAAATCAAGTCTAATCGATATTAAGCATTGTGCCATTTACACGCGCAAGGGTTGAATACATTATTTTTACCTAAATAAACTTAAAGGTTTTGCCCAAACATACAGACAGGCAGACAAATAAATTAAAGAAAAGTACCTAGACACATTTGCAATAAAATCAAATGATAAATCAATAATCAAAGCTTCAGAAGTAACAAATAGAATAGGTGAAGGTTATAAGTTGTTGACAAATATATAGTACCTAACTAACTATAAAGAAATATAAAACACATACATAGTATATTATGCTGTTGACTGACAATCCTTTGGTTTTATCTTCAATTAAAATAAACAATTTTTCCTTTTTTAATTAAATCATTAAAAACACTTCCTCATTTATCATCTTGTTTGTTTCAGAGTCTCTTTGAACTTGAGCTCGCCGGTTGCAATGAGGTCACTGAGGCTGGACTATGGTCTTGTCTGACGCCACGTATTGTCTCGCTGTCGCTAGCGGATTGTATTAATATTGCTGATGAGGCTGTAGGCGCTGTTGCACAATTGCTACCATCTTTATATGAGTTTTCATTGCAGGCAAGTATATTATAATACCATACATAATAATATAAGTATGTATGTATGTAGCATGTGGGCTTATCCCGGGTGACATTTAAAATAACATGAAATTATATTTATAAAATAATTAAAATTACATATTTCGTTGTTATGTTCTGTTCGTTTTACTAGGCCTATCATGTAACTGATGCTGCTCTTGGTTATTTTTCTCCAAAACAAAGCCACAGTCTGAGCATATTACGCTTACAGTCATGTTGGGAATTAACCAATCATGGTATTGTTAATATTGGTAAGTGTAAAAATAAAGTTACTTAAGAAATGTTCTTTAAAGCATATTTATAAAATATTGTATATTACGGATTTTAATAAAATATTATTGCTTAGCATCATTTTTCTATACCGTCTTATTGCTGGTGAAACAATTATAATATAATTCTCAAGCGATACGCTTAGCAAGAAAACGAATTTTCATATGTTTGAACGCCCTTCCCCCTTGGTGACATAAGCGCGCCATAACAAGCTTCAGAGCTTCCTCTATTTTCAGAATACATAAATTACTTGGCTTACGAGTCACGGGATATATGAAAAATATTAGCGACATGTTTTTGTTATATTTCTGAAAGAGGATCAGATTCTGACATGTGTCATTTATAAAAACGTTTTCACATAAAAAAATTGTGCAAAACAATATAAACACACAAAAATGTCAGTCCCCAAAAGGTTTGGAGCCTGGGACTTATTTAACCCTGACTACCTTAACACATTACTATATAGTGTAAACTCAATATAACGTCACTTGATTTAGCGATAAACTCCTTAAAACGTCGAAATTACTTGACTTCCTTTTGTTTACCTTGTTATACGTGCAATGATTTTCTTCTCTCCATTTAACGACAACTCTCAATAGCACCGTAAAATGCGCAGTCCTTTATGCGTTGCTTATATAGGGTTTACAAAGTATTTATTTTCTAGAATACAATTTATTTTATTTCAAACTAGCATTCCCGGCGCGCCATTATACGCTCCGTCTTAGTGCTCGTTAGTACGTGATTTTTGTAATCATTGTTTTTTATTATTAATTCACGGGAATAAACAAAATTTTAATATTCCATCCGTCATATAACCGAAACACAGTTTCTCTAAGTTTTATAGTGAAAATTTTATCCACCAATTTCTTGACAACAGCGGGTTCGAAAAAAACAATAAGTGCAAAAACCTTCTTCATGAAAAAATTCATATATGTGCCAACTTTCAAACGGTCTCGGATCCCCGCAAACTATTTTTCTCGTCCTATTTTATATACATAGATTTTTGCCTATTTTTTTATTTTTTTTTTTTTAATGACCTGAATTCTAAAGAAGTTTATTTTAATAAAAGATTTCCCATCTCAACACTCTTACTTAGTTTTCATAAAATATTAAGATTTTTCATCAGGAATTAAAATGAAAATAATATTTTCTTGCGTTTGTTGTGACTGACTAGATTTGGTCATTTCAATTTCATGAAAATATTAATTTTCTAATTAAATAATTATTATGGAATTATTTTTATTTTATATTATTTTTTTTTTTTTTTAATAGATTTATTTAGTTTATTTTTTTGTTTTTGTTTTGAATCAATCAGATTTTGATGTCTATATAAAACAACCAATCAATTTAGTGCAAAAGTTTAGCCCCTTTTGGTAGAATTTTAAATTCTATTGCATTAAGTTCGGATTGTTGATAAGTTTCGGATTGTTAATAAATTTACTTTTGTCAATTTATATTATTTTTAATTCTAAACTGATAACATTTGATTTTTGAATGATTTCTATAATTTCGTTATACAATTATAATTTTCTATAATATAAAATCACCTTCTCAACTCAAAGGTTGTACTATAAGCTTGTTTTTCATTTTAGTTTTCTTTTGATAATCATATGCAGTATTTTGTTTTTTTTTGTGTATTCTAAACTGTTTAAATTATGATTATTTCTATTTTGCTTGACTTTAATTTTTTGATTCTTCTTATTCTTTTAAATAAACAATAATAACAATTCTACCAAATACATAAACAAGCGATATGCTTTGTATGCAACGCTAGCAATTTTTCTCTGAGTGGTCTGGTCTACTTCTCCGAATCGCGCGACATCAGTCGGCCAAGGAACACTGAGTTCTGGCTCGAGGCAAAGATTAGACTAGTATGAGTTTTTACAATTGTTTATCTTATTATTTTAATTTGCTATTATGTATATATTTTACATTTAATTTCACAAGGAAACTTGGTTTAACTTAATAATTATCCGTGAAATGATGCTAACTAATTTCTTATTATTTTAAAAAAAGTGCCATTATTTTCAAGTATTCTCTTTTGCTTTTTAATTGTTTTCCACACATCTAGAGTCGACTTACGTTTTGAAATCGAACATCTTGTCATACGTATTTCAACATTTCCAAAAAGTTTTTGGGCATTGCCACTCTTCACATCTATCCAAAGTTGTTCTTTCGATTTAAGGTCAGGGGAAAGAGCCTTCAACGCCATAATATAATCTACTTCTTCGCCTTTCTAGATGTTTGCTTTTGCTCACTATTCTGTTGGAACACCCACTGCAAAGGCATTTCTTCACAGACCCAACACCGTATTATGAAAATTATCCCAAGAGCATTTACTTAAGGCCATCATGTTTTACAACTTTGGCGGTATACTTCCATACTTACATTGTGAAAGTAGTAATTGTAGCCATTGGGGCCCTCTAAATTTATTAATTAATTAAATTAATTTTTTTTCATGGGAAAATATTACCCGGTACCACTATTTGGAAACTTTGAGTGGAGATTCCAGCATGATCACGCTCCAATCCACACTGATAGAGTCATCAAATCGTGGATTGAATGCCAGAATGTGAAGCCACCGTGCTCGACTGACCTAAACATTATTGAAAATGTTTGGGGATGGCTTCTGTACGTCAGGTATGTGAGTCCGGAAAGCAATATACTAGTAAATGCGAACTCATTGAAGCCATTAAACATGCCTGGTAATGCATTTCCTTGGACAACATTAAGAAATTGTATGATTCGAATTCAAACAGGGTATTTGAAGTTATCCTCAATAAAGAATGAAATACACATTATTAAATAATGTGTAAAATACTTGAAACTGATCTAGATATATGCTATTAAAGTGAGCGGTAGTGTATATTATTTTTTTTGCGGTTTTTAAATTGGACAATTTTTGTTTCGTCTGTTCACAAAATGTAGCTCTAATTGGTACCGGGATATTCGATGTATATTTTGGCAAATTCAAGCCTTCGCTTAAAATGAATGCCCCGAAAGTAAAGGGAATTTTCTTGACCTTTACGAACTACAAGTTCAGCTTTTATCAAACGCATCAAGAGTTTGCATGATCACTGTGTGGGCTTTAGCAATTCTATCGTCGAAGTATGTCCTTTTTACTCTTCTATCCTCAAAATCCAATATAATAGAATATTGTGATAGTCCAACTAAAAATTCGGGACTACCGGGTAACGACACATGAGAAGTGTTACCAATCTAATTTGTTTTTATGTAAACTAATAGCGGTTTTTTTGGAGTCTTCTTAACATTTTTGCTTCAACCAAAGAAAAACCAAATTAATTTCTTGAGTCTTGTTAACAATTTTAGAAAACTTAATAATTAACTATTTAAAATCACTTATACACATATTGTGGAAGGTTCACCAGAAAAATGTCTACAAGGATTTCTATATCCACTTGTTCTTATTTTAAGGAACACTGTGGAATGTAGATTAATATCTCTTACGACATTTTGTTATTCCATCATTCGTTTCCCTCTAGGCATCGTAAACACAATCAAACATCCGTAATTTATTTATTTATTTTTTCTTGTCATGGCCACCTATAATTATAATTATGTGTTTTTTCAAAGTTATCTTTTGCGAAGTCTTTAGTGACGCGTTTTTCTTATTATATTTCTTTTTTATACAATATTGTATGTACCTACATATATTGAAACCCCTCAAGCTATCAAACTATTCATCTATTCACTGAGATTATTATAAGAAAAAACCCACAGGAAATTATATTGTAAAATTATATTTTTAAATTTCTTTGACGTCAGTGATGATGATGACGTTGTTGATGATGAACCCTTGTCAGATAAACTTGTCTCAGGAATTGACAGACTCTGAATGCCTTTTTATATATTGTATATTCTTTTTAAATCTCATCAATATACGCCTACTCATCATACATACACTTACAATCAATGTAACACAATGGAATTGTCAGCTTCTGAGAATGAACGCTCATTACGCATTAAAATAAATGTCTATTATTTGTAAAGGGCTTCAAAGACTTTGAAAAAAGGCAAAAAAATAACGATGGCGATGGCGACGCTTGGGCCCTGTTTGTCATGTTCAGGACTGCGCCGTGTATACTCGTACAATGTGTATATCGCCCACATAATTACTTAATTTATTCATGCAGAAGTCAATTAAACCGCACTCAAATAAGTGCATTCACCTCACCTTTCCACATTCACATTCACATTCTTACAGAGAAGAAATAGTAATAATGAACAGCAAATTATGTACATATCTATGGTATGTATATCTGTAAGGGCAAATATGTATGTAGGCAGTATTTTATTGTATGGTGGATGTGAATGGTGAAGGATCAAAGGAAAGAAAAAGAAAGGGTAAAAAGGTGAAGTGGCAAGTGACAGGTTGACGTATTTGTGGGAAACTCTATTAGCATAATTAAAGCTCTTTCCTGAACCGGGCAGCTTATTTGTTCTCGAAATTCGAAAGAGGCACCTTGGTCTTGGTCTGATTCAGCCTAAAAGCAGGCAACATAATTGCAATTACGTGTTCAAGCGTGTGTAAAGATAATAACGGAAAGTGACGGAGAGCAAAAGAATGGAAAAAAGAACATAAACATATATTATATGTTACAATACTATATATTTTCTTTAAGCATGTTTTTGGGCGAACACCCAACACTACAACATGCTGCACATGCGAAGACGACATTCTTGTCTATACTTCGCTCATTTATTATTATCGACAAATTTCGATTGAGCGTAGGCGTGGGTTTATTCTACTTCACTTTGCTGTACTATTCTACTCCATTCCACTCCACTTTATTCTACTGTATGTAATCTTAACATAGCTCAGCATGTTATGCAACGTCAGCAACTCTGCTCTACTACATGCGGTGAACCCAACTTACTCTTCTATCTTCATCTCTGGCCAACTCCTCGTTTAGCACAAGGTTAGTTTTGTGTACATGTATTGACTGTGCCCCTTTTGGCACTCATCTTTTGCCAGTCCTACACTCTAAAAATGTGGCATGTGGCCTAGCGGGGAATGCGCCCTGTGTGTTTTTCAACATTGCAGGCGTATTTAACCTTTTGCGCGTTGACTGCATGTGTAGCTCTGCTACTACCTACCTGACATCCTTGGCGCCGAGTATTTGCTTCATCTGCTATGTGTAAGGCCCAGAGCATTAGCAGTGCTTTTGTTGCTTGAGCTCCCCCATATTCTGCAGTATTTATTTCTTGTATTTTTTTTTAAGTCATTTTTCGTTTAAAGAGAAAAAAAAAAAAACAATTTGATGTGCAAATTTTTTTGGAGCTGCCATTTCAATCAATTTCATTTTTCATTTTATTCGTTGTAGTTTTTTTCACTTCAATTTTTTATTGGTTTTTTTTTCTAGTGGGTTTTACAAAGTCTCAAAGTGATTTTCGAATATTTAAAATTAAATTGGTTTTTCAGAAGCTTTCAATATTTTCATTTTCGTTGTGGTTTTTAGTTTGATTATGACAGAACACTTTAAACTTCACTTCACTTATGATGATAAAAACTGAAACTTTGAAGCTAAATTGAATTTGATGAAAATAGAAACTTCAGTTATCATTTCATCTTATCTTATCGAAATTGAATACATTACTTTGTAGTTAATGTAATTATATAGATGGCACTTTAAATAGTAAACTTTAAAGAGATGATATGATTTCCCATAGAAGAAGAATTGTGATCATAAGTGCCTCTTTAGCTCAGTTGGCAGAGCGTTGGTCTTGTAAACCAAAGGTCATGAGTTCGACTCTCATAGGAGGCAGGAGTTTTTCTTTTAATATTGTAAATACTCGTACAATACGAAAAGGGGAGAAATTTATGATAGTTGTTTTCTAAGTATACTATATTATACTTCATCAGCTGCTTTGTTAAGTTAATTGAATGTTGTTAAAGAAGCCCCAAAGAATTGAAAAATATGCCTAAAGTTACAATTACATAGTATAAAGCAAAGTCGAAATTCTAGATTGCTTGGATACTGAGAATTTCTGAACCTCGCAACGTATTTTGATACGGTTTTCACTGTCATTTAAAGAATTTTTTCTGAAATGGTTTTAGGTACAATGCATTTTAATTACTTAATTCTAATTAAGACATTGTATATAAGTTATATGGTGGCTTAGAGACATTTTTTAAAATCATTCAAGTCGTCTTTGTTAAACTTATCTTTTTGTTAATTCTTAAGTGAATTATAGTTTCAAGTGTTGCGCAATATACTGCACAGTTTGTTTTGAATAAATGTAATTAAAGTTGTTTAAATCAATTATGCCAAGAATGAACGACTTTTTATTTCAGTCTTAGAACAAGAAACGCAAATAGCCTTCGTTTGCTTCAGAAAGATGAAACCAATGAAGAAATGGAAATGGAAATGACTGCCTAAAGCACCCGTGCAAAGCAGGGACAGGTCTCTTGTTTATTAGTTGATTAGTATATAATTGTTGAGAAAATCTTTTGTTATCGATTTTAATGTACACACAGTTTATGGTGGTTTATAAGTTTCTTAACTCATGATCTGACTTGTCTTCATTTACTATTTAAAGATTTTTGTATATAATACTACTTTCTTGCAAGTTTAAATGTATTTTATATAACAGTTTATATTTGGAAGGATTTTGTTCCAAATATAAATTCAGATCTTAAAACCGGGATAAGAAAAAATATATGTATGTTTAGAACAAATCTATATACATAAGTACATGTAGCAAATTGTTTAAATGAAATCATAGACTGAATACAATCATGTCTTGCCGTTGTGGTCTTTCATCCACGATTGATTTAAATACACTACTTCATGTGACCAGGAAGCAACAGCCTCTGGTAGAATTTTCGTCCGCTACATAAAAAACACCAACCGTCGATGCCAGCGGCGAATGTCCACAATGTAGCGGGATGCCCAATTGGACGGTGGCAGATGACTGAATTGTTTTTCCGAAACCCCATTACTCCTTGGAGAATCAATGCATATGCATACTATTCTCTCAGATTTTGATATGAAATTTTCTTCATGAGATCATTACTTGTATCCTCCGAGATGCGACCTTAAGAAGCCATAGCCTGTAAAGATTGACTAGGGATAATCCAAGCAAGATTATTTTAAGACTAGAGCAGAAAAAGGAGTTATTGTTATGAGAGAAACGTCTTATAACATCCAAGTTGTAAGTTTGTCAAGTAAAGTAAAGTTGCGGCCGATGATATAAGTAATCAATTTCGTAAGTAGTTAATTTGTCAAATATTAAAGTATGAAAGTAGCGTCGGATGGTTTTGATGTTCATTTCGTCAAGGTAGGAATTCACACGTCCACGATTTGATTGAATCGTGAGAGAAAAAAGACAGCTCAAGTGATTTGATGTGAGGATGGCGCTGATTTGACGTTGGATCAAATGTTTGAGTCAAATCAAAACGTTTTGATTTTCTTCAAATCTGTTCTGCTCTCTTCATTTGATTTGACAGAAGAGGATGTGTGGATGACGAAATCATCTCATTGTGATGAAATCTTCGTTGCGAACAGGCGTGTGTGTCTACAACGGAGAAAAGAAACTGCAAATTCATTGTGTGTATTTCTTCTCATTTTTCTTTCACCCTCTTTCTTCATTATTTTTTTTTCTAGAACAAGCAATATTGCCGTTGGCACATTCGCTGTGTGCACTCATTGCGCTTCAAAAAGAAATAAGTAACAAAAATTCACAATTTTAGAAAATATCAATGGAGTGGATGGGAAACTCATCAATTTTACAACAACAACGGTTTGATCATTGATTTGATGGGTTTGTATTAGTTTTTATGTTTGATTGTACAATACATTCAGTTGCATAATGTGTGGTCAGCAATAACAATACACCAAAATTGATCAGTATCATTCATTGAGGGTTCACTCCCTCAATTTCTTCTGTTAGGCAAAAATGTTATGTACATGTATAAGTAGAATGAAGACACATCCAAAATCACTTTCCTGAAGTATTGTATATGTAAACTTTGGTGTTAGTGATTTTTTGCTACACGTAATTCTATACTTAAATTTCTTGGCATTATTATAACTGGTATAACTTAATATGTTTACATACTCTCTTTATTATTAGAATCTTTATTTAGTACACTTAATAGTTTGGTAAATTGACTATTAAATTGTTATAAAACTTTTTTGATACCAAAAAAACATAATCTCATCCGTATAGTTAGTTTGCTTTAACCATATACCCTTTCAAACAAAAGTGCATAGATATTATTAATTTGTCGTGACGTTTGTAACATTTTAAACAATCAAACGGAAGGATCATTTGCGACATTGAATTGAAATTTAATAGCAACAATTATTTTTCCTTGAAAATCTATGATTGTTGGAAAAATAGGTAGCCCGAGCCATACAAATTTCTAGCGCCTTAATATCTCTATATTTTGATCAAATATCATTTTACACTCCTTATTCGATCGGTTAGTAAAATAAAATTGGTTACTTTATGTAGTATGTAATATGAAGTGTGTATAAACATCTCTGAACTCAAATTAATGTTCGTTCTTCGATTTAATTTTATTTTTTGTATGTTTATTTTCATTTGATGTGCAAACAAGTTTGTTTTGGCTTTAACATATTTTCTCATACTCTCTCTCTCTCTCTCTACATGACTGACTTGACTTGGGTAAATGGCCTAAAGCCAAAAACAAAACAAATCCGTAACCAAAAACCAAAAAATAAAACTAAAAAATAAAAAAATGAAGAAACGACGACTTTATAACTTTGCAAACAGTTTTCATTGTGTCACATCATTTGGCACGCAAACAATCATACACACACACAGAAACACACACAGAGTCATATACAAACAGACGTAGAGTCACATACTGAACGATAGTTGGCAACAAATATGTCTATATATACATATATGTGTATGTTTCTTTTCCTCATACTGTTGTGTACTGTGGGAACAATCACTCCTGCTTCTACTGACTAATTGGCAAATATATATCCATACATACAAATATCCATTATATATCCATATGTGTGTCACATGTACAGTAAAATATTGTAGCTTTGTATTTGATTCGGTTTCATTTATTCTATATACACAAGTATATGATTGAGTAGTACTAAATTCATATATGTGTATGACCGGTAAGGCCTGCTTTACCTCTAATGTATTTAACTGGCACATACTTAAATAATTTATTTGTAGTTTTCCTTTCTTTTTAAAAATTTCTCCCCCAAGTGCATTGAACTTTTCCTGGTTTTAAAAATGAAAAGAAAAAAAAATGAAAGAAAGAAAAGATAAGCCACACATGACGTATGCGTGATTTATTATTTAAATGCGTGCATGACACATACCCCGTACAAATATTTTTACAAACATTCATTTATAGACAATGAATATATGAATGAATTCAATGTTGTATAAAATTGCTAAAGTTAATTATCTGACATTAATTAACGTTGTCAACACAAATGCCGGACTTAATTATATAAATCAGCAAGAAAAATATGAGAAGATAATTCATTATAATAAAAATTTATAAAAGAAAATATTAATAAGGGAAAATAAGACAAGACAAAACAAAACAATACAATAACAACAATGTTGTTTGTGTATACATGGTATAAGAAGAGTCAATTATAATTTATGTTAAGTCATAATGATGAACGATAAATATCATTAACAGATTGATTTTGTTGGCAAAATGTGTTTTCTCTTACACCCCCGCACTTGATGATTTCTCTGCATTCATTTCGTTCATTTGCTATTTTCTGAATTTATTCTTTCTATTATTCATTTGCTTTTGAGTATCTGCTTCTGTTCTATGTTAGTATATACATAGTATTTTGCATTTGAACAATTATAATTTGTGATAGATATCGTAGACAAAGCGAAATGTCCATCAATCTGCAATTTTTGCAATCATCCCCACTGAGTGGGCACCGCCGTAGTCAAGTTTTTGTGTCATCAACGCTGCTGCCATGGGTGCATTCGTCTTAATCACTTAGCTCAAAAGTGTGGCTGCCAAATAACAAAAACAAACAAAACGAATTCATCTTCCTCAAAAAATCTTGGCGTTAGACAATCAAATAAAAATGTTGAGTATGCAGGACTAACAAACACTCTATTTAGATAAGTAAGAGATAACGAAAAATGATCGTAAAAGAAACTTATAATATGAGAATAATTTTTATAGCTTTCATCATATTTTCTATTACTTAATATTGCATTTCGTATATATGGTACAGATTTAACTATATATTAGTTTAATAGTCTTATGTCCGGTATTCATAAAATTATGTGCTTAACAGAAATTGCCAACAGTGACCATGCTCATGAAAATCGTCAGCGGGCATTTTATTTGAAGGGCAACACAAAACACCAAGTGGATGGATAATGATTTTATTTTGAGGATTTTTGTTGAGATTTTATCGTTATGCACTGTATCTTGAGGTTGTATACAATACTGTCATCACTAGTATGCATGACTAACATGGCAATTTCCTATATTAAATGAGCCACTTAACAAGTGCTTACTGTACTACCTGCCTTGGCTCCTGTATATGGCTACTACTTGGCTAGCTAATGCGGACACACGGCACGATACGGCATGAGTCTTTCAGATTATTTAATTATGTTAATGTTAATTTCGTATTCCCATCTCACTTGTGCCTCTTTAGTACCTTGTATACCTATCTATTGGTGTTGGTGTTGTTGTTGTTGTTATCTTTAAGCAGTTTTTAATTAACTTTATTTATACAATGACAACAACACAAAGAAAGCAAAGTCAGAAAAATAAGAAACAAACAAACAAAAAATTTCACTTGACATCATGATTGGGTGTGGTGATGTTGGAAACACTTGGGACAACAACGAGTGTTTATGATGCTCACTAAACAGAGCGTTGCACTTAACGTGGTCAAGGTGATTGTCACTCGATTTATTCTGAACATTGTAATGGCCATGAACCTTCATTTTCTTCTTCTTTGTAAATGTTTTTTTTTTTTTGTTGTGCAAGGTAAACGCCTTCAAAAGTAAAAAGTGTCAACGGCTGCATTGAAGCACGAAATGATTGAATTTGTAAGCATCTGCCCTTGTTTGAAGCGCATGTCTTTGTTCAGATAAAATAAAAAAGAATTTCAATTACATTTCTTTGTTCCATGACTTTGGAAAGGCAAAATAGTTTAGTATAGTCTATCATTCTGGGAATTAAGATACAAGAATATCACGCTATGGAATGTAGTATGTAATGATAACAAACATGAAAAAGAAATTTAATCAAAATTGTAGTATGTACTGAACCAATGCATATAATATAGTGTGAATAGATCACGCTACTCTAATATTTTAAAATAAGAATCAATATGTCAGAACTTGAGACAGAAAGATACTGATATGAACAATCTCAATAGATTATACATTTAAACAGAATATTACTTTATAATAATAGTGTAGTTTGCCTAAACTTTTTATATGAGGTTAGAGACCCGTCCATGCTTTGCTCGGGTGCATTAGACAGCCATTATGTATTTCTTCACCGGTTTCTACAATAAACGATTTACTGTTTGAGTTTAGTTTAATGTTGTCCTTAATTTATTCCCATCAAATTTTGTGGTATACACGTGAAAATAGAATTAATTTTATATTGACAAACAATTATTGATTCTAAAAATTAACTAAAAGCTATATGTTTGACAAAGACTTCTTGATTAAGTTTAAGAAATGACTAAAAGCTTCTTATGTCGTTCTTTATCATTGTTTGTCCGATAAAGGGAAGGAGGATATCAGTAGCCCTGCCCAAACTTTTGGACACGGTGCCAGTTTGTTTTGGTCGGCATGAATTTTCTTTAAGTAACTTTGCGATGCGTTCAATTTCATCTTTCGGCAGATTTTGCTCCTTTATGCTGTCCTTATCTCGTGGCTTGACCACATAGCCAGCTTTATCAAATTGAGTCTTTGATTTGGATCAATCGAACTCACACGTCATGGCACTGAATTGCTTTTTGACGATTTCGAAGGACTCGGTTTCGAGTAAACCGATGTGGAACTATACCCAATCGAATGTGAGGCACGATTTATGGTTCCACTCAAAGCGGCTGTCGTCAATGGTCGTGTATTACTCTCTCCACATGCAGCAGCAATTTGCCTCAGTGATGAAGCTGCCGACACCGAAACATTTGTACTTGTACTTGAAGTCACTGTCGAAGATTGGGTAAGCGATCCGGAAGCGCCATCTCTAAGAGAACTTGCATCATTCCATGTACTCTCAATTTCAATATACAAAGACTTAATTAGAATGTAAATTCTATCAAAATTATTCCTTCTAATTCGTTCAGTTATTGGAAGCGAAAAAGCTTGAAAACTTAAGTTGTAATAACGACAAAGAAAACTTAAGATAAGGGAAATTATTTATTATTTATTTATTGATTTGTTGTTGACTTATAATCTAAAATTAGAAGTTAACAACTAGCTATCTAGCTAGGCTATCGGCTCCGGGGGGTGATAAAGGGGAAATTGATTAATTAAAATTGCAGCTTTGAACTTATGATGCGCAATCAGGTACAAACTGATTCAAAATTGACTTATAAACGTTGTATGAAGACCATTTTTATGGCAATCTTTTAGAAGTATGTTTGAGCTAATACTGTGAAGTAAATATATTGATTTCAACAAGTTTGGTATTCATCTTTTGTCAAGTCTTATTCTATTAAGTATTTAGTTATCAGATAATGTTAAAGAAATACAGAAACCTATTTCTTCTCTATTACATTATCTGTTACTTCTAGAGACCGACCGAAGGTTCGGTTTCGGTTACGGTTTTGGCTGAAAATCCTGTTTCGGTCGGACAATAGTTATTTCTGTGAAGACAACAATATTTTATGTCATCTTATACTATGTGCGTGTACAATTTCCGATATGTATACAATAGCTCAACATGATCAAAAGTTAAACTAAGATTGTTTGTTTATTGCAATATAAATATCTACTTCCAAAATAGTGACTATTAAGCGGCTCATACATTATGCGATCTAATGTACAATCAAAGATCAAAACTTTGATTTTTCATACAATCGAGCCATGACCCTTTCCCGCTCACTTTGAGTGATTCAACAATCAATCAATTGTCATTGTACAATAGATCGCATAATAATAATCATATTTCTCTCTTCACTTTATCGTTTTTTGTTGTTGTACAATAATTAAAGTTGTTGTTGTTTAGTGATACTGATGCCGTTCTTACTGATACTTGTTGCTTTATGTTATTGTTTCTGATTGATTTTACTACTGTAGTTTGCTATTGTTGAGGAACGAAGTTCACTTTTCGACTCAAATGTCTCTTCCACTATGCAAAACAAATTTTGTAAACAAAGCAACTGAACTTGTAGTCGCTTTCAAACTATCAAATTGAAAGCAAAGCAGAGAATTGACAAAAGATAATTAACGATAAGCGGTAAATTGATATAAAACTAATCGCAGCAACTATAATTCAATGTTTATTTTATCTTGAAAAACCTCAAAGGTAAATTAAAGTAATTAAGAATTACATATTATTTTGTTTTATATATTTTCTAAGAAACATATAACGTAACTTGATTTAACATTTAATACATTATTACTGTTGTGCATTCAGGGAGTAGTACCACATCCAATATGAAACTGTAGGAGGTAGGAATTCGTAACTTTTCTTCTGATATTTTAATTACAATACTCATTAGGCCACTTTAAGTTGTTTGGGCTAAGAGAATGTGTAAAGATTAAGCCGCAAGGACTACTTGTGTTGTGTACTTATATGACATTTGTACATATTTATGTTATATAATTACACAACAACAACAACAGTGAAAAAGCAATGCAGAGCAAAGTAATTACGTTGAAATAATAACCACATTTTTTTTTTTTTATTTTGTTTTGTACTTTATAAAAGATTTATTTTCTTTTCTTTTCCTTTCTTTTTTTTTTTAATTAGTCTTACATTGCTTATAAATATGGAATATTGAGTTGAAAGTAAGGTGAGAGTGAAGAAGAATAAGTACAGCTTAAGAGGCAATCTACGCACAAGTACAGCCGTATGTATGTATGTATGTACGCACCAATCATGCGCCATTATAAAAACAACAACATGAGCAATGGCATACACTTATAAATACCCACTTCCTTTTTTGTTGCGTTATTTTGTGTTGTGTTGTGTTATATTGCGTTGCGTTGTTGCCAGCCAAAGTGATTACTTTAAGCTGATGGCATTGTACAAAACAACTTGGCTTATTTTGCTTCTTCGTTTCATTTCGTTTCATTTTGCCTTACTTAATATAATAGCCTGTCTAAGTCAAATCAGGGTAACTAACAGAAAGTGCCACAAGGTGCTTTCAAGAAGGCCACAGGCGGTATATACAGTGCTTAAGCTGCCTGCCTGACTGACTGACTGCCTGCTCTCCCGTCAATATTTCCTTAGTGTAGCCTAGCTAGCGGAAGGTATTTTACCAGCTTTGTTGTTGCATGTATTCATTTTAAAGGAATTTTTCAAAGTCCGGATGTTGTGAGCATGTGAGGCAAGGTGAAGGTAAACTTACTTCAAACACATTACCTGGAAAAAATGGTGTATTAATGACTTTGTTTTCGATAGATTTGTTTTATTTTTAGACTAACCTTTGTCTTTTCTATTCAAAATCGTTTTTCCTATTCAAAAATTCATCTTACTCCATGCTGGGCACATTAAAACCACAAAGCAGCCACACCAAATTAACTTTATAGATGTGCAATTTTCACCCAAAATCATTTGTGTATTATTTTTTTCATTAACGATAATCACTAATTAATTTTATCACATTTTGTGGTATACTTAAATAGTATTTTGTTGTGTATCCTGCCTAGACGACAGGCAAAAATGAATTGCACACATTTATTAAATATTGTGGTTTTTACTTAGTGGTTATTCAGATCATTATTATCAAAGTCTAGACTATGTTTTGTGGAAGTTGTTGTCATTGTTGTTGATGAATTAAATATGGTAAAATGCTTATAAGTCAAAGAAATTTGTATTTGGGACTACTGGCAACTATAACAGCTGATTACTTTTGAGCAGCTGGATATTTTAAAGACTCATTTTTTTGTTGGAAAGTTGTAAATTTAAATTTCTTTAAACCGTCGCTCTAACCTGTTAAAAGTGGCATCTCAAAGTGCACTGAATTTGTCATTTAAGTTAGGTGTTTTGCTAAAATAAAGTATTTACTCATCTGGCTCAAAACGGTAAGGTGAAGAAGTTGGATAATTGGGTTCCACATGAGCTCAATGAAAAACAGACAGAAAACCGCTAAGAACCATGTTAACGTTGCTCTCTTGTGATGAAAAATGGATTCAATATGACAATCGTAAGCGTTCACTACAGAGGTTGGATAAGAATGAGTTACCAAAAACACACCCCAAAGGCTAATATTCATCAAAAGAAGCTTATGGTAACTGTTTGGTGTTCTGGTGCAGGTGTGATTCATTATGACACTGAAATATACTGCAATCAACTGGATCAGATCATGCAAAACAAACATAACAAAAGAAAAATCCGAATTCAATGCGCTTTATTAAGGATATCTCAAAAACTACTGGATTTACTACTCAGATCTTGATGTGGACCACATGACAAGCACCAACTTTCAAATAAAAAAAGAATCATCAAAATCGGTTTACCTAGAAAAAAGTTCTGAGGTAACATATGTACAAAAAAAAAAAGAAAGAAAAAAAAAAATTTTGATAACCGTCTCCTTTTTTTGTAGTCTGTTAAAAATAGTCTTGATTGGTCGACTCCAATCTAACTGCATACGCCAGACCTCACACTCTACAAATGACTGTGGGAAAACTACATGAATTGGAATTGGAATACCATACTCACCAGACTTAGCCCCCACGGATTATCATATGTTCTTTTTGGTAGAAAACATTTTAAAAGTAGCCTTTCAGGAATTCAATGCCTCCCTTCTGCCAGGGTTTTATATAACCGGCCTGAACATTCTTCCACTTATATACCAAAAGTATATAGATAATATGGGGTGCATACTTTGAATAATAAAATAACTTCTTGTATTAATAGTATACTGTCAACTAACTTTGCTTTCATTTCTACAAATTTCATACCACACGCCGCAATATATTGTTAATTAAAGATAGAATCGAAATACCTAGAATTATGTCCAAAAATGGAATCAAAATCTTGATTTTAAGTTGTGGATTTTAGGACATTCAATACTTATTTTAGTAATAAAAGAATTCCAATTAAAAACTATGCAAATTTTTGCTAAATTTTTTGCAAATAAACTAAGAATGCGTCTAATATCAAGTATGTGCAAAATATTTCAATGTCACTACACCAAAGTATTTAGCAACATAACCATAAAGAAGCTTGTAATAAATGGACTAAATACGAAGTGATGTATGATGGGCCCCTGGGGTTTAATAACCTCCTCCAACTGGCACCTGTTTTGCCATAAAATATCTTTAATAAGCAAAAAGGAATTTGGCTTTTAATATGCTTATGAATTTATGGTTGATGAATTTATGAAGCGTATAAAAATATTAAATTAAAAGATAAAAGACACAATTAAAATCTTCCTAACTTTGACTTTTTATACTTAAACATTAGATTCTCCCTGCCATCATGCCAAGTTGTCTGTTTTTAAGAAAGATTTAAAAAGAATTTAATCAAATCAATTTCACGTAATTTTACTTAATTTCTTAAACACTCGCAAAATACAATAAAATTCTTTATTACAAATTACAATACATACACATGTGTACGTGAACATAACAGATATAAAAAACATATGTCCTTCTGATTGGATGAACGAAATGTGTATTCTATTCTTTTACACTCATTGTGTAGTATGTGTTTGTTCCCATGGTTACTATTAACATCACACTGAGCAATGATGCCGACCACATAAAGCCATATGAATAAACACAAAAAAAAAAAAATACAAAATACTTTTTATACACCAGCAGCAGCAACACACATTGTGAATGATTGCGCAAAATCAGTCTTCACGTGAAGAACTTCATCGTCAAGTCGTAACTCAAACATAAAGTGATATTAACATTCATTCCTGTATTTATTCATTCATTCAATCACTCATTTAACCATTTACAACAAGAAACTCAATTTTCTCAAGAAAAAAAAAAAAAAAATAAGAAAAAGAAAGAAAGAATCAAAGTAAAATAATATAGAAAAATATTGGCATTTTTATTCTTCATCGTTGTTGCTGCTGTTGCTTGGATTGGTTGTAAGTAGAAGTTGATTATGATGATGATGATGTTGCTGATGATGATGACAGAGTAGAATAAAGCAATCACGGTTGTTAGGCAGAATGATGTTGCCGTGATTGATGATTTATTTGCCAAACGAACCAAAGTTTATTTTTATTCTTGCCAAAGCTCTTCTTACACTAAAAAGATTCAAGGATAAAATAAATTACTACTACTTTGTAGATATACTACAATATGTATATAAGGTTAAATTAACTACAGCAAAGTTGACCTGCCCAATTAGGTTTCACTTGTTGTTACCAACAACAAAAACTGTAAATGCTTATATTTCCCATATATATTTTTTAAACAATGCCAAGTATTGAACGATTTACATAAGTTGTATAGGTATTATCCTTTTGAACTTGTAAGGATATTATGGCACAATCAAATAATAATAATAATAATAAACGGAGGATAATGTCAATGTTGTGCGCCGTTGTGTGCTTTTAATGCGAATTTTATGGAGACATAAAAATCATATTTTTCTTTCTTAAATTTCATGTGTAATTTTGTTTGCTTGGGCGACATTAAATGCTGTTAAAGAACAGTGATTTAAGAGACTAACACTTCTCGCATTTTATTAGATAATAAGATAAGATTTGGGAAGATATTAGAAAGGAAAATATGAAAATCAAACAATTTAGATCAATAAATTATGTGTTTAATGATGAGGACCACATAGATTGAATAATCGTTTTCATAATGATTCTGTAATATAGTAATATGCCTCTATAACAGATGATGTTTTGAGGAAGACACTGTTTTGTATCACCGTCTTTTCTCTGAGTTTTCTGAAGCAGCACTTCAGTTGTTTTATGTTTTTATTTTATTGTTGTTCAAGTAGGCACCGAAGCCCATTAGAAACTGAGTTAATAATAATAATTTTAATAATAAAGAGTACTAGCTACTAAGTCCTTTGACTCAGCAACTGAGTTAGTTGTACAAAATTTGACTAATGTACATATACTACTCTTAGTGATATATGTTTTTGGGTAGATGTAATCTATATGAATTATGATCTTGTGAACTTTTTCTTACTGTATCTTCTTTTGTGATCATTTGTTCTAGTTTAAGTGATAGAAAATTAATGATAATAACACGTAGAGGGAGAAAAGTGATTTACTTCCGGTCTCGCAAGTATGAGTCACTGGGTAAAAACTGTTTTGTTGCTAATACCGTCCCAATATTTCCTTTTACATGTATTCAACTGGTGAATTTACCACCGCCTGCATTTCCTACGACTAGTAAATTCACTAGCCACCAGCGACGCGATAATGGGCTGCTGCCTTACTATGACCTTGTTCACACTCAGCCTGTCAGCGTCTGCACTCTCTCGCAACTTTTGTTTGTTGACAAGAGGAACAAAAGGCTGACAAGGTAGCCGGTCTGCATGTACCAGCAATAACTCGCAGTTCTGCCGACTTTTTTCTTTGTCTTCTTTCGCGTATTTCGTTGTTTGTTCATTTCGTTTGGCTTGCGTATTACAGAATATATGTAGTTGCGGAAAAGGGAATTTGCTTTGCGACTGAACGTACACCTTCATAAAGAAACACAAATTAAAAGAAATGTGAAAATAGTTGCTAGCGTACAAACATATGTGGATTGTAAACAACGAATAGCGTTACCAAAGAATAATTAACGACAAGAACTGTTGAGCATGATGCTGAGTGTGACCAAGATCTATGGAAACGCGAATTTATTGGTTCGCCTCTGCATAACCAGCAACTAGTGACCAGGTAATAAGAAAATGGCATAGCGAATTACTATGGAAACGGAGAGTATTGCCACTTAGCTTTCTTCAGGGAATCAACATCGATGTGCGATATTATATTAAACAAGATTTATTTCTAATAGTCTACCAGTAAAGATTTTACAGACAATTTGAACAGAAGTTATTGAATTATTCCCTACAAATGACTTTGAGAGAAAAGATATAAAATATGCTTCCTTTTGACAAAATTCTACTTTGCTCATCAACGTAGTCGCCCTTATAAGTGATTAAAAACTTCTAAAACATTGCAATGTAGAACAATTTATCATTGAACTCAAAATAGATGGCTATCACTTTACCATTCTCTTTCTATGCAACATTTTTTTGAAGTTTCCAGTTTTTCCCTTCAAATGAACAAATAATATAGTGTTATCACGACATGTACCTAATAATTGCAGTGGATGTTCTTCCCTTCGAGATATTTGAAGCATTTATTTCCACATCTCAAAGTACGAAGCCCAAAAACTTTACCAGCCGCTTTTGTGATTTTTGGTCACATCTTTTGGCTTTTGCTTTCTGACTAAATGTAGCAGTTGATCTATGTTTCTTCCATTGTTACATATCGAAGCATAATTGGCACTTTTCTTATGATTCCATTTATAAACAAAAAAATTAGCTTTATACATAGGTAATTATGGTTCAATGATTTGTTTCTTAAATAAAATTCACAGGTTGACCCATTCTTTAATGATTTTAAGCCCTTGAGATTGCAAGATTTTATATTATTCCACTTCAAAAATAAAAAGAATGAAAAGTGTTGATGATTCTTGCACACACAAGTGCGTGCTCTTAACTTAAGAAGATGTGAAGATTTTTATTTAAAAGAAGAAGCAAAATTTTCTTATTTTCTTATCTTTAAAGTTAAATTGTTTTCTCAAGCAAAAATCACTTGAGTCCAAAAGTTGAGTAAGTTTTCTGTCAGTTGCAGTTGTCTTCCCTGGTGCAATTGACATAGTTGAAAAAGCCTTAAGCATTTGCTTTGCGTATACTTAAACTCATTTGACTTAGGTGTATATTTTCGTGTAGTAGTATAAAATGATTTTTGTTCTTTCTTAAGTTTTACCTGTGTTTTACTTTTAATAAACTTAAGATTATCTTCATACACAATGCAAAGTTGACAATGTATAAGTATACGAAACTTTATTGTCAAGAATTGCCATATAAAAATTAAATAGTTTTCACATAAAATTCCTATCTTCTTTAAACAAAAAAAAAAAAACCAAAAAAACTTTTACTCACAAGAGATAAAATGAAGAAGAGTTAAAACTTACATTAAATACAATTTCAAAGGATGGCAATGCATCTTATACTTTACAAGTTTAACTAGTATTTTTTAGCTGCAAACAGAAGAAGAAATGTTAAGCACAAGGACAAGAAAATATCTAGTTACTACTTATACAATACTATACATGAATTTCCGTATGCATTGAATTTAAGTCTTGGGATTTTGCATGAAGAAACCATAAATGGTAAATATTTTTTTTTTTTGCTATAAAAGACAGGAGAACGACACCGAGAACCGAGCACTGTACGCTCATTTGGAATCCCCAAAGCAAAAAAGTGTAAGGAAGTGTTGCATAGAGTTTGCTTCTGCAAGTGTCAAGGCAACAATTTATTATTTTATAGAATGTAGTTTAACATGCATGAGAGCACAACGAGAGCAAGGCAGCTGTTTCATATTTTTCCAGTTTACCAGCCAGTCAACTACAACTTACACTTACTATTTAGCTTGTTACGTGTATATATTAGACCAAGAGGCGGAAGCGGAGTAAAAGTAGTGCTGGAGGAAAAAGTCTGAGTAAACAAGAATCTATTTAAAACAATATGTTGGTTTTTTAACTATATATTTTTGTTTTGCTATGCACTTTATAGTAGTTAAATGTGTATTATTACTTTAGTGTGGAGTTTGTCATTTATGGAAAAATGATTCGAATACACACATATGATCATTATTGTTAGAACTATCATATATGTTTATTTTATTCAACAGTCTTTGTTTACATTCCAACACTAGATACTCAGTTTATTAAATTTTCTTTCTTTATATGTATATATTTTAATAACTCGACCATGATATAAAAATAATGTAGGTGCTGCTTCTGATGATATCGAAAGGATCCATTTCACATTCTTTGTACTCTCTGTGTTTGGTTTTATCCGGCTCGTTCACCATAGCTCAATGGTGGTGTGTGTAGTAGAGTGCCAGTCTCGCGGCCCGCTTTTATTAGTTCAAGGAAAGATCTTGGACTCAACATTGTACTTCAGGAGTTTTCGTTCTTTAAGCCTCTTTTACATTTGACTTGCAATCTTCCAATCTATTAGCCAGCGACTTCACTAATTGCCGGTGAACTCACCCAGTGTAATCATGTTGATTAGTTGCGAGTTTAAAGAAACTACCGAGAAATGTTGAAAGACGTCCTACTTTACTCGCTTTTCGGTGGTTGTTAGCACACACACACTATCTATTATTTACAAAGTGAATCACTAGTGAGGCAGTTGCAAGTTGTTTACAAAATAGATTGACAACTGAGCGAGTAGAAAGTTTTGTTTGTAATCGTTATTATCGCATTCACCCGTTTCTACATTCATTGTTTTCAGCCTGCAAACTCGCCAAAAGGAAATAAGGCTTTACTGAACGTGTGATGTCATTTCATCAAATATGCCAGGAACTACAAGATATCAGTGCTCATACTCTACATTATGATTCCTTATGGTGAAGGTTCCAAGCACTGAAATCATTTCTAGATGAGAGCATTATCAATTTGCTTTCTTCATTTAAGATCATGAAGATCACTTCGATCAGCATTGAACCCAGTTTAGAAGTTGAGGTCAACTAAATTTTATCAGAAGTGAATTGGTTTTTCACATACAACCTAAATCTTTAAAATCGTTGCTTGATTTACAAGACTGATTTAAGTTGCAGGTATTCTTAGTACTATGAAAAATTGGGATTGCCTGGAAAGGGCATATGAACTGCATGCAAGATTTGGTTGACATCATTGCTTATATTTCTCTTTGGATTTTTGTGCATTCAAATAATCCTACAATATATAAATGTTTGTATGTACACACATACAATGAACTTATGCATGAACACGTACATAGCCATACTCAAGCATACATATACACAATTAAAGTGCGATGAACAGGTCACACAGACATGCAGTCTACTTGTGTATTTTTTTGTTATGACGTAAATAAGTGCAGCTGTTCAACTGGATAACAACAGATAAAGATTGGAGTGGTGCGAGAGGTAAAGAAATGTGAATAGTGAAAGTACAATATGCACAGTATTTGAAAAAGCCTGTTGACGCATAAAAGTATGCTACGATTTTTGCGTTGGTAGCTTGAGGCTCACACCCACAACATTTGCAAACACAACTTTTTCCTCTCACAGGCACTGACTTGATGCTCGTACTAATGATGATGCGGATACGGATGTACATACTAGATGCAGTAAAGGATAAAGTATTCTATGGCGTAATTATGTACATACAGAATGTACAACAATGTACAATTGCGTCATATCTCTGTTGACGTTGTTTGGTAGCAGAGCGTCATCTTCGTTGTCATTGTCGTCTTTCTTGACCGCAATGTATTTCTAATAAAAGTTGAAAATAGCATTGCGTACATCTTCCTTCTCTATACCCTATTCTCAATGTCTTTTTATCATTCATTCCTTTACTTAGTTACTCACTTTCTCTTCTTCTCTATCTTATGTATACCATACTATAATCTCTTGTCTTATTCAGCTGTTTCTTTGCTGTTGTTGTGTACATTATCGCACTTTCATTCAATCGCTTATTCATGCCCCAAGTGAAAGTATCTTGCTTATATTAAGTATACTTAGTATACCCACGTAAACTGAACTGAACTGATTGCATTGCCCTCACTTAGTTATGTACGAGAATATTGCATCTGTGGTCTTTGGTCTTGTTTTTTTACTGCAACGTAATGAGTTCTCCACCATTTCATTCACTTTTGTCGCTATTTTTGCAGTCTTATTAAAAATTTATTAAAAAGTTCTAAGCTTGCCATATAAAGCATTTAACAACCCACCATCACCACAATTATTACTACTATGGTATATACTTAGTATGCAGTCAGGACTTATTGGCATATCTTTTTTATCAAAGTATCTGTGTATTTGTGTGTGTGTGAGAGTTTTTTCTTTTATTGGCAGTTGGCTTGTTAGCTTATTTACCAGGGGCTTTTCTCGCTATCTTCATTCAGCTCGTCTTGCTAATAATAATAATGGTTGAAAATAGTTAACCTACTTTACTTTTTATACTTGTTGTACTCGTTCTCTGCATCATTCTCCTTCCACACACAACACATTTCTCATTCATAGTTTAGTATAGTATTTTATTTTTTTTTCTTATTCAAGTATTTTTCATTGAAAAGCCTTTAATGACGTCGATTAGTTGGCGTTTCTATATTCTTTGCTTGGTTGCTTGGTCTTTGTCTCTTGCCTTTTTAATTCTTCATCTCTGTGCACTTCTTTAGGGTCTTATAGCATACTTTGTTTAGCATAAATTACACTGAAAGTGGTCTAGTTATTTTGCATTAATTATTGCGTGGTTATGTAGAAGACCTCAAGATGTTTTTCAGACAACAAAATGTGCAAAATAACGATTGAGACTGATCTGAATAGTTTGTTAAACCTTTTGTGTTGTTGAAACTTTTAAGAAGTCTGGCTGTTTGGAATATTGAAAGATATTCCTGTAGGTAAATGTGTAACGAATTGGAAAAATATAACACAAAGGATATCCTGATTGTAAAGAATAGATTGTCTATTGTTTTCTGCTTTAAATTGTAGTTTGATTTAGTTTTTGTAAACAAATATGTTTTTAGTGGTATCAATTTTGAATGTTATTTATTTGCAACAATTAGCTAAATTTAAAAAACTAATACTAACTCAATGATACTCGTATGTATGCCATAATTTAATACTAAGTTCTTCGGCTTTGAAGATTGAGATAATAGGGCTTGATTGGGAAGCAATCACATGATTCAATTGTGCTCGTTCTGGGTATATAGTAGAGTTACTATTCTGTGTGTGATTTGTTCCCTGTATAGTTAGTTACTTAGTCAATTGTGAAATTTTTTGCAAAAATTTTTAAATTTAAATAAATTAATTTATTAGTTTTTGATTACATCTTTCGTTCTCGATTCTTATGCTTGTTTCCGTGGCAAGCTCATACTCTCATGTTTCATCAACAGTTATGTTATGCGTTCCATGGAAGTTGATGATATCCAACATGTCCGAAGAAACCGATTGATGGGAATGTTTTAAGAAAAAATTGAGCTGTTGTGAAACAAGTCGAGTGATGATATATAAATGTATTGTTAAGCTAAAATCAAAACAGTTTGCAGATATTTTTCTTATTAAAAAGTAGACATAATAATTCTTATACCAAGTAATGATTTTTGAACTGATGGCATGCATTGAATCTAAATCAGGGCTGTCGAACCTGAGCAAAGGTTGCAGAACAGGAGGCCAAAGAAATTTCTGTTTCTTCTCTGTTGACATTTCAGGCGCGTCTGAGCCGCGGGTTGGATGAATAAAATGAATGTCAGATTAGCAGTATTAATTACGTAAAATCTTCCGTGGGTAGACACTTGCGGTTCCAATGAATTTGTCCGGTCACTAGAGATATCCGCCAACCGGAATGTATTTTGTTTTAAAAACAAAACTTAGGACTAAAAAAATTTGTCCAGCCAACCAGATGTTCATGACTAGAGATTTTACTGTATTACTTTATTTATTAATTTTTTTTTACAGTTCTCATACCCTAAATGCTGTTTGTTCTGCGTAAAAATATCGACAGTTTTTTTTTATATGTAAATTGTGAATAAATTAAAGTGTCAACGTGGTTACTCATAGTCTGGGAAGGTTGGAAAGACGCCTGGTGCGTCTAAAGCGTTGTCTGTTCCATTGCAGCAAAAACCCAAAATGCAGCCTTTTCAGCCACCGGATTGAGGTTGCATTAAACAGTGGACTGAACAAATGCTTGATGTGAGCCAACAGACGGTCGTTATATCGGCTTGTGTGAGCTATTACTTTATAACAACTGACAATCAATGTCAATTTCATAAGAAAAATACAAAAATTATAGATGTGTTTGTGATTAATCTGTGCTTTTTTAATTGATGACATTTAACCATTAACATTACAAACGTTTCTAAGAAAAGATTCTTAAGATTCTATTCTATAAATGAGTATTTTTACCCCTTCTTTTAATAATAAAAAATACTAATTTCTGATTTCTCTTATCTTTCAGGTAAGTCAACAAAATGGTATTTTTAATGCAAGAATGATTCACTTGTAAGTAAATTTTTTTATTGCATTTAATTATATTCTTGAACAAAAATGATAGCCTTAGTGTAATTAATCTTCATTTATGATATTTTACAGTCTTGATGTTTCACAGTTAAGAAACTGAGACCCATTGGGAAGAAGTTTTGAACTATTTTCATTGTTAACACATTTTCCATTGCCATTCTGTTAAAAGAATAAAAATCATTCAGCTTACAACTTAACATCATATTAATCATTTCTAATATTCTAGAATTCTTTGCCTTATAATAATAATTATTATTATGCAATATACATATATTATCCATTCACTGATTATAGACAAATTTGTTGAGTAATCATGCAAAAACTCATTGAAATGCCTTGTTTTGCTTCAATAAAAATAAATTATTCTCATCAAATAAAATCTAAACAATTAAACTAATTGAGTAATCATCATGAGCAGCAAATCTACCATATACATAGTACAAATCATATATTATATTGTATAAATAAATAAGCAGATTTCACTGCCAAGAAAACATATTCAAAACAAAATACAATAAACAAACAAACACACATGTTGTATCCGTATTATTGTTTGTTTACGTATGCAATTCACATAGAAATTTAGTTTCAGATTCAAATGAATCGAGCGAGTCAATTTTGATGACGAAAGGTATTTGTTAAATGATTTTGTAAATTTGCCAAAAATGTTTTTTAGACATATTGTTTTTGTTGTTATTGTTATTGTTTTTATTGTTATTGTTCTATCAATTATTATTTTATTGCGAGTAGCAAATAAATAAAGCAATATTCTGTGTGGTGAAAATTATTGTTTTGTAAATAATATTTAGTTAAATGAGAAATTAAATTGGTATGTAGACAAATTTTTATCTAATTACTTAAGTTTCTATGGTTACATAGTATTAAAGTATGTGAAAATTAGTCAAAAATTTCATTTGAAATGAGTAAAAAGTTTTAAGTTAAATACTTACTGCATAAACTTGTTGTTCTTTGTTATTCTCTTAACTTCAAATCGCACAACATAAATGCGTATGCCTAATGATGTTGAAAATTCATTGTCATTTACAAGTTGAACTTGTGACTTTTGATGTGTGCATATACTATATTCATTGTGTTTGTTCATTTTCCTATTTATGCCTTCGCACATCAAGGCTAAGGAATACTACTGAATGTTCTGCTTGCTGGATGGTCATGCTTGGATTTACTATGACTTATCCTTATCGTGTTTTATAGTGTTTTCCTGATCTCTGCAAAACACTAATGACCGCTAATGATGCACGTTCTGAACATTATTTACATAGCTCAGGCAAACAGTTCACAGTCACCGTAAGACACCATAAGTATTGTGTGGGCATGTTTTCTATTATAAAGCATAGTGCGTTGAGCAAGGACTTTCTTCTGTTACTATAGAGATAAGATAAACGTAGGCAGGCATTCTCAGTGCTAATTGACGTCTATTTACTTGTCTGCACCTGCTGCTACTTTTGTTTAGTTAAATTTATACCAAGTGAGATTTTCCTTTACTTAATATTTATTACGTTTAAAGGTTACATCTTTAAAATTTCTATTGTATCTATCTATCTTAAATTAAGATTAAACTTGCTAACATTATATGTAAAACGGAACTCAGAGATTGATAAAAACCTGTATGCTTTTGATGTATGTATGACAAGGCAATTGAGTTAAATTATGTTCAATTATCTCTTAGCATGTGAATTTCAGAGTAATATCAAGATAAAATCCATTTTTAGCCATTATTGTTCAATTGTCCTTAGTTTAGTTTTTTTAAATATTAAATATTCTAGTTTTCAACAGAAAACATTGTGAACTTGTATTGAATATTTATTTCCAAAATAGTGTAAACAACAATGACTAGTTTCTTGTTGATGAGAATTTAGTTTGTGATGCCCTTGACATTGATTTCAGTTTGTTTTTACAGTTGCTATTGTTGAAGATCAAAGTTCATAAAAGCTCACTTCCCCTATCAATTGCAAACTGATAAAACAATGCAGCTGCATTTATATTTTTAATATCAAAACACAAAAGAGAATTGACAAAAAGTAATTAAGAACAACGGTAAACTATTGTATGTAGAATAAATATTCGTCGTTGCTGCTTCTAACAAAACAATAAAAGCCTCATATTATAAGCTTGGGTGCTTTGCACAATTATTCTGTGTTGTGAACCATATTCAGATGATGACTGATTATTTATTTCCAAACAACTCATTACAAAAACAAATAAATCTGAAAGAATATTTAAAAGATAATACATACATTCGGCTTTCAAAAAGGCATTCAAATAATAACATATTGTATGTTAAGGTCCACCACTCTTCACTCATCCCACTTTGTTTGGAAAACAGCTCTGATAACTGCCAATGCTTAGGTGGCACATTGTCTTCGTGTTCCAAATGACCAATCAAATGTTATCATGAATATCTATTTTGATTCTATTCATTTTATACAGTGTTATCTGAAACTATTCTTGTGGTCAGACAAACAAACAGACCTTTTGATTGAATGAGACTCAATTAAACGATTTTATAAAATAATGCAGAGGCAGGTGCTGTCTTATCTTATAATAGTTGTTTAACTTATATTACTTGTCATACACTTATAGATGTTTATAGGTTTAGGTAATGCAGTTCGCTCGAGACTCGCTTCAATCGGATGCTTTAATGCCCATTGTGATGTCTTATAAATAGTAAATGGGTAGGTGGATTGTAAGGGGTAATCAACTACTATCCAAAGTCGGTCTTAGAAGTCACCCTGTTCCTCTAAAATCAACATGAGTATTCTGGATATGATAGTGATGTACATTAGGTGCTTGGAAGTTTCCTAAAAGTTTAAGATTAAATCGTAGCCTTATAATCTTAGTAGAAACCAAACAGTAAAATTCATTGTACACGAATTTTTAATACTCAAGTTCTGCTTCAAAACATAAACCTTTGAAGAAATGCAACTCTATATTTTATATAAAAGCGATGACTTAATGAGTCTCCGGTCTTACACATATGCACATATATGATAACAATGCTGACAGAAACTTATAATTTCTGGATGGAAATTAAAAAGATGCTTCAGAGAACGAAATTTGAAATAAGCATAGTCAAACTCCTATAAAAAATTCAAATTGTTTTTAGTTCGGAGCCTTATTGAGTGATGTGTTAGTAGCCTTTCCTTTCCTTTCTTTGGGATACTAATTTGCCAAGACACAATATATATTGAGTGATTAGGTTTTCTTGTTCTGGATGTACTTATTATATTCTTCACGGGAGTGAATAGTCTTATAAGTTTCTCATCAAGTTTGTAACACACAGATGGAGACATCGCAGACCACTTGAAGTACATGTATTTGAGATCAGCTCGATTAGACGAGTTGATTTAGCCATGTCCGTCTGTATATATGGAAACTAGTCCCTCAGTTTTTAAGCTAGAAAGCACATAGGTTTCTTTTTACCATATGCTGCACATTTGTCGGAATCAGCCAAATCGGATCGGGGTGTACCTTCCATACAAACTCCCATTTAAATTAATGTTCTAATTGTAAAAAGTTTTTTGGTTTTTAACGTAACGAACTGAAATTTGGACACTATAAGTTCAGTCTGATCCATATTCATCAACCATGTAAATTTCAAGATCCTAGGGTTACCAGAAGGGGTATCTCCCATACAAACCCAAGTTAAATGACAAACTGAGTAAAAGTACAACAATAAGAATACAGTGTCATTCAAACTGTGCTCATATTTGATAGTCAAACTATGTTCTTTGGTGATACTCGAACTGTGACAGAGAGAATATTGCAATATTAAGTAAGGAAGGTTGGATGCAACCTGGAGGAGCGTGAATAGTATTACATCTTTGGCATAGCTAATGATAGCCTTCTTTCTGGATTTTTAATTAAATTTAAATTTCTTGTGCTTTATCTATGCCATCTTCTCGTGGTTCACCATAATCCTTTACACAATTTCTAGCTTAATTAAATTAAAAGCTTTTACGCATCATTTATCTTATAAAGAACTTAAGAAGAAAAGAAAGGAAAATTTATTTTCTTTTTAATTGAAAATACTTTAGCTGCGGTTTTAAACCAAAATTACTCAAAACTCATGTTGTGGTCTCTAAAGTAGAATATGTAGTTTTAATAATATTGATTTATGCCTTTACTCATCTACATACTTGTACGTTTAACTTCTCCTAAACAAAATGTATGTTTCGTAAAACTATGTCTAAACAAACAAACAAATGTTTGAATGAATGAAACTTAACTCTTCAGGAGCCAACAACTACTAATTAGTACAATTTTCGTATGACTTGTCTAATGAGAAGTCATTTACCATATACCGCTAACATAACTATAAGTGGTACTTTGAAATGGCTCAAGAATCAAAGATTTCTCTAAAGCAGTAGATAAAACGATACCCACATAATTGAAACAACATATTGTTTGTTCATGTATAAATATCGTAAGAGACTCGTTCAAACCACATTTTCCTCGTTTAGATGGCATTTTGTGAATTCAATTCAATTTCAAATTCAATTGAATTGAATTGAATTTATGATTTAATTAGTTTGGTCGTAGCAAATGCTTATAAAATATTATTAAATTGAAATTGATTTTTGAGTGTGTTTGTTTCTTTTTGGTTCTAGATTCTATGATATGGTAATTAATAATTGAATGAATGAACATGTTTCTTTGAAAATCAAAAGTTAAAAATTATTTATGAAATCAAATCATATAAAATTCAATTGATTTTAAAATGCAAATTTTCTCTACAGATTTTACCATAAATGCAATTTCCACAGTTTCTAACAAATTTAAGTATTCATGTATGAGTATATGAAAAAAAAAAAAACACAATTTAACAAAGAATGAGATACATATTTAACTACTTCATATGGTATGACTTTGCTTTACATCCACCTAACTTACCTGAAACAGCATTTCGAATAATGTATAGAAAATACAAAGAAATTAGTGAAATGAAAAGAGACAGAATATTATGAAGAAAGAGAATTTCATGTCATGTTAAATATGCATTAAAAAACAACAAGCACAGAAAGAAGCAAAAACATATTTCATTTTTATTTAAGCATAATATATACATATATAAAATAGTATGCATGTATGTAAGAAGATACATTTATATGATGTAATCTCTTGTGTATAAAAAATTAAATAAATGCCAGAATTTTAGTTAGTAGATAAAACGAGATGAAACAAAGCATAACAAAACAGAACGTGCTACAATATAGTAAGTATTCGTATGGTATCCATATACCAGTCCTTTCAGACCCCTGTGCTTTGTTTGTGTATTGTAACAGTAGCATATCTAGGATGTTTTGATTGAAGGAATTAAGATTATTAAAAATGAATTAAACTTCCAGTTTCTTTGCCATGAGAATGGAAACAATTAGAGATGGCTAAATATTAAAATGGCTTAGAAAGTGGTGACCAAACTAATTATATACTTATTATTAGACCTGATTATCAAAGTTTTATAAGTATTAGTACTTCATAGTTAAGATACCAAACTATTTCTTTCCTTTATATTTGATAAATGCCTCGTACTCATATTTCTTTAGAATGGATATGAGTTTGATATTTCTGCAAACTTAGATTACTAAATAATAGTCTCTACATGGATTTATAGATTAAATTTGTGATTTACTTTAAATACTCCGATTGACCTTATTTTTGAATTTTCTTAAATAAATAAAAATAAAAGTTGTGCATTAAAGAAACCCTTGCTTCGCTACTGTATTACCTGAAGTACAATTTACTCTACAAAAGCTTATACACTTAGTATACTTAACATACACATATACACAGTTACACAATTACTTACTGGCATCTGGTGGATATGGACAATGTCTGTCAGTTAGAACGAAACAAAGAAAGTTAAATAGATGGAATGAGAATTGGATTTGGAATTGTCTTATTAGAATGTGTATTGTGCTCTATGCAAATGTACTTCATCCTTTGTTAAACAGTTGAACTCAGTGTTGTTTCTTATACTTACTACACATACATTTTTATTTGATAGCATTAAAAATTCTATTCTTGTAAATGTTGATTTATGAAAATTGAAAAAATGCAAAGAAATCAACTTTAATTTTATTTCTTAGCAAAGAACAAACACTGTCTTTGGTCGAAGTCGTTTCTATTTGTTACGATTTATAAAATCCAATCAATTGGAAAACCAGCAGCTAAAATAAAAAACAGTTGATAGAAAATTCTCTTGGTGATCTCTTGATAACATTTCAATTTGTATATAATATAAGTTTTAATATTAGAAGCAGTTAAACCACTGAATGGTTTAAATAACAATTGTACAATTTTCAGGATTTGCAGAGTTTACCACGACAAAAAACTATGTAAAGCTGTATAAGTATTAATTTCAACGAATCTAACATATCTTTTACACCCAATTTTATTCATATCAAATGGTTGCTTATTATCATTTCAAATTTACTCCGCACCACTTGAATATAAATAAAATGTAGCAAAATATTGTACAATATATTTAATAGATACTTTGGTTAAATTTACATGAAGTTTCGCTAGAATCAACTACAAAATTTATTGCCACTTGAATGAATGAAATTATAGTGCACCCTCCATAAAGAAGACTTTTGTGTAAATTATCATTTGTGAAACCACTAATATCAGTAAAAAAGGACCATTTAATTTGAAAATAAAGTTAAATCATTTGAGTGAAACATTATCACAGTGCGAAAGAGCCAAAATGAAAGCTTGTACGGGTACTGGGGTATATGGTATGAAGTCGAGTTGGTTTATCATTGACAGCTGTCAATTAAGACTTTAGACCACGGTGCCAAACACAAGGATTGAGCGTCCCTTAGATAGATATCCGAGCCGTACTTATTTTGGTCATATGACTCCTTCTTTGGTCTGGAACAAGACCTATCTTAAACCTCTACTGCTCTGTGGCTCACAGCACCTGGCTATGAGCGTCCCTATAGATCGCATACTCCGACGCCGTACGTATTTTGGTCACTCTGACCCGCTTCTTGGGTAACAGGACCACAAGCGCCACGATACTCCCATAAAGCGGCCATACATCACTGGTCAGGACGGAACAAGTTCAGTGGGCTCCTGACAACCCGTGACTGCCAGACACAGCCTCTGATCAGCCTTCGTACCAACAGGCACTATCGATTTGCACACCAAACAGTACATCGGTTGGTGGCCCTCACTATATTCACTCATCTTTGCAAGATGGAATCGCAATTTATATAGGATAACCCGGATAACAAATAATGAGTGAACAAATTTAATCTTCCTTCTTGAATAGATTTTTAAGCACAGAGAGCTTGAATAAAACTGATAAGATTCACAGATGGGCAAGGGGTATTCATATGTTATGTTGTAAAAACCGATAGCTATTATTTTGAAGACTTACGGCAGTCGTCATAGCATGGTGTGTGGAGCGATCTCGTATCACGGCACTTGTGAGTTGTCATTTTTGTAGACGACTGTAAGGGCGAATGGATTCGTTGGCACACTAAGATGTGCTTTACCAAGTTTCATTCTATTGAATTATATAGCCAAATTTTATGAAACAAAATCTGTGAAGCGTTGGTCCAAAAAAGGGGTTTAACATATTTCTAAAAGAACTTAAATTCAATGAAGTATATTCAATTTAAGAAAAAATTAACGATTTGTGCATGTTGAACACACGACAGTGTACAAAACAAATTAAGTCTTTAAAATTTCTGTATCGAGTGGCATGGAGTGTAGATTGGGTTAGTTTCAATTGAATATATTGAGAAAAGTTCAAGTTTTAAAAAAAAAAATCAAATATTGGTCCGAGCGGTCTAACTTGTTGTGTAAAGTAAATTAGAATAGTCTTAATAAATCTTACATGTTCACCACAAACATTGTTATGATGATTTCTATTGAAGAAGGCTATCATAAATCAAACATTAACAATACCGATTTATCAGTGTATTTCATAAAGGAAGTTCCTCGTCAAGTAATTGGAAAACTCTAAAATACAGTAAAACAAGCCAAATTTTAAGTGAATATCTCAAAAACTAAGAGCATATCATCGATTCTCCTCGTCTTGCTGATCATTTCCATATATTGACATTAATTTCTTTACGTTACAAACATCACGTTAAAGTGATAATATCTAATCTTATATTACAAAGGTAAAAGAAAAAAAAAATGCAAAAGAAGAATGATAGTTAAAGTAACTCAAACAAGTCAAATAAAATGTAAAGGAATCAAATTGAAAAGTTTGGAGTTGGCCACAAAAGAAAAATGACAATTTCTGAAAAACTAACATTTGTGCTCAATGGTATTGTACAATTTGAACAAAAAGTTGGAAAGTTTGGAAACGAAAGACAAGAATTCACAACTAACGAAGGTTTACAATGCAGGCCACATACTACTTCTATACGAGTACATAGATACTCAACGTATATATATAACATATATGTATAGTATATTTAGTCGCATTACAACAATAAAGAACTCGTACTTGATTTAAAACGAGAAATGAAAGCTGTGCCACTGCTGCATTTCTTCGATTTTTCTTTTCTCTGTGTCCTAAATTAACATAGAAACGTGACATAGAGAAGAAAACCAACTTTAGAGAAAAGAAAGACACTATAAAAAAGGACTTTCTAAAGATTTATTTTTTTAAGTTGGCATTTTATGTATGTTAGTATACTCGTATAACTTTCCTGTTTAAAGGTTGTAAATATTTTAATTGATGAACTTTTACATAAAAAAGGTTACATAAAAAAGATGTATTAAATGAATTCCATATACGAATAGAACTATTTTTGGAAAAAAGAGTCATTTTTATGGTATCAATAAAGTAGGAAAAGGAGATAACAATTTAATAGGGCTTACACTCGCCAAGTTTACGACTTCATTTCTTTGGGGTAAGTAACTTTTTTATGTTACCCCATTCCATGGTTGCCACTCGTTAATCAGCAGTTAATTGTATTGCTATAATTGAAATTATCGGAAACCTTATAAAGAACATTCTTATGTATAAATAGAAAATCGGGGTAGGAATTGATGTAGCTTTGTGTCCATTCGTTTAGTTATTTGATAGGTTGAGAAACTGTAAGAAATCAATTTTATAAAATCAAGTACTTATGTTGATATTAACTTTATGGTAATTACCCAATCCCCAGAAAAACTTGGCCGACTTCGATTTATACACTACACTTGGTTAGTTCCAGATCCTCATTTCCTCTTAGTCATATGTTCACATGCTGGGATCCATTGAACCTTATGTGATCTGTTGGTATTTTCATATAAAAATATATCATATATTGTATACTTTAGTAAAAGATAAAAGATATTTTAGTAAGCCAAAAGATTATTTCAATATGTTTAGACTATTTTTGCCTAAACAGGTAAAACAAAGATTAGAAAACTTGTCTCGGCTCCACATCATCACAGTTGTGTTCGAGCTATGAAGCATCCAATATAGCATTTTATTATCATTGTAATCAATTTGTGACTTATGATTATAACGTCGATGTGTTTAGATGTCGTTGATTATCTAATTAATCGGATATACTCTCAATCACTGTGTCGACCTTTCTAAAACTTCTTATAACAACTTTTCCATTCTCTATTGACTACTTTTCTGACTATCTTCAATGCTAAATAATGATTCTCTCTATGTTGTAGAAAATTGCTCTAATGCGACCCCGACACAGTCTAACATTTGTGTATGTGTGTCGGATCCAACATACAACGAAGTTGAACAAACGTTCACTAGCCGTCGGTACTTCACAAATATTTCCTACTAGCGCTCACGTCTGCTCACTTTGAATGTTTCAAAAAGTGAGCTCATGCTTATATTTGTCTCTTTTAAATGTACTTACTACTTGTGAAGTCAGCTTACACGAGAAAAAGAATTGATAAAACTCACGTTGGACGAAATATCAAAACAGTTTAGATATTCCATCCAACATCTTATATGATACCCACACATACTTATTTAACTAACACTATGATGAAGTTGGACCAACCATGTTGGACCGTGTCGGGGTCTCTTAATAGTAAGCGCTTCTCTCTCCTTCTATTCTGCTAATATCGTCAATAAAAGGCATTTACAGAATAATACATACAGTGAACCCTCGCATAACAAGCATAGTTCGTTCCAGATAGTTACTCGTTATTCAAAAAGCTCGTTACGTGAAACCATTTTCTCCATATGCATACGTGTAAATTGATGCAAAATAGGCAAAAGTGTTCTAAGACGAAAAAAGTACACACTCAAATATTTTGTTTTTAACTCACCCAGGATTATCATTAAATACAAGGTGGCACAAAAGACATCACCCTATTGGAAGATGCTCTCATTTTTGCAAATGGCCGCCAATATCAAATCTGTTTTGACATTTGTGGACTAGACAGATACAGAATACAAGTGAATAAGCCATGGAGCGATACACTCCCCAAGAACGCGGAATAATTGTGTCTATTTTTTTGCGTAACAATTCGTCGATTTGCACTGGCCCGCCAGATCGTCTGATTTAACGGTCCCGGACTTCTTTTTATGGGGTTTTTTGAAGTCCCGTGTTTACATCAACAAGCCTGAGACCTTGGAAGCCCTCAAGGACACGAATGCGAGAATTTATCGCCCGAAACGCTCGCCGAAGTGATGGAAAATGCCATAAAACGAGCCCGTATGGCAATCAATTGTGACGGCGCCCATTTGTCCGATATCATCTTCTCGACTTAACACAATTAATTCTAAAGGTCTAAATAAACATAATCAAAAATCAAATCAGAATCGAAGTTTTTCATTTAGAAAAAAAATAAGAGCCAAACAACATCGGATGACTTCTTTTGTGCCACCTTGTATATGTATGTTTAGCGCGCTTAGCCATTGCCTGATGATTTTCAACAGATTTCTATAATTTTAGGATTTTTCTGAATTTACTAGAGTTGCATTGCTTTCGATTGTCAGCTCCTGATTGTGCTCTTTCAGTAGCTCATCAATATCAATTCACTTTCAGCACCATCTCAATGCCATCAACCATAGACACTTCATCAAGTACATTCGACAAATCTCTCTTACCAAAGCTTCTTCCAGGCAGATGTGAAGGTACTCTTGGTTGTAGACAATATCAGTGATATTTCCAAATTTCTTTCCACTCTTTTAGAGTAAGTGAGATCCACTGTATTGTATTTTTACATATCCTTTTAATCATTCGAGAGTTACTTATTAATGTTATAATTACTACAAACAAGTGCATATACTCGTATGTATAGCAAGTCATAACAATTGTTTAAAATAATAAATTATATTAAACATTATCATAATTGTTGTTATTATATAAGCAAGTACATATGTACATATTGTACATGCTTGTCACTGAACAACAACATGAAAATAAGTACATATGCTCTTAATTATGCAATTATAAATAATTATACCTGGTTGTGGTTGTTATACTCACTATAAAACTATATCACGTATACGCCACGTCAGCAGTATGCTAAAATATTGTACAAACTACAAAATGTGAAACTTTTAATAAAGTTTTGCTTAATTTTTTATGTTATTTTCCATAGAAATAAATTCCGAATTCACAAATGTAGATTTCATGATAAATATTTAAATAATAAATAAATAAATAACATTTTTCTCTTTTATTGAATAGAAAATATTTGTTTTTTCCTAGAAGTTATACTCATAATCTTTTAATGTACTACAATAAAAAAAATAAATAAAAAATAAAGTATAAATTCTCTTTAAAAACGAATAGATACATATTAACTTTCTAGTTCCGCCATTTGTATCTAAATTTGTAAACATTTTACTTATACAGGACATTTACATTTCGATTGTGTTTCTCAGTCCAGAGTATCAAAGTCTGTCCAGAGTGTCTGACTGAATGATTGACTTACTGACTGCCGTGCCCTGTCCAGTCTTCTTCGTCTGGTTGCCATTGTGAGGCAGAAAATGTAATGAATATAATATCCACAACATTTTGGTTTCGATTTTTTGTTTTTAGTTTGTCGAATCATTTGTATTTTTTATTTATTTATATATTTAAATGTATGTACGAGCAACCATTCATTCAAAGTCTGCTTAGAAGCGTCGCCAATTTGATTGCTACGCATTAACATGAAAATTGGCGTAGGACGAAAACTAAAAAACATGTTGAAATATGTTGTAGTAGTATTGTGTCATTTCATTTCTTTCTGTTGCTAACTCTGTCAATCAGTCATTCATTCAGTTAGTCATTCATTCAATCCTATTCCATATCTATTTTTGTTTTTGCTTAGCAAAGCAACTTTCTGTTTGAACAAATGTTTGAGGAAGTAAAAATTTACTACTATAACTGAGTGAGAGTCCAATGAGAATATGGTATACTTTTAGGCGTCTCATATGTGCGTGATAGATACAAACACTCATACATGCGTTTACACACATTTCAACTTCTTGTTTCTTATTTTTGTCATTTTTTTATTCGTCATATGCGAACATTTAACGCATTTATACTTCTCATCAAAAAAATAAAAAAAGGGAATAACGAAAACGACGAAAAGGAAAATGGTCTTGAAACGTAACATCCATAAATTTTTATGTCAAAATTTCATTTATTATCCTCGTTATAATTCGTTTTTATACGTTTTTTTCCCTTTTTTTTTGTATGAGTTTTCTTTCTAATCTTCTTGTTGTGTGGCTTAACAGAGCCTTTCGTGTTGCTCTCTTGGTTATTTTTGATTTTATTTCCCAGCACACAAATCACTCGGTTTTTATTGATTTTCTATTAAATTTTTGTTTACATGATGATATATTTTTTGTTATATAAAATATAAAAATTTACAAATTTTGTATACGATTTATGTATAAATAAATATACTTATTATATACGAGTATATAATGTGCAATATAAGTAGTATATTATAGATTTTTTTTACACGATTTATTTTCATGGTCATTGATTTTTAATACAAACTCACTTTAAACACTCAATCATCATTTTTTTGTGAGCTCGTTCTTAATCGCATTTCACATTTTATTTTCCCCAAAAATGTTCAGCTCATTTGAGCTTAAAATATATTGGGTTTTTTCCAGCTCAATCATTCCATTTTGCTGTTTGGAATTAAATGCAGAACAACAGCAAAGAATTGTAAAGGATATTCAATTTTTTTTTTTATTTACACATGTAGTAAAATCAATCGTACCATTGTTTTCAATTTTATTGTTTCCATTGTTGTTGCGTAAATCTACTTATTATGAATACGAATTTTTTGTTATGTGATGTGTGTTAATCAGATTAAATTTTTTAAGTAAACACAATAGAAAAAAAATATTCCTTTTATTGATAAAAACAAGAATAAATGCCGAAGTTTTCAGTTCTTGCACTAATTAGCTAATAAACTTGTTTGATAAGGCAGCCGAGTCAAATGTATACCTCATACAGAAGATACAAAAATCTGCCCTCCGTCAGATAGTAAATGCTCCTTGGTACGTGCATAATGATGCCATATCCAGGGACCTGCAAATCCTCTCGGTCCGTGAGCACACAAGTCAGTATAATGACCGACTAAGGTCTCATGTCAATAGGCTAGTTTCCGCTTTTGCTACATACAACTGCAGAAGGAGACACAAGCGCGTTTTACCCTGATGCCCTTTGTGTACACTGATGTTAATGAAAACGTAGGCTCCATTTCTAAACTAATCATGCATTTCCTTGCAAACATTTTTCAAGCGTTAAGCCATCTGTCAATCTCTTGCCATATTGTCACATCAATTTATTTGTATAACTGTTGAGTCGGTGGTACGTTTTGAACTATCAGTGGCTTTTTGAATAAAAGATATTTATTTTTTTTTTTTCGTGAAAAACGCATTTATTTCTCAACGTAGTCTTCTTTTAGCTTAATACATTTAGTCCAGCATTTTTCCAATTTTGTATCCCTTTCAAATAATACATATAATAGGTTTTCTCAAGGTCCTCAATATTAGTTTATATGAATGATGACCTCTTCATGCCACATAACTCTTTTACCGCCGATCCATTTATTCAGGTTTGGAAACAGGTCATTGTCGAAGTGGCCTTAATGTGGAGAATATGCTGGATAGATCAGAAGTTCGTTGCCCGATTTATGGTTTTTCGCATTGGCGACTACACACGTGCGTATCCGTGCAGTATCTTAGTGGAAGAGAACATTTTTCCTCGCCAAATGAGGTTGTTTTTGTTTCAAATCAATATTAAATATTTCCAACAGCTCTGAATAATACTCACTTGTTCCTTAGTTCTGAATGACAACGCATGTGTCGCAAAAAACCAACAGACCCAACTTGGCCTTCTTTAGTGCTTATTCACCCATAGAAGTCCACTGGTTTGACTGTGTCTTTGCCTCTGGTGTGTTGTGATGAATTCATGTTATGTCTTTCCTTATGAAACGGCTCAAAAGTTCATGTGGTTGAGCATCACCCAACACTCCTTTGATGTGGCCATTGTTGCAGTTATGGTAGAGTCGCGCGGATAGCTTTTTCATGTTCAAATATTCATGTAAAATGTCGTGTACCCGCACAATTGAGATGCGGTACACAGCACAGTATCATTCATTAAAATTGATGGTGCAGTATCCCAAGAGTATTTCTGAAGCTTATCCTTAGATTTGCAGATGGATTTTTTTACTCAAAAAATAATGCTTGATGACCACAGAAAAATCATTTTTTTCCATTTACATCGATAATCACGAGGTTGTCTTCTTTCAATGGCTGTCAAACTGACACTAAATGACGCAGCTTGTCTAAAATATGACAGTAGTCTATTAAAAAATGGTAGTTGACAGAAGTCACAGACTTAATAAGGTAGTCGTACATTTTGGTTTGTAGGAGGCAAACGATTAAATAGAAAATTGTTGAAAAAATACCGAGTTTTTCTTAGTTTATAAGCAAAAGATTCCCAAAGTCATTTTGCCGAAATATAAGATTTGAGTGATAATAAAAAATGAAAACCAGGAACTCAATTATGCTCGTTTGAATATGACAAATTTTTGTTTTTAATTTTTGTTCAAAATTACCTTGTGATTTTATATCAGTATACATTTCTGGGAATATTATTTCATTTATACACCTTCCGTAGTGGGCGCTCTATTGGATTTTGAAAGCCTCCCCTTCACCAAGTCTAACGATTTGGGCCTGTCAAACACAAACAAACATTGAGTTTTACGCACAGTTTGCTGTGGTTCACCATCTGGCTGGATATTCTACCCATGCTTGGAATTCAGAATGGCGTCCAATTTATTGAGACTATATTTTGTACAGGTGAACAACTCTTTGTTAGGTAAAGTATCCTTACGCCATTGTATCCGCCACTCAAAGTTTTCTAATGTCTGTGAATTATGAAAATATTTCTCCTAGCTTATTTTTGGTACAATTCCTAATAATCAGTAATCAATATATGCAGTCCTTATACAATCTCTTTATTATCAAGTAATTTATATAGATTGAATTTCATAATCGTAGACAAAATCATGCATATTCATTGTGTATATAAAATGACTATACATTCTACATATTAAATAAACATTAATTCATCAGCCTCAAATGCAAATTCCAATATAACATAATAATAACAATGATGATGATAATGATGATGAGATGTAGATATTGATATTGGTCTGTCTGGTTATAATCATTTTCATGCTGACCTACGTCAATATTTTTTTATAGTCACTCAATTACTATTGTATAACTAACTAACCAACCAACCAACCAACCAACCAATAACTGCCCCATTTTTTCAGTAATCAATGAAAATGAACGAACACAAATTAAGTCAATACAATTTTAAGCTTCATTTCAATTAATTATGCACAAGCATTTTACACTTCAATAGGCCAACACGCACACATTGAAACAAATTGTTGTTATAAAGTATACACAGATATACCATACACATAAATAGATACACGAATACACACAGATATTTTAAAAATATTCTTTTTCTTTTTATATTTTTTTTCTATTTTTTTTTGGTTCCATTAAAAATTTGTGTAGACTTAAATAAAAATGCTTTTGATGTTGTTTACATTGCAATTTCAGAATTTGTGATCGCAAAAACGAGTAAAATAACCTGAGCTGTTCAGCCATTTATTAAAGATAATAAATTTTAAAAATGGTGAACAGTAGTATAATTTAACTACCCGTTAGTGTCGGTCACAAAATGAAAGAGCAACAGGACAGCAAATTGGATCCATTTCTCATACTCTCAATACACTTCACAGGATATACAATATTAAAGATTTCACTTAATCAATACTTAGTAAATACTTTTAGTTTTTCTTTAAATTTAAAATTTAATTTTTCCTTTTCTTCTTCTTTTTCTATTTTTTCATTAAAATTTTGTTTGAATTTCTTTATTTTGTAATATTATTTCTTTTTGATTTTATGATAATATTGTATAGAAGACGCCACCGACGCCATTCGTTGCGATGAGTTGCTGATAACAAAATGATTTGTAAATGCAATTAAACACGCGATAAATATGCACAAATCTCAATCTAAGACAAATCAAATCGAACTGTATTGATCTGACCAAAGTTGAGCTGAGCTGAGCTGAGTTGAAATTAAATCTGAGCTAAGCTGAGAACTGAATGGAACGGAACTAAAGTGAATTGAAGCTGAGCACATCATTGCATTGCAATGCATCTCATTGAAGCGTCCACCATATGACGCTTCGCTTTTTGCATTAGTGATTTTTACTATTCACTCTCTACTCTTCTACTATCTTCATCTCATCCTAATCTATAATAGTTTCAGTTTGATCTGATCAACGTTTCGATTTTTTCTTCTTAAAATTTTCTTGATTATTGACAATTTTTTGATATTTTTCTCTCTTTTTTCCAATTCAATTACTCATTTCTTATGTTGTTGCTGCTATTGCTGTTGTTTGTCTTTGTTCCACTATGATTGAGTTTTTTAAATGAAATCAAATGTAATTCAATCGATGAGAAAGAGAAACAATTTATTATTGTTGCTACTCAAGTTGTTGGTGTTGTCTTTAGTCTAGTACTTCTTATATCAAACCGTCATACTGTGGTCTGCCTGGCAACAACAACATCTCAACAACTCAACAACGCATAGCAAGCGGCATTTAATCGTTATAATTCTCCTCATCTATCTCATGTATCTGTGTCTATCTATCAATCTATCTATGTACTATAATATGTAAGAGTAGACATGTGTGTCTAATACTGAGTGTATCTGATTCATTGCTGCGCCATTTCGTCATATAAATAAATACAATATTTTTATTCATTTTCATTAAATTTATTTGTTTTATTAGTTTATTTTTCATCTTTTTCATCATCATAATCATCATCATAATCATCATCATCATAATCATATTCAATAAAGTAAAGTAAAGTAAAAAAATAAAATCGCTTGCATTGTTCAATATTTTTTTGCGGTTTTTAACTGTTGCCGCCGCTTTAGCTTAGAGTAGAGAAGAGTGTGTATTTAATATTTGTAGATACAATTACAGTTAGTTGTATTGCACTATATTGCGGTTCTCTTCATACATACAAAACACACACACTCACTCACTCACCCCCTTTTGTTCTGTATCTTCTAATCTTGGGTTTGTAATTTTTCATATTATTATTTTCTCCTTTTTTTTTTTAGTTTCAATGAAACTTAAATCTTTTCGTGGCTTTTTTGGTCAGAAGCCTAACAAGATACTTAACTTTTGTAGTATATTGTATATCTTAAGATATCGAGCGTTGCTTAAACTAGGGCACAACTAGACAAGAATACAAAGCCGAAACTGCACTCACTCTCCCTCTCCACCCATTGTGTCTGTTCTTTTTCTAACTTTAAAAGCTGCTTAGTTTCTAAGTAGGTTTCATAGCATTTTAACGTCTTCACTCTGTGTCTACTATGTCCCAGGTTTTGTTGTCAGTCAGAACCACCTACACTACACTACACTACACTACATAGGATAGAATTGTAACGATGTCAACGACGACAGCGACAACTCATTTTAAAGTTAAGTTCTGTTAAAATTTTCTGTTTTTATTGTTGTTGGCATTTATTTTTTTTTTATTGGCTTCAACACTTTTATCTTTATTTATACAGCCAGCCAAGCCACACTACAACCCAATCTACACCTTTATCTGCATTCATATTACTCCTACTTTTACTCCCATCATTCCAATTTTCAACTCAACTCACGTACCTCCCACATACATATGTACATATTTAGGAACAAGGGTGTACTACATTTGCTTCGTCATCCATCTAAGCGGCTTATAAACGAAATTGTATCCCTACATACTATTGCCAAGTCTACAAGCCAACTGGAAGTTACCTCATTCTCATTCATATTCTATCATTACCACCATATCCGGCTGGTCTGACGGTCGGTAGCTTGGTTATTTGGTTCCTGTATAGTATTGTACTCTAATGTTTTGTTCTGTCTGTGTTTCTTGGGTGCCGCTTGGCTTGGATTGGCTGGAAGTTGCCTGTTTTAGTTGTTTCAAAATTTATACCAAGGAACTTTTTACTGTTTGCGCTTTACTACTCGTACATATGTACAACATTTTGTGTAAAATTTAAAAGCTTCAATCATTCATTCTAAAAATAACCAAACACTGAGTGCTAACACTAAGCATAGGAGCAAATTCTTTTTCATTTTTTTTTTTGTGCTCACATAAATCCTGAGATTTTGTATTTCATGTTATGATGAATGTGGAGAAATAGCAATTCTACAAAGAAATCTTATTAAACTATGCTTGGTTTGATATGCAAATGAATTTTTCATGAATTTTACTATTGTAATATGACATATTCGCATATGGATAAGAATTATAGAAGCTTACGCCTTATAAATGTATCACTTGAAGATAGTCTCATTGTTATACGAAAGTTACCTGCTGAAACTATTGTGTCTTTCTCTAGAGAAACTGTCTTTAAATACCGGAATCATGACTAGATTTTTAACTACTTTTATGAATTGTGTTCCTGCTTCTTTTAATTCCCATTTTCACTTAGCAAATACTACCTAACAGGATTAGATCAATTTAGATAATTTCACCAAAATTCTATCTTAAATGCCTTGCAGTTAGTAGTTTCTTCTTTCTACTACTGATACTTGATTAACAGCTTAGTACATACAACGTATTGGCAGTAAAATCGATTCAACTTGGCTTAAGGAAAGACATTTAATGAAACAATTTTGTTGCTAACGCCCCCCAAGGCGTCATATCACAAATCCAATGAGATTAACCTAATGGTATTTCCGTGTGTGTGAGTATTTGTATGTATGTGCGTACATATGTGCGTGACTTGTGTCATAGAAATTGAACAATTTTGGTAACCAAGGACGACAAAACATAATGTCAACGAAAGGCACAATTAGCAATACACTAAATCAAACTAAAGTGTTGATCAAAATATACTTATGTGTAACATAAGAGTTAAACATCATCAATGTCATCACATCATCAATGTCATACACATCTACAATCATCAAGCAGAATTCTATCTAAAAATGACTAAACTTTCTTGTTCTTTACGAGTCACAAATTTATTTTCATACGTTACATAAAGTTTCTTCTTAAGTTCTTTTCATATTTGGTATAAGATAACCTTTCGATTGAAGCTGTAAGCAATTTTGAGAAAACTTTGATAATGCTCCAACAAATCTTCCATATAAAATCAAAAGAAATATCTATATATAATCAGAAAAGTATCTACGTACTTCTAATTGATTATAATTGAGTCTCTCAAGTCTTGAGTCAATGTTTCCTCTTAATATACAATACTACAATATACGTGTAATATCTTACGGTATGATAACTATATTTTGGTATTAAATGAATGCTTTCATTTTGCAAATACACGTACTTATTCTGTACACGACTATGTGGTGTTATAATGTTGATATTTTTTGTTGATTAACATATTTCGTAAGGATGCGTTGATAACTGAATTTGTGATAGTTGCATTGCAGTTTAGACATGTTTTAACATATAAATATATATGAACATACGACGAGGTTTGAATGATAATTGCATGTGTGTCATGGATACAAAAAGAAAACGTACCTATCAAATATGGAAGACATTTGTAGAGTTATGAATTAAGTACATACTTATATAATATTCGAATAAGTCTCTACGATCATGGTAGATTATCTTACAATATTATGAAGAAGAGACAACAGCAGAAGATTTTACACGTATCCAGCATCCAGCTTTGGGGACTAGCTGCTAATGTCAAGTTCAAGCTATGCAGAATAAAGCCCTTATGAACATTACGGGTGCTCCGTGATATGTTAAGCGGGTTCTATTACACCGTGAGCTTGTCATCCTTTCCATCAAAGATCAAATTAATCGCCATCAGTGATGCCAGGTACCTATCACAAAAGCATGAAAGATTATTTTGTAATTTTTATCTTATAAATTTAAATAAATCAGATGATTTTTATTGCCTCATCTATCAGGTCATAATCCTCTTCATCTGCGGTACTTAGTAACACAACAGTAGCCTTATTGTTGTCTTTTGGATCGAAGGAGAGATCTGTCCGGAAAAGTGACTAAAATGGCATCACTGATCGCCATTCATTACAATGATGATGCTCTACATACGCATACCAATCCCCTCGCTACGGTTATTATTACGAATGATCCCAAGAAGTTTAAAAAGGCTCCAACCTACGGACCTACGTCTTAGATATATTATATTACTTAGTTTATAATAACAGTAACGTCTGTCTGGACCAGAGCCATTCTGCGGACTGCCTTGGAGTTCGACGAAATTCAAACTCCAACAATGGCTAGATGACAAATCGCATCGAGAAATGCTAGAGTGGCTAATATCTTCATGCCAACTAGATTTCGCCCAAGAACACAAGAAAAAGTGGGACTGACAGGGACAGGTATTCGGATAGTCTCAGGTTTCGTGACAGGACATTGTAAAGTAATGAAACACCTACATAACATGCGGATCAGTCGCAGCGATCTGTGTAGACTATGTAATCAAGAAGAGAAATCAGAAGAGCACTGCGAAGGCCTAATATGGATCAGACTCCGCCACCTTGGAAACCAGTACTTTGAACCAATTGAAATTGTAGGTTTGTCTCCGAAGAGGATCTTGGAATTCGTGATGAATACCAGAATCTCGGAGGAACTGTGTTTTCAAACCTTTCCCTTAAAAGTGTTATTCACGCTTGATTGGAATTTCTAATAGGCTGATCTAATTTAGACCAGTATCCGATATCTAGGCAACCATTACCTAGAACTAACATGAATTGCAGACTTATCTTCAAAGAAATTCATAAAATTTGTAATGAATACCAGACTCTCGGAGAAACCTATCGCAATAGTCTCCATTGAGACTGCAGTGACGTGGTGACTAGCTTTAAATTATTAAAATACTCTGCACCCATTCAACTGACATACTTATAGTCTCACTAATCTCATGCACTTTGACTGTCGATTCGAAAGAACAGAGTCCCCCATTAAACTTCGTTTAATAATATGACCTTCTCCAAATAAAGCATCACTATATCTGGTCTAGGACAGGTACTTATCAAACTCCCCGCTTATGAATATCTTTGTAAGTAAATACGTTTTGAAAGTGTTGATGGATGCATGGATGGATGTGTGTACATACATATATGGTACATTGTTATAAGTATACATATTGTTGTTGTTGTTGTTATTGCTGTTGTAGATTTGATGTCAATGGCAATGATGATTTGCCAATGTAATGCAATCTCTCTTCATCGTCGCCATGTTTAATTGAGTTTTGTGGTTTTCATTTTCAGGCCAAAAATGAAATCTATTTAAGGGTATGTGTGTACATATATGCATGTACAATATGAATGCATGTGGATATGTGTATGTGTGCTTATTTAATTTTCAAGTAGATTTCATTGTGGTCAATTAGTATACATACATGCACATGTATCATATGTATATATGGAAGGGTACATAAGAGTCAAGTATTTGTCTGTATATGATGTGACCTCATTCTATTGTAAACTCTGTAGTTCCAGTTTTTCTGTGTTTTATTCGGAATCTTTAGCATAGTGAACCCATCCAATTATGGACTACAGACTACAGATGTAGACTTGTGGAATCACTTTGACTTTATTTTGCAAATAAATATAAAAAATTCCTTTGATAAATCAACCTAACCAAAGCTAACCTACTTGTTGTGTGGTGTGTCGACGGTGCACTAACCTCATTATTTCAAACAGAAGAACTGAACTGAAATAAAGATGAAAATTTGAAAAACACAAGAAAAGATATTAAAATAGAAATCTAACAAAAGCAACAACGAGACTTGTTTCATTGCAAATATACACAACTATCAAACAAAAATCTCGGCCAAATGTTTGTTTTTTGTGCTTACAAACAAACAGCAACCGTTTTACTTGATGTGCAATGTGCTCTATGGTATGCCTCATGTCAGATGATGTAACACACAAAAATAGGAACTCAGAATCCCTAATTCAACTCAACACAATGTGACTTACAATACGTGCAATTGTTGTTGTTGTGAGCTTGAACACTTGGACAGAGTCACTAACTGACTTACATACAGACTGAGCCAAAAACTCAGCTCAACTCAACTAACTCAATGACTTGATGTGCACCCGGGTGTATACACAGCACATCCTGTATAGAGTCAGTTAGACAGCCAGTCAGTCAGTCAGTCAGTAGAGGCACATTCTTGTCAGTTGAACAAGGCATAGTACATCAATGATGATATGTATAAAGAATTGCTTTTATATTTGTATACCCTACACATTGCACATGGCGTTTATTTATTAAAGGAGACCTAAGAGACTCTACAAATTGTACATGGTAGATCGGTGTTGTAAAGGAATATTCCGTCTGTGAGTTGTTTGAGCTATCAAGAACTACAAGAACTTCAGCTAATCTAAATTATTTATTGTATGTTTAGAAAAAGTCTTTCTCTTTCATTCTGCATTTCTAAAGAAGAATGAAATAGTCAAAGCAGTTATATGTTAAGGTGTATGTGTGAGTATGAGAATTCACAAGCATCGTAAGAAAGGAAAAAGGAATGCAAGAGAGGAGAATGAAGTAGTTAAAGAGCTGATAAAGTAGAAATAAGTTAAGGTGCATGTGTTAGCAAGAAAATGTGAAGTCAAGGAAGAGAGAAAAATGAAATAGTTAATGCAGAAATAAGTTAAGGTGTATGTGTGATGGCGACGCTTACAAATTTCGTAAAGACTGTTTTTTTTCCATAGTATGGATCGAGGGCAAATGCATATGTAGTGATGTAAGGGTAAAACAAACATCAGTGTTAGACAGATTTGGCATTGATTTTAAGCAAAAACGACCGCATTTGGAGAAGAAGAAAAAAAAAAACGGTCTTTTAAATCATGACAATGTACAGTGTACACTTGGGTGGTCGCCATGGCAAAAATCCATAAATTTGGCTACGAACTGCCCATCTTATTTTCCAGGTTTAGCATCCTGCAACTATTTCCTGTTTCCAAACCCAAAGAATAGATCGTCAGTAAGAGATTTGGGTCGCATGAAGAGGTCATCACTGAAACAAACGCCTATTTTGAGAACCTTGAACAGCAAACCTTTTATTTGGAAGGGTTAAAAAATTGGAAAACTCTGGACCAAATGTATCAAAATAAAAGCCTTGCTAATTTCGATTTTTCAATACAGATTGCTTCGTTTTTGCCATCTCACTCGCACACCTGGTTAATTCCATTTTATTTTTAATTTTCGCCTGACATCATTATCTTACTGGTTAGGATATTCTATGTGGAAGTATAGCTTTATTTGTGCATTAATTTCATTTGAAGTCTTTATAGAGATCTTCCTTCAATGAATTTCTTCATGAATTTTACACCAAGTTGATTTCTCTTGATTTGAACGCACAAAGAAATAAAAATATCTTTGACTTATTCTAATAATTATAATCTACAAATAATATATAAAAAAAAAGAAAAGAACAAATAGAACTAACTAAAATTTAACTACAATATTTTTCTCTTATTCTTCTTTAATTACAGTACACTCCTTGCCACATTTGACTGTGCTGAGTCTTTCTGGTTGCAGTAAACTTACTGATGATGGTGTCGAGTTGATTGCTGAGAATCTGCAGAAATTACGCGCTTTAGATTTGTCTTGGTGTCCACGCATAACAGATGCCTCGCTTGAGTATATTGCTTGTGATCTCAATCAGTTGGAAGAACTGACATTGGACAGGTTAGTTAGTTTTGATGACTTATTTTAAACTTATGTTCAAGGTTAACAATCTTGTCTACTTATACTTACTTATTTTGATGCATATTCTTCTTAATGGTGCTGATGATACTGAAAGAAGTTCAAAAGAAAAAAGTTTTATGTTTTTTTATGCCAAGTTGAAAAAGCGAGCAGGGGGTCAGTTAGGTCACTTAAGTTAGTTATTATCGTCAACAGCAGCAGCAACAGCAGCATCAGAGGAAGAGATTTTCAAAGAAAAATTATAATCACGAGTCAAATTCAATTTCCGCTTTTAGCAGCAACGACAGGAACATAAACTTCTAAGCAAATGGATAAAATAAACTGAATGAATGAATGAAGGAAGGGATGGATGGATGATTGTATGGAATGAAGAAATTTGTAGAAAGAGGAAGAAATGTAGTCGAGTCTCCATTAATTATGGTTCATGTTGCAATTGCCGGTCTGCTTCTACTTCTGGGAGTTCATATCATTTTTGTTGTTGTCCTTTTTGTGTTACTGTTCCTACTGATGACAAAGTGCAGCAACAACAGCAGCCATGCAAATTTAATTATTTATTTATGGAAAACATTTTGTTCATTCATTCTTTCCAGATGCGTGCACATCACTGACATCGGTGTTGGCTACATCTCCACAATGCTTTCACTGACTGCACTCTTTCTGCGTTGGTGTTCACAGGTGCGTGACTTTGGCCTGCAACATTTATGCTCGATGCGAAATCTTCAGGTTCTCTCACTGGCCGGTTGTCCGTTACTCACTTCATCCGGTCTATCGAGTCTCATACAGTTGCGTCATCTGCAGGAACTGGAGCTAACCAATTGTCCAGGCGCATCGCATGAACTCTTTGACTATTTGAAAGAACACCTGCCACGCTGTTTGATTATTGAATAATCAAATGATTTTTATCTAATACAAATAAAAATTAAATTGTATCTTTAAGATGATTAATATACTTGATATTATTTTCATCATTTTATTTTTTTTTTTATTTAATTTTGTCTTTTTTTATTTTATTTTATATTATTTTATTTTAATTCATTTGTTTTGTGAATGAAAGTTCCTTAATGCAAAATACTTTTTTTTACTTTGTTTAACAAATCATCATTTTCCAACTACTAAAATATTTTAACCGAAAACCCTAAAAGAGGAGAAACCAAATCCTTTTTTTCGTATAATATTAATTAGTTTGCTGTGATTTATATATGAAAAAAAAAAAACAAACAAAAAAAAAACATATACTTATAATTAGTTAAGTTAATTTTGAATTTTTAAATTTTTGTTTTTATTATTTTTTTAATTTTTATAAATGTTTTTTTTATAAACTTTTCTGTAAAGAAAATAATAATAAAAAAAATAATACAGTAAAAATGTGTAAAATATTCTCAGAAAATATGAGAGAAGAGGAGGATGAAATGAAATGAAAAATGTAATGAAGAATGGAATGTGTCACTTGTAATTAAACATAAAATTAAAGAGGAAAAAGCAAAAAATTTGTAAATTAAAGATTTGCGATTTAAAAATACAAAAAAATATATATATATATATATATATAAAATGACAAATTTAAAATCAAAAATTTAAAAACAAAATTTATTAAAAAAAAAGATAATCTTAACAAATCAGCTAAAAATCTAATCAGCTTTAATCAAGTTTATATATACACACACACACATACACAAATGCCTCCAGAGAGAACAAAAAACCCCGCCCTTAATTACCTAAGCAAGCAACAACAACAAAAACAACAAGACCACTCTTAATAATAATAATAAAACAAAATAAATAAATGCAACTTAAATTAATCGAAATAATTAATCAAATATTTTACAAATAGAAAATTATCAAAACAAAAAAAAAAAAACCCCAAAATAATTGACAACAAGCAAATTCCCAGAAGACTTAATATTAATAACATTAAATTTAAATAAAATAAAATTAAAAGAAAAGCTTCTCCAATACAAAAATTGAAATCAGAAAACCAGTGCACGAAAAACGTTATAAACAAACACCAGTACTCTATGGAGATTTCGGTCTTAAGACTATGTCCAATTAGGGGCCATCCACATACTATGTCATAAGAATGTCATGATTTTTTGATACTGCAATTCTTTGAAGACGAATCTTTGCGATGAGCCAAAAAAGAAAGAAAAAATAGATATTCAATCAAGACAGTGAAAATATTCAAATATCCCGGAATCGATGGTCAAAATCAACTAATAATCTTGTGTCCATGGACTTTGAAACTTCTTCTTTATATTATCTCTTTATGGTTGTTAATGTTAGTTACATTCGATGTGTCAACATCTTAATCATCCAAACATCATCATCGTTTATAAAACACACAATTTTCGAAGACGAATCTTCGCGATAGGCAAATGCTCTTGTTGCCTCTTATGTGATTGCTTGTGTTGTTTAGTGACTTTGTATGATGAAAAATAAAGACCGCAGATGATGAGACCTCAGATGATGCTTCACTATCGTTTATACTTGTCTCGACACTGGAACAATATGTGTTCTACAGAACTTGCTTCAATTTGTACGCGTGGTAATCGAAATATGTTTGTAATAGCGGGCATTTTGTTATCTTATCAAATCTAAAATGTTGCCCCGCAGCTAAAGAGGAAAACATTCGAAAATCAGCCAAAAAGTAGGCAACAGAATTAAAAATATGAATATCTTTTGATTTAGTAGGTCGATTTCAATAAAATAAACGTTAATTGTTACACGAACTACAATACACCAGTCAAAACCGCATTCTAATAGGTTAAGCCGTTTCTGAGATTAGCGTGCACAGATGATGACGCTCAGATATCCAAATATAGCTGTAGTGGAGCAAGTTCACCATCGGTTTCATCATTTCTTACGGTGACAAACTCATTTGACAGGTGGTGGTAAAATCATTAATAATTTCTTATAATGTTTGCCTGTTAGGGCTCCTTTCTGTGCTCTAGGTAGGTCACAAAGCCTAAAGATAGAGTTGGTAATATTTTTACAAATAAAGTTTCTCGCTTTAATATTTGAGATTTTGACATGTGACGTCACGCAGCTTATGATTCCTTTCACTCCTTACACAATGTCACACTTAGTTGAGTCCCTCCCTCCCTATACATTAGGGTGGAGTATTTCAGCGATTTCTTTTTAGTAATATTATGGATGTACATTGTCCCGATTTGGAACAATAAATTGTATTTGTCGTAGGTTTTGCACATATTTTCATAGTACAATCAAACCTAATGCCCCATCTTAAGACATTGGCTTAGATAGCTGAAATTTTGCACCAACACTTCTAATACTATAGATCATCTATTGATAATATACTCCACCCTAATATATAGCCCCTTATGATTGCTAAGAATAATCTTTGTAGAAAGAAATTACACTTTTAATCTTTTATTGGTTAAATTTAGTCTAAAGGTTATGGAGGATAGCTTCTCTCTCCTTTTCCTATCTTTATTTGTTAAAGATTGTCTTAAGACTGAATTGATATTTCTCTTCACATAAGTATGGGATACTTATGTTCAATTGGTTAAGTATTGTTCCGGGTTATGGTGCAAGCATTATATCAAGTGTTTCGGGTTAGTCAGCAAATTGATTAAACATTTATCGATGATTCTTACTTAGTATTTCCATTTGGTGGTCTTTAGAGATGTGATTGGTGTGAGTTTGATCGTTTGTGACTGGGCACGTAAAATGCACGTTATTCTTTTTAAATGAAATTCATTGGAAATATAATAATAAATATTTATAATTTTATTGCAAATAAAAAGAAGTAAATAAATAAAAATAGTGGATGAGAACTAAAATAGTGTGAATTGTTGACTAGACGATGTGATGCTCGTGATTGAGAATTAATGAAAGAAAGAATATATAAAGTATATATGGAAGAGAAATTGTGTTTTACACAAAACTCTTGAATAAAGTTTATTTGTAAAATTCAGAAATATTGAGATATTCGTTTTATAAAAGTTTATTTTTATTTTGAAAAAAAAAAAAAGAAAAAACTTACAAAAAGTTTCCAAAAACTTATCTCAGAAAATAAATATTTGAAAACAATTTAAAAAAATAAAACACAAAATATAATAAATTATAAAATAAAATCTTATATAATAAATTACTAAATAAAAATGATTTCAATCGAATTTCTCGATTTTTTGACTTATATTTTGTTAAATACTCTGGCTAACTAACTATGTATGTATTAGAGATATGCACGAATGCATTCATAAGTATGTCATTTTGAGTACATACTTTCATGAAAGCAATATAGAGTAATTTCCTATTTATGATTGCAATCAAAACAGTACATGAATACATTAATGCAGATCTTTAGTCTATATGTACAAATATGAGGAGAGGTGTGGAATAAAATAATGAGACTAATGCTAAGGCATCTTAAGCATTCTTTCGTTGGGATCAGATAATCAGTTTTTTCAATATTGGACGATACGAGGCTGTAAATCTTCTTGCTTATACTTCTTGATAAACATTGTCTTTAAACTTCTTTTAATGTTAGCTGTAACGATTTGTCCAAATGACAAACGAAGATCTCGGCCAGACTATATCTCTATACACCTGGGATAGACGGCATGATTTCTTCTATAGTAGCATCAATCTCATGATAAGTATTACAACCACACCTCGTGTATAAATCACTCTTCGCAAGCACCTTCACCATTCTCATCATTATCATATTCATCTTCACCATTCTCTTCATCTTCTTCTGTTCCTTCAGTCTGTTGATCCCACCAGGAAAGTACACCAAGACCAGATTCATTAATTGCTGCCTTAAAATTAATTTTCCATCAATATATTAGTACCACCATTTAATTTTATATAATGAGTGAACTTACAATAATTCGATAAGGAGTTTTTACTTCTTGTACTGGCAATGGTGGTGTTGTTGTTGAACCAACTGATGTGGAGGCACCTTGCTGTGTTTGATTATCAGTTTTGGGCGGACCAATTGGTGAACTTTCTTCAAATATTTCATTTGCAACACGAAATTTTATTGGTTCACCAATGTCCATAAATAAATCATGTTTGCCACCATCCTCGAGAGGATATTCCCAAACCCAAGCCTGTTCGGCTTCATCAAAACGTGAAGGATGCTGTAGTGCTGCCTGCGGTATAAGAATGTCATCGAAGAAACCCAGGGTAACACATACACCTTCACGATTACAGCTACGTATTTTCCCTGTCAATACAGTGCCAGTCATAGGACGAAATACAATGTAGCGGAAGACAACTTCAGTATGCGAAGCGCCATCACCAGGCAATATAATTGAGTCTTTTAGTGAAACAATTTCTTTGAATGCTATGCAAAGGCCTACATTAAGTAGAACCTAGAGGAGATAAATATAATCAATAGTTGTTACTAGGTTTGTTTGTTGCTGTTGTTGTCCTTACCTTGTTTGCCAGTTTCCGGTCAAGTTCATCGCGTATTGCATCCACTAAATTCAAATGGAATTGATCTGGAGCAATGCGCACTGTATCCTTAAGCTCAGCGAGCACAAACATCTTTTTAAAACGGGTTTTCTTTTTTATTTACTTATTATTTAATATTTTTTATTAATAATTTCCAAAACTATTATTTCGTTTACCGCACGTTGTCTGTGGCTGTTGCTGCTGCTGCTGTGGATATAAACAGTAATCAGCTGTTTAACAACAATTCATTGTGAATGGCTTATGTTGTGAAATGACAATTCAAGTGTTGTGAAATACTATTTCGTTGTGAATGGCAAGTATTAACAGCTGATCGCGAAAGGGGAAACGCAATACACGTGCAAATAGAATTTCACAAATTGTCGTATGCTACAATTTCATCAAACATTAAAACATTAAAAATTACATGAATTTTAGTATATATTTGGATAGAAGTGTTACAACTGCTATCAGTAATTGATTGTACTTTAAAAAGAAAGTAAAGTGAAGCGAATTGGTTTAAATTAACGGAATAAAGAACAATGGAAAAGGAACACCAATTTAGTGATGCAGAAGAAGACGATAATCAAACGGTAACATATAAATCCAATAAAAACAATAATGCAAAATATAAAATTCTGTTTTCTGTAGTCCGAGTGGCTTGACGATTTTGAGAAATTAACAGTTAAACATGCAATGTTTAAGGATTTGAAGGAGAAAGATAACGAAGATGATCTAAATCAGACAATAGATGAAAACGAATGCAACGAAGTTGAAGATGAGGAAGAAGACTTTTATGATGACTATGACGACGACTACGATTATGAACAGTCATATTCTGGTTTCAATAAACACAACGCACAATCACAGTTAACAATCACTGCTACTGGCGGAGAAAATACTGGCGGCCAGCGTGTAAGCAACTATCAGCCAAATGAAAAATTACTAAAGCGTTACTCGGCACGTATAAATGTGGAAAAATATGATCCCACAACAAATATGAGTGCGCAAGCTGCCAATCGTTTGGTTTCATTTGATAAACGTCAGGAAAACGAAAGAATACGCGTACGTGACAAACACGATCGTGCTACCGCCGAGCAAGTCATGGATCCACGTACACGTATGATTCTGTTTAGGTTTTTAAGTCGCGGCTTGATAAAAGTAATAAATGGCTGCATATCAACGGGTAAAGAGGCAAATGTCTATCATGCTATAGCGGGAAATAACAAAGATGAATATGCCATTAAAATATACAAGACATCTATACTGGTGTTCAAAGATCGTGACAAGTATGTGACAGGTGAGTTTCGCTTTCGTCATGGTTACTCTAAGCATAATCCACGTAAAATGGTGCAAACCTGGGCCGAAAAAGAGATGCGTAATTATCTACGCATGCAAAAAGAAGGAATACCAGTACCGGAACCAATAATTTTACGATCACACGTTTTGGTTATGCGCTTCTGTGGCAATGATGGTTTTCCAGCAGATAAACTAAAGGATGTGGATATTAGTACGTCGAAAGCACGTGAACTGTATCGCGATTGTGTTGTTATTATGTGGCGCATGTACAACAAGTGTCGTCTTGTGCATGCGGATCTCTCGGAATTCAATATTCTTCTGCATGAAGGTCAACTGGTCATAATCGATGTCAGTCAGGCCGTAGAACATGATCATCCTCATGCTTTTGACTTTTTACGCAAGGACTGCACAAATATAACTGAGTTCTTCCGCAAGAAATCAGTAGCCACAATGACTAAAAAAGAGTTATTTGAATTTATAACCGATCAATCAATTACCGACTCGAATATGGACAAATATCTGGAACGTATTTCAGAATCGATTAAAGATCGCGATTTTAATGCAATCACTGCCCAAGAGGAAATTGACGAAGCAGTCTGGCAGAATACATATATTCCAAAGCGTTTAGATGAGGTAAGTGTAACTTGACTTGAGTTGTATTCAAATCAAATCTTATGTTATGAAATTGTCATCAACAGGTTCGACATTTTGAACGTGATGTCGATAAAGCAAAAAAGGGAGAAAAGCAAAACTTGGTTTATGCTAAAATCACAGGACTTACTGAAAATCTTGATATCAGAAACCAACCTGAGATTCTAAATAACGATGGAATCGAATCGAAGGAGCAAAACGATATTGAAAGTGGTGATGATAATGATGACGAAAATGAAAATGACAATGAATCTTCTGAATATAGCAGCAATAAAAGTGTTTCTGCATTTAGGAATTCGGCCAGACCACGCGACGAATCACCTGAAAGCAAAAAAGCACGAAAAAAGGCAGTCAAAGAGGCTCAAGCAGAAAAACGAAAAGTAAAAGTAAAAAAGCATGTGAAGAAACGCAGAGAGAAACTTATTTCCATGAAGAAGTAATCGAACCATGCATATATATTTAAGATAAATTTTTAAGAGTATAAATAAAAAATATAAATTATATAAGTATATAATAATAAATGTAGTAAACCAGGATTTAGTAGACACAGCTACTTTTGATTTTAATTTTGAGTCAATCGGAAACCGATAACTAAGAATATTCCCGGCCGATAACTAGAACCGGCTGCCACTGTTGCCAATAATCTGTAAATTATTCACTTGGGTTGGTAACTTTCAAAACAAATCAGATCTCTTGATGTTTAATTACTGAGAACGACAAAAACATACAAATTAAATTATTATTTTTGTTAGTAAGTAACTAGTAATTATTGCCGTTCTGATTGATTTTGGAAAACAAACACTTACTCTCTCAAGGTTCTTATTTCTCTCTCAAAAGGTTTTTATTACTCTCTCAAATTCTAAAATTCGTGGTGGCGGGCTGTCAAGTCAAAGTAAGCGCTTCAATTTGTTTAAAATAAGAAATTTGTCAGACGGAGGAACATAAGGAATAAAAACATTCGGAAGAAAACAAAATGAAAATAGAAAATATTCGAAGAAATTGGTAACAAACAATATTATCCTTATTTACCTGAATTTTATTGCCTGCTGCAAAGATTCGAGGACAACACACATTCACACTCACTTACTCACCCACACACACACACATAATTCAATTGAAATCGAATGGTAAAAAGGCAGGCAAGCCGCGCTACTACAATGATGAACGAAGATAAAATATCCAAAAACTTTGGATTTCAATTTAAACAAACTGTTATCTCCTCTGGCAACGTAACAAATAACACTGTACAGCAAGATCAAAGATTATCAGCATCAAAGGATATGATGATGTACCAACGAAAAAGCAACGAATTGGATGAGCAGCAGCAGGAAAACAATGATTTGAACAGTTCCTTACGTTTACAGACTTCCTATTGTTCGACACATTCGAATGAAAGTGATCTTTCTATAGCATTGGAACTAGAATTAAATGCCATCAATATGAATGTTGAAAGTGATGAATTACCGGCATTTCAAATCAGAGCAATGTCACCGCTTGGTCGTTCACCATCTCCCATTGATACTTGCAATATTAGTCAAATTGATATTGATCTCGAAGAAACACCAACACGCGCACAATATCCTAATCCCTGCCAAGATGATCCAAATTTTGTTGCCCTGCATGAAATCAATGCACAAATAAGCCCACCTAGCGATGATGGGGGTGGTGGTGGAAGTGATATAAATAATGTAACACTTAGTCGTGCCAATAGTTTGGAGACAATATTCGAGCATATGTTTTTGCATACACCACCGCATCAGCAACGTAATAATGGTGCTAGCCAACATAAAGGATCAGCATCACTTACACCCAAACGACGTCGAAGCAATTTGTTTGAAAGATTGACAATGAATCGCCTGCATGCAGGCAAGGAGAATCAGTCACCAGCAGCCAGCAATCAACCAACCACACCTAAATGCCATATAATTTCACATAAAGTTGGACCCCACGATGAGTTACTATCACCATCTTTTACAGAGCAATCACGTGAAATTTTAATAGATGCTAATAATACAACTAAACAAGTTGTTGCCACCTCCAATGTCACCAATGCCAATACCAATGCTGCAGTCATTGACATTGTTTTGAATGAAAGGAATGGAAACCTTTTCGATTAATAACTACAATAAGACGAAGAAGAGTCTTGCTTGCCATACTAATGATGATTTTAAGATGTACACATTATGAGTGTATGCCGTTTTTAGGTATTTATGTAAATTTATTATTTAAATACATACATATACAGATAAATTTATAAGTCTCATTATATTAAAATATCCCTTTTGCATTTAAAATTTAAAAATACATATTAAGATGTTTGTGTCTGTCTTCTTAACATGTTTCAAGCATTCAAAAATGAATGTACAATAATACTAAAATAATAATAAATAAATAAAAAGAAAGATTCTATTTAAATAAATTTATAAAAAATAAAATTCTGTTTATATTTAAAATCTTTTTTTTTTTTTGTACAACTTTTCTGGGTCTCATTAAAATTTCTAAATTAAAATCATTGTTCTTAAAACTATGAGTACATACATATACTTAGTTACTATATGTAATCATTATTTGGTTTTCTTTATGCTTGAAAAAAGATCCTTTCTGTAAAATATACTACTACTCGTACTATGTAAAAGTGTGTAAAGCTTTAAGTATTTTGGCATTGCAACATGGTTTCTTTTCTTAATGCAATTTCTACATGATACTTAAAAAATAAATATATTAAACATAATTGAAATGTGTGTACTCGTTGCATAAATAAACAATATAAAATCATTAATTCTTTTTTAAATGTAAACGGAATGATTCGGAACACATAAATTTTCATATAAAAATATAAACAATCTTATTATGTATAAAAAACGAAACATTTAAATAATATAACTTGTGTTTAAGTTAATTATGTATAGATAAGAGGAAGGAGCAAGTCCGTGTGGCCTCAATTTCGGGCACTTTTATAAAAATTCATCTAAGAATATGTTACTTTAAAATCTAAACCAAAATTTGTATGTTTTTAAATGATTTTCATTTGTTTTCTTATCAATAAATCCATTTTAAAACTTCAATTTCCTGTAATATTTGGACACATATCATCTAAAAGAATCTTAAGGATCTAATCTGGTGGATAGCGGAGGGACATTTATAGATACACTTAATTAACCTAAGACAATGTGTTCTTCTTTGATGTCTATATTTAAATATTAGTTGAATGCCTTGATGCAGAGAAAATCTTGACTTTTAGCAATCCAGGATTAACATCAGACCATCTAAAAAACATATAAGTACATATACATACATCAATCATCATATATATGTCGTATAATATAATTTACTTACTTTAAACTGCGATCCTTTAAACGCATTTTAACCTTATTTTTAATGGTTGATATGCCACCAGCACTATGCAAACCACGACCGGTTATTATAAAAACAAATTTATAAGGTCGACTTATGGTACGCAATGCTGTAATATGTTGATCAAGAAATATATCCAGACAAGCAACAGCCTCAACAACATGCAAATAATGCAAATCAAGTAGTTCTGTATTGTTTTGGGTTAACTCATGTACTTGCATAATATAATTGGCAGCACGATGATTGCACATATCAATCTTTTTCTTATGCAAATTAGCAATTTCCGAATAGTATATAGCTGCACCACCATTACCCTTTTGGATGGCTTCTTTGGCTTTTTGATAGCATTCTGCTTTGAGTTGGGAATGATGTGCAGCCATGTTGCGTGTTGTTTCAAATTCACGCAATGCAATACGTTTACTTTCTTCACGTTGCATTGATGATTTTGTATCTTCACCACATATACGATCCTGTTGACGTTTGGATTCCTCCTCAGCCTCGGCTTCATAATTGAGCTGTAACATATCAATAATATTATTAATAATAATATTTGTAATAAGAAAATCTATTAATCAAATTTACCATTTCATTTTCTTTTTGAGCACGTTCTATAAAATCATCTTGTGTTAAAGTCTCAATCATATCTGATGGAGCTGTCTCATTATTATGTGTATTACCAGCTCCTCGTACTCCCCCTAGAATTTCTAGAGTTTTATTATAACTGTGATCTTGTTCTTCATACACTTGCATTAGTGTATCGCGTGGAATGTCGGGAAATTGTTCGCATAACTTCATTTTTGTTAAATGTGTTGCAATATCATTTGGTGGTGGCTTCTCTATGGTCTGGTTTCTATTGTTGTTATATACATTCCAGGTCCACTCCATGTCTAGTAGTTCATTAACATTATTTGGTGATTGTTTACAATTATCATATTTTGGATGCTTTAGCAAACGTGCAAATTGTTCATCATCACGTAAGGTTTGTTGTCGTTGCTCTTCCATTTGATTATAAACAGTTTCCATCCAAAGCATATACAATTGCTTGGCAAGCGAACGCGGCATAAATACATTTGTAGCACAATTTTCTGGTAAACGTTCACCAAGTGTTGATTCTTGTTTGAATATATTGCAAAGTTGTTGAACAAGATTTTCACCTAAATCAAATTCTAACAATTGTTTACCATCATCATCATCAGTACTGAATTCATTATCACCATCGACGTCAACGTCGACATCAACATCATCATCTTCATTGGGAATCTGATCATATGGAAATGGTGTTGGTTCATCAAATGATTGTTGTTGGGTGGTGGTGATGGTTGGTTTTATCCAGTTTGGATTAGGGAATGGAAAATCTGTTTCAAGGGCCCCATTGCGTATATCTCGTATCTTGCGTGTATGATCTGAATATTGTTCATCACCAAGAACAAAACAATTTTCGATTTGTAATTGAATTTCACGTAGATCAGGATTAGTGCGTCTCGCTGTCTTTTGCCTTTGAGGACGTGGAGCATTGACAGCCGTTTGTGATCCACTTGCAATATTATCATATGTTTCCATGTTTATGGGCAAAGCAGAAGCTGCATTTTGTTCTGTTGCATTGTCGTCTAGGCAATTGCATATAAAATCACTTAGATCATCATCATTGTTTACATAGTCATCACTGGTTGCATTGTTTGTTGCGAATTCATCTTCTCTTAGCAATATGTCTACAGCCCAGTCAACATCACCATTGCACTTGATATACAAGTCCCACAGGCCTGTAATATGTTTATTTGGATACATTTGACGCAATGCAACAAAACCTTTTGCTTCATTTGGACAATCAATGCAATGACGACTTAAACTCACCACCATCTCCTTATCCTTAATCTCATCATTAGATGCTGCAGCCGAGGGAGGCTCTTCAACTGCAGCACGTTGATCTTCATTTACACTTTCTCTTAGCAAATCTAATAAAGATTTCTTAGAATTAGAAGAATTTGTTGGTATTGCACTAGTTTGACTTCCCCAGTATGAGATAGATTCTTGTTCGTATGGTTGCCAAGCTTTTGGTAACTTCTCACTGACACCTTCTTGTAAAAAATTTTCACTTTTTAATTCTGTTGGTGGATTACGTTGATTTCTCTTCATCGAACGTTGTACTTTGGGAGCATTCGGATATTCATATTCACTCCAAGATGGTTCCTCTTTAATAAGCTGAACTTGTTGCTTTTGTGTAATTGGCGTTTGAGGTGCCGATAAATTTTCATTAATTTTTTTTTCATGTATTTCCGTCTTTATATCAACAACCTCATTACTTATTTGCTGCTGTTGTTGTTTCTCTGGTGTTTTCTGCTTAATGGGTGGTTGTAAACGCATTTGTGGTAAGGACATCATGTATTTAGTGTCCTTTAACATCTGTAAAAAGAGACATACATTACAAATTACAGTTTGTTGTACATAGTAGTATTTAACAGACCTTAATTAACTCCTGCACAGTTGTCTTCTCATAGCGATTCAAAGCACGTTGTATGGCCTCACGTGATACCTGATGGGTGTTTTTCAAAGCAAGTTTACTGGCAGAAGTACGCCAATTGGTGGTTGGTTCTAAGATCTCAATTATATAGCCATGTTGAACGCCCAATTTAACATAAGGTAGCATTTCCCATACTTGCATATTGGTATTATCAATAATAATGGGACTTAGACCGATGCGAACACTTTGAAACACACGATTTTGATTCCATAAATGCGCTTCAGGTATGCGATGTTGAACGAAATTATAATATCCATTGGGCATATAGAAGAAATCATCTGTACTAAGTATATAATCATTCATAGTGTAATTTGTTGAATTTTCCCAATCAACGCTTTGGTTTATTAATTTCTTAGCTAAAGTACTTTTGCCACTACCAGCCGCTCCACGCATTATACATAAAACACGATAGCCCGACTTGATTTGTTTACATGTCCTATCAAAATCATTATTTGTTGCACGATCTGTGTTATTATTAAAGAAATTGTTGTTGTTGCTATTGTTGCTGCTGTTGCTTCTTATCTTGTTTGGGGATACTGCTGACGACGACGAAGATGATGATGTGTTTATATTAATTCGAGCTTGTGCACTAGCGGACATGTTGCTTTTCCCAGAACTTTTTTCATTGAGATTTTGTTTATTCTTTGGAATGGCACCGCTTTGCTGCGGAATCTGATTTTTTTGAATAGTATACAAAGGAAAATTTTCATTTTTTGTCGTGTCAGTTGCCTGTGATGTTGAAGCTTCTTCTGATTTCATAGTTGTTGCTGTTGTATTGGTTGTTGTTGAATTATTTGAGTTTATAAGACGTTCCACACAATTTTGCACTGTAGAAGCATGAATACAAAATTTTTTTTGAAATTACGCATTATGTTTTTTATCAGATACCAACAGATCTTCGTGTCGTAAACGTTCGTTCATTCGTTCCTTACCATTCCAATCGAGTTCCTCACACAATTCTCTAACTTGCTCCTGACTGTGGGTGGTGAACATGTCCGTTAATTGAAGCACAGTTTGCATTTTATCATGTTCATTTAACTGCATTTTATATTATATACACTTTTCCGCGATTTGATGATTAGTTATTATTATAAGATGTGCACATCTCGAAGTGAATATTAAAAATGATATGTAATAAATGTCAACCCAAGTAAATTTTAAGGTTCTCTCCCTATGGAGGGAAAACGAGAAATCAATGTGAATGTCAATGCAACTAGTTGAAAAAAGGGGGTAACTACACGATGTAATATGAATCGCTTATAACTAACCAACAACAGTTAATTGTTAAATTTGATAAAGAGAAATTTATTAAGAAACCCATAAATAGAAAGTATTTTTTAAACAAGTTCTACTCTACACAAATACACACATAAGCTTAAAGCAACAATTGATTATCAGATCGTGTAAGGCCCTCTTCCTATCGTTCTAACTGCTACAAGTAAAGAAGAAGCAGCATTGAAAATCAGCTGTTTTGCTTTCCATTAAAAATCTTGTTAAGAGCTTAAAATTTAATTAACAAACATGTAATTATTAAATAAATGTGATTTACTTGGTTAAAATTTTGTAATTAACTTGTGTCGTTGTGTACAAATGTTTTTAAATTAAACAAAAACCCATAGAAGAGGTGTAAGTTGTAAAAAACTGGATTATGTACAAATTAATTGACAGACTTTCATTTGTAGACGTGTGCGCGACGACGTAAAACCAATTCGTTGCTTTTGTTGTTATTTGCAACAATGTACTATCCAATTGGCTGGCCCAAAAGCGTAAATCTCGCCTTGCCTGGCGAGTGCGCACATATACGACACATTTGTTGTGATGCTGTCAAAATACTCGTTGCTGCAATTGGCGACAACTTTCTGGGCATTTGGTATGCCAATCCACTTATACCTATTGCCTATTATCGACGTGATGAGAAATCTATGGAGGTATATGGTACAAATCGTTTGATAATATGGAAGCCAGATTCCCGTCAAATTGCTTTGTTAACAAATGCAGGGGCTTTGTTACTGTATCAGCTGGATTTTGATGCCAATGGCAGTGGAATACTCATGCAAGTTGATTCGCCAATGGCAAGTTTAAAGCGTGACTCTGCCGAATTGTTTATCAAGGAGAATATACCGCGTTTGAGTTTACGTGAAGGTTGCAGTATATCTTTGGGTTCGGTGATTGCCACTGTTTGCTGTATCAGTCTTACTGAACTGCTACTGGCCACAGAACAATGTGAACTAATACGTATTAATTGGGCACAGTTGGAAGCAACCGTAGAAGCAGCTGCTGGCGAAGTAGAAGTCGGCGCTCTTACGGCCATTAAACTACGTGAAATACCATTCTATGTGCATCAGCAAGCTCATCTCAAATGTTTGCCACCAATTGGCGATAATGCTTATGTAGCTTCCTTGGAATACTCACCGTTTATAGGTGGATGCGCAGCCGTTTTTAGTGATCGACGTGCCGCATTTCTTATTGCAAACCATTTACGATTCGAAACAGCCAATATGCATGGATTTTGGGTGCCTGAAGTTGAGGATGCCACGGTATGCAGTGTGAATCATAAATTCCGTTTATTGGCCTATGGACGCAACAGTTCTGATGTGGCAGTATATGCAATTGAGGATGCAACAGGTGGCTTAGAGTACTCACATCGTTTGACGCTTCATGAAAACGTAATTCCTGGCAGTTTGGGAGCTGTCAATGAGCTTAAGTGGAGTCCTGATGGTTGTGCATTAGCTGTTAGTTGGCAAAATGGTGGCTTCGCTCTATGGAGTACATTTGGTGCATTACTAATGTCAACACTAAGCTGGGATTTTGGTTTGCATGTTGATTTATTAAAAAAAAATCCACTTCAAGTGCGTCGTCTTGAATGGTCTACCGAAGGATATCAGCTTTTTATGACCTGCAAGCCACGTGCATCAAAGAATGATACAAATATTTATTCAAATGTGCTTCAATTAAACTTTGTAAAAAGTGCACTAAGCATGAATCCCTGTATGGCAGCCAACTCACATATTTTATTGCAAGGTGACAATTGCCTGTATTTGAATCAAGGAAATAATCTAGAGAAAACCTATTTTGGCGCAAAATTTACATTCCCCAATAACAGTTCAGAAGCACCGGCAGGAACAGCGGCTGGCGTGAGTGAAGACTGTATGGAGTTAAAACAGTCATTGGACATTGCAAGTATATTGGCTGAAAGCAAGTATTGGTCGGTGCTGCAATTGCCCCAGAATTATGCAGCCACCAATTGGCCCATACGTTATGCGGCTATCGATGCGGATGGTCTTCATCTTGCTGTGGCTGGTCGCACTGGTCTGGCGCATTATGCTATGCTTACAAAGAAATGGAAGCTCTTCGGCAATGAATCACAAGAAAAGGATTTTGTTGTTTCAGGTGGTTTGCTGTGGTGGCATGACTTCATTGTAATGGGATGCTACTCACTGCTGGATCGAACTGATGAGATACGATGTTATCCGTCCGATTGTAAACTTGATAACCAATATGGTCATAAACTCCCAGTTCGAGCACCTGTAATTTGCTTGAATGTATTCCGAAATCAATTGATAGCACTCACTGCCGATGGAATCGTTAGTTTATTTCTAATGACAAGACGCTCGCCGCTTGCTTTGAATATCGAATGCGCCTATGAATTGGATGTAAAGAGCATTTGTATACATCCTGCTTGCATTGTTTCACTGACAGTGACTAATCTAAAGAATGAATTGTCTGCTGCAAATAAAACTCTTGTGACCAGCCCCAATGAAACCGCAGAAACCATCATTGTCAATGTTTGCGGTCGTATTCTGATGATTCAACGTGAAGCTGGTAACAATGTAGTCAATACTCTACTGGCTACTTGCTTAGCTTCTTGTGTCGAGTGTTTTTGGCTTTCAAACACCCAAGAAAAATGTCCAATGAGCGATTGTCTTTGGTTGTATTCTGGAGCGCACGGCATGCGAGTATGGTTGCCCATATTACCGCCAGCAAATGAGCAAATGCAAGGCGAATCAACTCAACGTTTACATACGTTCATGTCTAAACGTATAATGCTATCGTTTCCCTTGAAACTTTATCCGCTGGTAATACTTTTTGATAATGTCATTGTACTGGGTGTGGAAAATGAAACAACTCTGTATACTAATGAGATGGACTCACATTTCTCGCTACCGTTTTCCGTATTGGCGCGTAAATCTCAAGTGTATCTGCATAAGATTCTACGTCAACTGATTAAACGTAATCTGGGATATAGTGCTTGGGAAATAGCCAAATCATGTCGAGCTCTACCCTATTTCCCACACTCGTTGGAACTTTTGCTACACGAAGTTCTTGAGGAAGAGGCAACCAGCAAGAATCCCATACCAGATGCCCTACTGCCTAGTATACTTGATTTTATACGTGAATTTCCTGTGTACCTGCAAACAATTGTTCAATGTGCACGTAAGACGGAGATTGCCCTTTGGCCTTATTTGTTTTCCATGGCAGGCAAACCAAAAGAACTCTTCCAATCGTGCTTGCAATCGGATCAATTGGATACGGCAGCAAGTTATTTGATTATTTTACAAAATCTTGAACCATCTGTTGTGAGTAAACAATATGCCACAATGCTTCTTGATATTGCATTACAAAATCGTAAATGGAAATTGGCCAAGGATCTTATACGTTTTCTCAAGGCAATTGATCCAAATGAAATTGATTCGCCACGTTCTTCCATGGTTGTTAATGTTAAGATAGCACCACCAGTGCAGTCACAAACTCAAGTTAATCAAAATCCAGATGTTTTTAACCTGATACTTGGGCCAATTGGTCGAGAGCGTAGTTTCTCTACGACTGTCACCAGTAACTTGCCAAAAGACAAAAAGGATAAACCGCCGCCTGTGCTCAATAATCCTGTAACGCAGCAAGGTAGCAACATTTCAACAGTAACAATTGGTTCACCCACTGATACGGCACAATCAAGCGTAACCACAAGTTCGGGTGTGCCGTCGGTTGTGAGACGTAAATCGGAACGTAGTAATTCAACAAAGGAGAAGAAGGAAACATTCTGTATTGATTTCATACTGCAGCGTCATGCGCGTACCCTGCTTCAGCAGCATAAACTTATTGATTTGGGTTACATGTGTGCATATCTTGATTTCCATCTGGTTAGTTGGCTATCACAGGAGGTAGATCGTGCTGCCAAACTTGAGGACTATGTATTGGCTTTGACCGCACTGCATGGTGTACTTGAGCTACCCGAGGCGTTTCCACAACGCAAAGCATCAAGTGGCGGTACACCGGACTCTATGCCGGATTACAATCAATTGCAAAGTCAATTTCAACTGGACAATCGCTGTCAATCAAGTCAAACATCTGAATCTGGATACTTTAGTCTGGCACACATGGACACACCGACGAGCATGCAAAACGGCAATGCAGCACAGTCACCGCAAATACCTTGCATAAAAGAACATGAAGAGCTCAAGTTTAATTCATTGCCTCCACTTGCAGATGCTGAACATCACCATCACCAACAAACGGCAAATGCATCTGCAGCATCAGCTAATTATACAAAGGAGCGCTCAAATTCACAAATATCATTCGACAATTTCCGTTACCGACGGCTTTATTCACTGCAGGATGATGCCTATTCATTGGGTCTGCATGAATCTATGAATGGTAACATTGGTCCGGCAAAAATCATCAATGATAAGCTCAACATCAAATTGCGTTATCTACTTCAGCTATTCATTGAAGCCAACTGTACCGATTATGCTCTGGTGCTTTCGATACTTCTACAGGATGCTGCCTCTATTGGCCGCATTATTAACGTAGTGATACGCTCCGAGTCCTTGACAGCATGTAAGCGCATTGAGTCTGCTTTGAAGCACTTGACACAATGGACCTTTGAGTGTGGCGATTGTTTGTATCGAACATTTGTATTCACGTTGCAGCCGCACATTTACCTGCTCGATCAGTATATACAGTCCGCGGCATCACATGAGGTTAGCAACAATATTAGTAGCATGGGTGGTGGTAGCACTTCAAGCGGCAACAAATCTAATGATGCTGTTGATAATACCAGCAGTACAAATGATGATACCGACGGCAGTGGTCGCAATCTTGATGTTGCCAACAACTTTGTGCCAAATAATCATCATCATCTTCACCACACAGGCTCCCTAAATGGCAATTGGCCACATGACAAGTATCCACATGAGCATCATTTGCAACACGCACGACTAACGCGCCATGCAAGTCTCGAGTCAAGTGGCAGTCAGTCCAAAGTAAAGCAAGATGGAACACAAGCGAGAAAATCGCAAACACAAAACCAAAATGCTGGTGCCTGCCTCCTAATGTAAACAACGAAACAACGAAGCAAACAAGGATGCAAGTTAGCAAGCAAGTATGGTAAAGAAATAAAGCAATACAATTCCAATCAGAGTATACTCAAGCATAACGTAAAATTATTGTATGATGCTCTCACTCACAGGCGTCAAATTATTATATTGTAAGTAAACCCAAATATTGTAAAATTAATTGTAATTGTATGTTGTTCGTAGGCTTATCGGTCTAATCGGACAGCCACACATCCATACTTTAGAGCAGTCTGGATGTGTGCGCGCTCAGTATATCAACGAAATTTTATTAATCTTTTTTTTTTTGTTATTATCTGTTCTATTTTTTTTTTTGTTTCTTTTTGAAGCATACAATAATAATTAATATTTTAAATACTTAAAAATTATACGTAAAAAATTATACAAACAAATAAAATAAAAATTATATTTACCAAGTAGAATCAATTGCTGCAATATTTGTTGATTACAAAATAAAAAATTATACATATTTCTTTTTAACAATAATAAAAACTGATACAATTTTTTTGTTTTCAAAAACTTTTGCTTTGTAATTTATTATAACGTCAAAATAATCAGATAGTTTTTTATACAAAGGATATTTACATATATGAGCTAAGAATTAAAGGAATCTTCTATTAAGGAGATTGTTGGCATGAAGACTTTTCAATCGACGGCGAGTTGTTGTATTAGTTAGAGACCCTGTCAAGGGGTTTGGAGTGCTTCAGCAATCTTTCATTGTATCGGCTGCTAGAGAAATTAATTTTCTTGATCACCATAGGAATCATAAGGTCACTTGGTTGTTCCTAACAAACAACAGTGCACCAGTTATGCGTCCTAGGGTCTTATTTTGTGTTGCTTGGATCTTTTTTTGATGTAATCAGGAGAAATAGTCACCCATATTTCAATAACATATTGGCAAACTGGGCCACTACTTGCTTATATGAATATATCACCAATTTGTTGTTGAGTGACAGTTTACTGTCCGCACGCATTCAGTTTTCTAATCTTTTGATAGCAGTACTCAGTGAAACATGGCCGCGGCAGGTGAGGCGTTTGTCCAGTATCAGTCCTTTGTATTTCACATGAGCAATGATTCTACAGTCGTGCGATATAATTGGACAAGCCCAGCTCGCGCCTCAGTGTATAGTTTTCTATATCAAAAATTGATCAAATAACATTTTTCTAAATTACAAATTTTGTTCTCTGCATAATTTATTCACTTCCACATTACAGAAAAGAGGGATATTGAGAGCAAAAACTGCACAAAATTACATACCACTAAAGTGGGTGGGGATTCCCGCATGCGACTTCTGAGAAGCAGGAGACAATGAGTCATCAGTCAGTTCTTCATGTCCTGCTCTATCTGGTGTTTTTTTTTAAGTTTCTTAGCTGTTCTGATTGGAGTCCAAGGGAATATGTGGGACACACTTTTTATTTTGTTTTGTATTTATTTATTAAGCGCCATAAAGGTTTTACAGTTGAATTGTGAAAAACATTATTAAATAAATAAAATTGTTAACCAGGTTACTCATGGCCTGGGGATGCCGGGAAGTCGTCTGGTGCTGCCAAGGCGTTGTCTGCTCCATTGTAGCAAAGACCTAAAATGCAGCCTTTAGCTTTCGGATTGGGGTTGTATTGACCTGACTAAGCGGTTGTTGTGAGCAAACAGACGATCATTATATCGGCTTGTATGAAAGGCGATCTGGTCTCCTACTACCGCCAAGTTCATATCTCTATGCATGGTTCATTTCCTGACGTACCATGGACATCTTGTCATTAGACGTAATGTTTTATTGTGCAACACTTGCACTCTCTTCCGTTGGGGTTTAGCAGAAGTTCCCCATATCTAGATGCTGTATCTCCATACAGGGGCAATGATTTGGGGAAAGACCGTAAGCTTATTCCCGAGAGAGAGAGAGAGAGAGAGAGAGAGAGATTGAGCTTCTCCCGTTAAGCAGCCAGTGAAGTTTGTTTCGGCAGCGAAGTAGACAACGTAATGTGCCGACCGAAAGTAAGAAAGCTAACCTCTGTATACTGATGTATCTGAAGATTCAAAAATGAGAAATTACTCAGTACATAAATATGTAAATATGGTGTATTATCTGTTTAGTGTGCAAGTTGTGTTGCAGTTTTGAATAATGGTATTAATCTGACGGCGGAAAGTCATAACAGCCATATAAATCCATTGTTCAAATTCTATTCCTTTATAAGATTCAGATTTGAAAGCTTTAAATTCTTATATGGATGAATAATCGGTTTGTAAGGATGCTACTACACATGTAGTTTCTCGATATTAGGAAGAGTGTATTATACTAAATAAGTGATAAATTAGGGAAAGGCAGAAGCGTCAATGCGATCTCAATTGAGTCATTGTTCCATACCCAACTAATAATAGAAGTTTTATAAATCATTTGCTAAACTTTGATTTGAAATTGACTTAATTTATACCTTCTATGTATTATTTGTATCCATGTGACTGATACTTTTCTCAACTAACAAATTGGAGCTAATACACTTTTGGACTAAAATGTATCATTAACTATATAAGTAGGTACAATTGGAGATTGTATAGCAGATGTGACTTTCATTCTGTATTGTGATTTCATTCTGCATTAGCTCTGAACTTTTATTTCATCATTCAGTAGTCCAGTGTTACGTGAAAGGACAGATAGTAAGTATTGTTTGTAAGTTGATCCAAAAAATATGTAGTGAAGATTAAAAAAACACATTGAAAACAATTTCTTCCAAGAATACTAGATAGTATACCCATTACTCCCATAACTTTAAGCGTCAGTCAAATTGCACCCTATCTAGTAAATGATTCGTTTGCTCGCTCGCTCGCTCTCTCATTTGTATTGGATTGTATTGTAAGTATGTAATGCAGTCACTTGGTTGCCATGTCGAACAAATCAGTTGCCACTTCAAAGGATTAACTTGTAAAAATTCCAATAGTACCAAGAGGAGACAAAGCAATATAAAAGCAACATCAGCAGCAGGAGAGTAGATAGAGAGAAAGAGAGAGTCGCAACAGTAGCAGGAGCATAAACTTTTCACATAAAGCAGACAAAACTCCAATAGCAACCGACACGAGGACGACGAACAGACCAAACCAAACCAAAGCATGTCAAACGGATGCAGTGCATCAGCATTGAATAAACGATAGTGGGTTGATGAAAAAGTTGCTTGCTGTTGGGTTGGTTGGAAGCTTTGATGGTTTGAGTTAGTCGTCGGTTGTCGAAACATGTTCGTTAAACTTTAAATTGGCAAAATATCCATTGTACATCATTGATGTTGTTCTTGCAGTTCTTCTTCTCATAGTTTCTATTATTGTTGTTGTTGTTGCAAAGTTAATCACTGTGACTTGATTCATTATTGTGCTTACTCAATGGCACACGATTTGGCTGCTTGGCTGGTTACCTGCCGCTACCACTGCCACTGTTGATGACGCTGCTGTTGTCGCTGCTGCTGTCGCTGCTGTCGCTGCTGTTGTTACCACTGTCACTGTTGATGCTGCCATTGCTGTAGGTGTTTGTATATCTCGATGATGTCCTGATGTACATTTGAACTTTCAAGTTTTCCTTGCAAAACTCCTCATTGCTGTAATTCACACAATGAAAACTTCAAAAGAACTAAAGACCAACTCCTCTCGTCCTCTTGCAATCGAAATAGGAATGGTTGTCAAAAAGGATGTCAGCAATGGATTCGATGGGATGGGATGGGATTAGATGGTGGTAGCTGAGCTGTGTGGATGAGAGATGCAAGTTTTATTATTGTACATACATAGTATGGTAGTAGTAGATTTTGTTGTTATTGCTGGTGATGCTTACAAAACGTAATCACTTTAATAGTGCATGCTCTCAATCAGCGGGCGGACAACTACTTCAATATACACATATGTACATAGTTGTCGTTGTTGTTGTTGTTGTAACTCCAAATACACCGGTGCACAGCACATCACAGCAGAATACAGCAAAATCTCCCCAGGGTGCCATAAGTGCAGATTCATCGTTCCTCGCAGTTGTTATATGGTGTACGATATTTACAGAATGCGCAAGTATACTATATTTGTTTTGTTGCTGATGCTGTTACTGCAGCAGGATACTTTTGGAAGGAAGAATGAAAGACACACTAAAGATGAAGAAGTATAGTACGTCAGTATAGTGTAGTAACCAGTACCACCAACATTGACGAAAATTCCTTGTTGAACTGAACTGAAGTGGAGTAGTAACAGAAAATTGTTTAAAAAACTTTTACAAATTCTTTATATTTGCGGTGGTAGACAGGACAACAACAGGATGCAGAAATGCGGCGGCGTCGGCGGCAACAGACAACAGGCAACATGGTACTCGTGGACAGACAAACAACATAATAATCGACACCACACACCACATAGTATACACTACATGATGATAGCATTATTGTACCGGCAACGGCTTGGGATTTCCACTCAGTCTTCAGTCTTCAGAACTTTTGTGTTTTGTATTGTGTTATGTTGTGTTGTGTTGCATTGTGTTGCTCTTGACTGACTGACTGACTAGCTGTTGATGAATTTTTGGGTTGCCTAGTAATATTGTATACTCCAATATGTATGCATGTTAACGTGTATTTTCGTTTCGTTTGTCATTACTGATGGTGCCAAATGCGCAGGATGTTCCGGTGGCGTCGTCGCGGAAGTTGTTCGACTGTTGGGCATTGGTTTGAGTGGCATGTGCATACTATACTCATATATTGTACTGAATACACTGAACAGGCTGCTGATGCTTTTGGTACTTGATGCTTGAACGTTTGCGGCTTGAATGGGAAAACTTGTTGTGGCTGTAATAAACGTCGTAGCCATCATCATCATGTTGTTGTCTTCTCCTTCGAGAAGGACTGCTGCTTGTTAGCTTACAAGTGGAGCTTACAGACAAATTTTATGAATGGGCAACAGCAAATGCAGCTACACCGATTCTATTATGTTGATTTTAAATTGAAAATTGCATACGCACTTCTAAAGGAAATAAAACTTCAAATTTATTAATAAACTATTGTGAACAAACTTATACAAAATGCAACTCAAAATAATCTGTGAATGGAAGCGCAGCAGCAGACACCTAAAAGCCACTTGATTTGAAGGCAGTTCAGACATATTATTGTGTTTTTCATTTAAAGTTCAAAATTAATGCAACAACATTTTTTGCGAGATCACCGGACTCTCTATATTATATACCAGAACACACAACTCATCTGGCAATGAGCACGTAGATACTGCATCAAATAAAGCGGGTTGTGCACCATGTTTAACAGTCATCGCAGGTGTAGAACGCGACATTTGAAAAAACATAAAAAACATTCAAAGATACATGGAAATCATATAGCTACTGGGGCAAAACATCCAATCCTATCAAAAGTCCCATCCACTTCCCTCTATACTCTTGCGATTAACGATCATGTTCAACTTTTCTTCGATTGGGAATGGGGTATAATCAACTCACTCACTCTTCTTAACGCGAAAAGCTTCCATCCTTGTCCATTCTGTGGCAAAATTTGTCAATCAAACACGAACGATGAACGATTCCACAGAACTTTGCAGCAATTGAATAAAACTCTTTGGGAACAATCTGCCATCCACATAATAATATAATAATATTCACAAAATATCCTCCTTCATCAATTCTATAACCTTAATAAGTTGATTTAATCATTTTTATAAAATAGATGAGCGTTGTTACATACTTTTAAATTTAAGTTATATTATACATAGTATATTATAGGCAGTGTTGGACAAAAGTTAATGTGATTAACGATTAATGATTTATGATTAAAAATCAATAAATATTATTTTCTATTTATATATGATCGTATTGAAATTGTTTTATTTCATACAAATTCAAGGAAAGGTTCGGTTGGGAGTGCATCGCCGGGCAGGGTGCACTATTCAATTTCTCGACAACAAAGGATCTGATCCGCACCAAATTTTTCAGACTATGCTTGAGTTTCCCTGAAAATTTCATCATAATCGGTCCAGTAGTTTTGGAATAGGGGTCATACATTGATAGGGGTCATACATTGATATAATATATACATAGTACTCTAACGTATCATAACTTTTAAATGGTACGTGTTAGAAGAAAACCTATCAGCAGGTATAATTTAATAAAACCGGTTGTTTTTATTAATGTTATAATTTTAGTTTATTTTTTGTCACACAGTGTTATTTATCAAACTACTCTCTAACTTAAGCTGCAACTAGACAAACGTACTTATCTCGCAAATCGCTTGTTCTGGCTTTCAAGGAGACGAAACACAAAAGTTGAAATGTATGAACTCATATGAAGGGAACAACGTGGACTTGTCGGCTACCATTGCCTATTATATACTTTAACAAAAGCAATGAACAATTCATAGAATTAATCAAACTAGGGGAACCAGCGACCGCAATCTATGAAAAAATAAAACATTTTTTTTTTAAGTTCTAATAGGTTCTCTGTAAACAATGTTCTTTTTTAAAACTACTATCACATGATAAATGGCTCTCATCAGATGTCTCAGAAATATAAAATCTTTTCTTACCTAAACCGATTTTTTGGTTGTACACATTAAGCGAAGAATACCTATCAATTGTTATCTTAATTATCATAATCGGTTCAGTGGTTTAAGCAGGAAAGGGTTCACAAAAAATCAGCCGTTTAATTATAAAGAGATAGATTAATCAATTATTTATTGTAATCAAACATTTTGATAAATAATTTAGTTATGATTAAATTAATTATGATTCTTTTTAATGATTAATTAAAATAATGAATTGATTAAAAAATTAATAGATGTAAATAAATAAAAAATATATTTTATTCATTAAAAAATTAAATGCATTTTACAATAAAACAGGAAAATATATATCACTTTGAATTGTACTGGTGTCATTGATGGTAAAAATGTCACAAATGTCACTTGTCACTCACTTGACAAATGTTGGCCGCACCATATTTTTTATTGATTAATATTGGCAGCACTTTTGCACATTTTAGTTCCTTCTTTTTGATCGCGATGTTCGGTTGTGAAACTTGTGCTTGCGGTAAAATTTTGTGAAATTGACTAATTATTGAAAATTATTATGTAATGTCTAAGTATAAAAGAAATAGTGAAATTTTATTGTTGAACAATTTTCTTTTAATCCTTTTTTAATTGTTAAAATTGAGTGTGAAATATCTGATTGGGAAGCGAATATTAAGGTAAGGTTAATTAATTTATTATAATAATCTTCTTAATTCGATGAAAATCTAAAACAATTCTTTCAAGATAAATGTTAGAAATACGTTTTGTCAAAAATCGCATTTTATATTAGAATGCAAGCTTCCTCATATTAACAAACGGCTTTTCAGAGAGTTTCCTCACCAATTAGCGATCAATACGTTCATTAATTTTTATTTAAGGACCATTTTTAGAGTGTGGCTTTGATCGTTTTCATCAAGATTTAAGAAATTGTAGATAGTTTGTCGGGTTGCAAAAAATATTTCTGCAAACTCTAGCACACTTTTCACCCTGTGCCTTTGATGAAAAAAGTGACAAAAAGACAGCCAAAAAACCAAACAGCTCTTGAAAATGTCATAATGAAAGTTTGGATTAAGATTCCGAGCAATTATGTCATAATTACAATAAATAATAAACTCGATGAAAAACCATCTAAAATGCTTCATCGAGACAAACACTTCTCATAAAAAATATTAAAACGCTTTGTTAACACACAACACACACACAAAAACATGCACTGTCACTTTTGCAAAAAGAAAAACTTGACAAGCAAAAAGTTGTGTATGTTTTACTTTTGTTGTATTTTTCTCTTCTTTTCCTTTAAATAATTAATTTTTTTTTTATAAATTATTAAAGATTTATTTAAAAATTTATTTACTTTTGTTTGGAAAAATGCACCATCTTAGCTTAGTCTCCAAATGGCAAACTGTCCAATTCAATTTTATTTTCCACAGCCCAGTACTAAAGTTTTTAATAACGCCTTCATGTTTAACTTTTGGCTTATCGTTGTCAACTTCTAATTATTATTAGAGTGTTAAATGGTCTTCATTTCCAATGAGCCATTTTCTTATTTCAGATTGTGACTTGAGTTGATGATTGCCATTATTCATCGAAAGATCACTGTAAATCCTTCTGCTACTTCATGCACTGACATTCATTTCTCCTTGAAAATGAGACAAAGAAATGTTGTCATTTGGATCTTTTCATCTTCTTCAGCGTCTGTATTGTTTTCGATATTAACGGAATCGTTATCTGCTGTTTAGCAAAGTAAATATTTTTTTAAAAAAATTTAGCTATTGTATTAGGGGACAAATTGTCCAAAGAAATCAGAAGTAAGATCACTGCTCTCCTTATACCTCCTTATACTGGATTATAGTTCATTGCATTACTATATACACCATGTGCTCCGGACTGGCGAAACAGTGATCAGTCCGAATCACAAGGGAGATAATACAAATTTTTCAATTTTTTAACTCTGTTTGGATTAAAGAAGGAACAAACAAAGATCAAACCAGAGAATTATATGTATTTAGTAAAAATTATACAAGTTGTTGATGCAGCAAAAAGAAGACATGCACATGTAGACATTATTAAAATAAATAAAGTTCTATTAGTTGGAAAGAAGTTAAGATATCAAACATAAATATATAAGTATATGTCTAGAAGAAGCGTTGAGTCAAGTTTTGTAAACAATCAATATCCAAGCGATACTCATATATCGATAAAAAGTTCCAAGCAAAATATAATGAACTAAGCAAAGCCAATATACATAATTTGTTTATTTATTTATAATTCTTCTTGTTGAATTGTCTACTCATTGAATTTCATTTTTATATTTACTTCATATGATCATGTCTGGTTTTGTTTTTGTACCCATTTCCTGTTATTTTAAAAAACCCATAGAAATAAGCATTAAAGCATACATACGAGTAGATAAAGTATATATGTATGTATATACATATAGTAAATCAGTATAGATCGCAAGGGTGATCAAATGGTCTGTCTCTCTGGATGACAACCAGTGTATATTCTAAAAATTGCCTTATGAAGCATCATAAATGCTATCTTTCCCACTTCTTCAGAGACCAACAACAAGGAAACTTGTTACAATAGCATGAATACAAATGGTATTTGTTAAAATCAATAAGTTTTTAAACATGGCAACGTTGCAACTTATTAGTATCTAGCACCACTGTTTTATTGCTTCATCGCTTTAATCGTTGTTGTTTTAAAAAATTGTATTTATCAAGAATTGGTGTATAAAGTTACGGTTCTGTGTTTTATACTTTTTATATAGAAAGAAAAGTGCGGTTAAAGTTCTTATGCAAATTTTCAAACAAAGGAAATTTTGCTTGCTATGAAGTTATGGCAGAAGGAAAAGATTAAGAAGGTGCATGTCATGTGAGTACAATAATAATAAGAACAATAATATTAATAAAAAAAGAAGATATCATTTATTTATTTATTTCTGCTTATAAACATTACTTTGCTGCAACGCAGACCCTGTTTTTATGATTTGAAGCAACAACAATTAATTGGCATATTTATTTATGACTTTTTAATTTCCTTTTTTACTCAACTACAACTGTCCCAAAGGAGAGAATCAGCAAATTTTTTGAGTTGAGATTGACATGTGTTGCAGTTCACGATTTATTCAGTCACAGTTGGCACCTGCAGGTCTTTGTGAATGACGGAGTTGTGGAAATATCATTTATCGTGACAAGCCTCCTAAGAGCTTGGATTGAAAACTTGGTATGATGTGGGCGTTTGAACAAGCTTATAATGGTTAGATTGTGGCTCAGTTGTTTCCTTTTATAGTGAATATGGGGTTTTCAGGTCAACCGCCTATTTAAAAAAAGTACTTGACTGAGGTGTAAGTGGGTATGTTGTTTCCATCTATCTGAATCGGGGGACAGGATGTGTGTATAAGAGTAAAGGTGACATGTGTGGATTTGTCTGCGTTAACGTCAACACTCCATTCCTTAAGCTATGCCTCCATTATGTTTAACTGGTTACTTGACGTGATCATGAAATTGTATAGAAAAACTAAACATTTTTCTTTTCCTTTAACCTTTTTTATTTATACGCTTCAAATATGTAATACAATATTAAATAGTATATTTATTTAGTATTGTGGAGAAAATAGTTATAGCTTCAATAATTTCCAAATAGTCTCCAAGATTTATCAGTAGCTTAAAACTAAAAACACACACCCGCATACAGCATTTGAAGTAGATGAAACTTTAAAGGTCTATTTTTGACAAAGCCCACCAATGAAGTGTTGCCCAATCAAAGAAAAGATTTTGTATTCTAGACTAAATTCACATCTTTCCAATGTGCCAACACTGTTTTAGTTCTGATTCTGTAATCGCGCAGTTCCCTTAATAATTTGTGAAAAAAAAGTGAATTTTATTGCACTCTTATGCATATGTCAGCATTATGGAGTAGTTTTTTTTGTTTTCCATCAAATTTTAAAATTATGCGTATCTTATAATTAATAAGACATACATCGATAATTCTTCTTAATAAAAATAAATATAAGTTTTTTGTAAAATATTCAGGAGCGGGTCAAACGTGACAAAAAGGAAGGGAAATTGTGAAAATGCCCATATGCAGAATGGTGCAATAAAAGTTATGTAATTTGTGGGATTTTATTTCACTTAAACTAGATGCGAATATTACGCATGTTTTTAATTCTCATAATGTGTTGCATAATAGTTTATTACTACAATATATTTGACATAACCAAGTAATAGAACAAAAAAAGCAATGAAATTTGCCATTATGTAAATTTACCTACTTTACGGATAATAAATTCGTTAGATTTTCTTTAATCAATTGAAAGTTGAAAGTTCTGCCAACATTGTCAGAAATTTCAGTTGATTCTACATAATGATTACCTATATACATGATCCAAATTAGACTATTGCAATGGCATAGCAAATGCTATACAGCTTCATGACATAATCTACATTGATCATGTCCGAGTTAATCACCGAAAAAGTACCAAATACCAACCAAGAAGGACATAATAATGATGTGAAGAACCACATGAAGGAGCACGGCCGCCTTGAAAAGAAGTGTGAAGAAGAAAGAATGCAATGTAGCTGTTAATAGATACAAATCTTCACATTAAACCAATGTTCTCCGTTTTATAAGAAAAGGCTAAGAAGAAACTAGAAATTGATCAGTCATTATTTTTCAAAGTTAAAACAAATTATAAGCTAAACTCCACTTCATTTAACTTTGTTTTTCAATTTCTTTTTTAACAATACCAAGTTTTTACATGACATGATATTTTTTTGATTATGAATTTCCATTTTATAGCAACTAAATGTAGTTTGTGGTTTTACATACTGCACTCATTCACTTCATTATCATTTTAGTTTTAATCATAATCAGCATTGGGGTGAAAATAAACATGATTGTACAAAGCAGTGATAGTCACTAGCAGCAGCGAGTTTAAGAAAAAGCAATAGCGCAGTTTTTATCAATTTGACTTAAAACGAAAAGCTACTCGCACCCACACACACTAAGAAAGCAAAAATATGCAAGAAATAATTGAGAAAAGAGTGGCTGTAAAGTAAAAGGACTGCAAAGAAAAATGCAAATTCGCTAATAATTAAATTTTATTAGTTGGAAAGAAAGATTGAGGTTTCAAGCTTAGAAAGCTACTTGGAAACAATCAATAGACAGACAGTTACTCATAAGTATATCGGTAAAAAGAGCCACGAATGCATATATTGCGAATTGTTTGTTTATTTATGGTTTCTTATTAATTTCGCTGTCCACTTGCTGATTCTTATGAATATGTACAATATACATATGTATGTATGTACATGGGATTTATATATAATCAATAGAACATCGAAAAGCTCATACTACAAGTTGTATAAACATTGAGAGGGAACACATAAAGTCATATTCCATTAGTTTCTCCGCATGTGCGTCTTCATCTATGTCATTTATTTACTTAGTAGTAGGTATATTGGAGACAAAGGAAAAAACAAAATACAGCACTGTCAGTTTATGACAAATGGATGGCATCGCCGCACTCTTTCTTTTCTTGATCGCTTCATTCAATCGCAGAATTTGTACATGCATAAACGTATTAAAAATTTAGTGTATAAAGTGTGTGTTATTGTAAAAGAATTATTAAATTTTGTTGTTGCTTAAATTTAGTGTGATTTATTAAACTTAAGGATTTAAATTGTGAAAAACATTTTGTGCAAAGAATCAATGACAAAAGTTTCGTCAAAAAGAAATGAGTGAGCATTAAGTAAATCATGGTAAGTACATAGAAATAATACATCAGAATATCAATAATGAGAAAAACATGTTTAGTCACAAATAAGATCAACGATTCTTATATAATCTTATATAATCCAGCAAAGTCCTACGCATTTATTGTGTTTAGTAGAACTGAACTATAGAATCAATAGTCTTATATGTATGATAGTCTTTTAGTAAATTATTGATATATCAATTCCTTTAGTTCCGTTTGGATCGTAGGGCCAAAGCAAAAGTATGAAAGTCATTCAGAGTGTTCCAATTGGGTATTGCAGTTCCTCAAGTCAGCGTCCATCTCCAAGATGTTTCTCGACTCTGGTAGGTTCCACCACAGAGCTGCCCTACACACTTCGCGAGCATCTTTGCGAGCATCTATCTAATCAATCAACTTATGATAAGAATCTCAATTGGTAGTTAGTTGGTCTTGGTTAGAGATGATGCAGTGCCACCAGTTTCTAGAATATTATAGTTTTAAAGGCCACAATCTCATACCACAATTTCATCATAAAGTTTAATCAGCATTGTGGAGTATTATTGGTTTGAACAACTTCAATATTCTACAAAAAGTCTCCAAGTTTTATCATTGCTTCTTATTCTTTTGACTGAAAATTCAACATACTCTTTAAGCAACAAACTTTAAAGTTCTTTTGTTTTCAAAGTCTTCTTATGAAGTGTTGCTATACTCAGAATAAAAGCACCTGCACTTTTGATCATATCACACTTTACCCACACTAGTAAAGAAAAAAAGAATTCAAATTTCATTGTTTACTTTAGCACGTAGCACAAATGTAAAGAGCTGCCACAATCAAATGAAAGCTCTCGGCAAAGTTATGACAAAAGTCATATCTTTCCGATATGGCAACACTGTTTTAGTTCATTTCCTTAGATCGCGTAGTTCGTTTGAACAAGTAAGTAGTGCGAGCGCTAATTTTATTGAAATTGAGTGAATAAAGTGTGTGTGAAAGTGTGAAAATTGTGGAATTTTGTTCTTTAAACAAAGTTTAATTTGTGCAAAGTGAAGGATTTGCATTAAATATGTTTTTTATTATAAAAAACAGTCTGTCAATATATTGCTTGCAAAGAACAGCAAGGTGAAAAGATTTCTGTCAAAATTGTGAACAAATGAAAATCTGAAAGAGAGAGTGCAATAATAAGATTAGAGAAGAAGAAGAAGTAACTGTTAGTTTTAATTGCATAGAAATAATTGCGCTTGTCTTATTTCATGCAAATCTTCAAGTGTCATCTGATTTATGATTCTATAATAAAGTAATAAAAGTCTACTGTTGTCCGTTATAATATTCCGATGAACATGAAGAAGAAAAATAGATTAGAAATGAATGGAATTCAATAGAGGAGTATACAATTGACAAATTTAATGCAAATCATACAATTAACATATCGACAAACAGACCCAATCAAAGAAATATGAGTGCAAATAAGAGGAGGCAGCAAAAATTGACAAAATAAAACTCTATTAGTTGGAAATAAATAATGATTTCAAGCATAAAGAGAAAAAAATAATGGTAAGTCAAAACTTATAAAGAATCAGTTTAAATACATTTGTAAAATATAATATTATACATTCATTCATACATATTATGTAGTATGACATACTTTCGTTTCCTTTGGATGAATTGTCATATATCGATTTGTTTATACACATTAGTGTCTCTGTGTCATACAATATATTTGTTTAATAATTTTTTCATAAAGTATTATCAGCATTGTGGAGAATTATTGCCATTAACAACTTCAATAATATACAAAAAATCTCCAAGTTTGATTAGCATTGCTTTGCTTCTTATTCTTTTGACTGAACATAAACTTCAAGCAACAAACTTTAAAGTTCTTTTGTTTCCAAAGCCTTCTTATGAAGTGTTGCTATACTCAGAATAAAAGCACCTGCACTTTTGATCATATGTCACACTTTATTAATACTTTGATCGTGAAGTTCGTGTGTGCAAATTGTGTGAGCGCTAAATTTATAGAAAGTAGTCTGTTAAATTAAAGTGTAATTAAAATAAAATGAAGGATTTGCAAATAAACTAAAATAACGAATTTTTAAACTTAATTTCTTTACAGTAGCATAGGCCAAAATCAATTTACTATCTTTATATTATATGTAATTTGCAAGCAATCAAATTATGTAGGTATGTATTTATGATTTTTTATTGTCTTTCTCAACTCAACGAGTTCCAATTTTTACTTGACATGTCCATACACATATTGATGTTGATTTCAATTCCTTTTGCACCATATGTACATAATTTGTTTTATACACTCTACGTTAGAGAAACTGCATTATCATTTTAGTTATAATCAGTATTGGCAAGAATATTGTGATTGGTTTATAGATAGCAGCGATAGTCTCCACATAATCTCAATATTTGATGAAAAGCAATAGCGCAGCCAGCATTTATCATTTTGACTTTAAACTAAAAGCCTGCGTTTAAAAAACTGCAATAAGTTTCGTTTTCACTGCTTTTACTTCTGCTTGTTCTTCTGAAAAACAAAACAAAAGTCGCAATCAAGCGTCAGAAGAAAATTATCTCTGACGAAAATCAAAGTAGCAGCAGCACTCAACGTCTTATAATTTTTGATTTTGATTTGCTTTTGCTTTTGGTCACCAGCGCAAGTCGAAGCAGCAGCGTGTGATCAGAATTTGTCGCGACGGCAGTGGTGTGATTTTGTCCATTATCATTTTTATTAACACTGCTAAAAGCTGCACGTACATACACATACTTACCCACACTAGTAAAGAAAATAAGAATTCAAATTTCATTGTTTACTTTAGCACATAGCACAAATGTAAAGAGCTGCCACAGTCAAATGAAAGCTCTCGGCAAAGTTTTGACAAAAGTCATATCTTTCCAATATGGCAACACTGTTTTAGTTCATTTCCTTAGATCGCGTAGTTCGTTTGAACAAGTAAGTAGTGCGAGCGGTAATTTTATTAAAATTGAGTGAATAAAGTGTGTGTGAAAGTGTAAAAATTGTGGAATTTTGTTCTTTAAACAAAGTTTAATTTGTGCAAAGTGAAGGATTTGCATTAAATATGTTTTTTACTATAAAAATCAGCCTGTCAATATATTGCTTGCAAAGAACAGCAAGGTCGTAAGCTTTCTGTAAGCAAATGTAAATCAAAAAGAGAGAGTGCAATAGTAAGATTAGAGAAGAAGAAGAAGTAACTGTTAGTTTTAATTGCATAGAAATAATTGCGCTTGTCTTATTTCATGCAAATCTTCAAGTGTCATCTGATTTATGATTCTATAATAAAGTAATAAAAGTCTACTGTTGTCCGTTATAATATTCCGATGAACATGAAGAAGAAAAATAGATTAGAAATGAATGGAATTCAATAGAGGAGTATACAATTGACAAATTTAATGCAAATCATACAATTAACATATCGCCAAACAGACCCAATCAAAGAAATATGAGTGCAAATAAGAGGAGGCAGCAAAAATTGACAAAATAAAACTCTATTAGTTGAAAATAAATAATGATTTCAAGCATAAAGAGAAAAAAATGGTAAGTCAAAACTTATAAAGAATCAATTTAAATACATTTGTAAAATATAATAGTATACATTCATTCATACATATTATGTAGTATGATATACTTTTGTTTTCTTTGGATGAATTGTCATATATCGATTTGTTTCTACACATTAGTGTCTCTGTGCCATACAATATATTAGTTTAATAATTTCACCATAAAGTATTATCAGCATTGTGGAGAATTATTGTCATTAACAACTTCAATAATATACAAAAAGTCTCCAAGTTTTATTAGCATCGCTTTGCTTCTTATTCTTTTGACTGAACATAAACTTCAAGCAACAAACTTTAAAGTTCTTTCGTTTACAAAGCCCACTTATGAAGTGTTGCCATACTCAGAATAAAAGCACCTGCACTTTTGATCAAATGTCACACTTTATTAATACTGGCAACACTGTTTTAGTTCATTTCCTTTCATCGCGCAGTTCGTGTTACAATTTGTGTGTGTGAAAGATTTATAGAAAATAGTGTGTTAAATTTAGTTGTTTAATCGAAGTGCAATTAATATTAAATGAAAGATTTGCATTAAATAAAAGTTAAATACTTAATAGATATTTAAAACAAATTTAAGCTATAAATATCTGCCATTTTTTTGGAGTTTGATTCGACGGCAACCTTTGATTTTTAGCGAAGTTTTTTAAACTTAATTTCTTAATAATAAGAATAATTTAAGATCTTTATGTTATAATTTGCAAGCAAATTTTTTATTTATTTATGATTTTATATTGTATTTCTCAACTCAATTAGTTCCAATTTTTACTTGAAATGTCCATACACATATTGATTTTGATTTCAATTCTTTTTACTTCAAATGTAGTTTGTTTTATAAACTCCATGTTCGGAAGTACTGCATTATCATTTTAGTTATAATTATAATCAGCATTGGGAAGAAAATTATTATTTGTTTGTACAAAGCAGCGATAGTCTCCGCATAATCTCAATATTTGATGAAAATGTAAAGAAGTAAATAACTGCAAGTGGCGGTTATGAAATTAAAATGTATGTGCTATGATTTTATTTTATTGATAGATGTCTATAAAAGTTAACCTTGCTTATGGGATAAAAAAGATGCTTGTTATCATAATATTAACAGAAAAAGTAATAGAAAAATACCAGCAGTATGACAAAAAGGCTTAAAGGCGACTGTTCTCAGCGAAGTTCCTTCATTAAATATACATGCTACAAAAAAAGCTGGGGATTTAACTAGATAATTTTGTTAGAAACTTTATTTTATATATTTTTTCTTTTTTTGTGCTATTTTCCTACTTTAAGTTTAGTATTATCACTTTAAAGTTGGCAGTTATTTGTCATAAATAAATAAATTTACTCCATTAGCTTCTTATTCTACCGCTCTTCAAAGCTAAGCCAATAACAATAAGACGGTCTTCATCATTGTGTCATTATATTACCACATATGTTTACTTTTAAAATAAATAAATACGAACAATATTTAAACAAACAGTGTTCAGTGTTGTACAATTAACTGAAACGATTGACAACACTAAAGATTTTGGACTGATCGTGTAACAACAATCATTTTGTCAGTCCATTTCGTTTGCTGAAGCGATAACATAGACTAAGACTGAACTGACCGTCTAAAAGGCCTTGTAGTGATGAAGTTTACTATGTAAAGTAACAATCGGTAGTTTTTGCAAACCATCGATAGTGTTGAGAAATTGAGACTATCGATAGTACAATCGATAGATTTGCAGCTCTACTGCATGCACATACATAATTAAAGAAAAGCTCTTGCACTCGTGACAAAAGTCACATCTTTCCAATATGGCAACACTGTTTTAATTCATTTCCTTTGATCGAGAAGTTCGTTTGAGCAAGTAGTGCGTGTGGTAAATTTATTAAAATTGAGTGAATAAAGTGTGTGTAAAAGTATAAAAATTGTGAAATTTTGTTCTTTAAACAAAGATTAATTTGTGCAAAGTGAAGGATTTGCATTAAATATGTTTTTTATAGTAATAAATAGTCTGTCAATAAATTGCTTGCAAAGAACCGCAAGGTGATAAGCTTTCTGTCAAAATTGTAAACAAATGAAAATCAAAAAGAGAGAGAGCAATAATAAGATTAGAGAAAAAGAAGAAGTAACTGTTAGTTTTAATTGCATAGAAATAGTTGGTTGTCTTATTTCATGCAAATCTTCAAGTGTCGTCTGATTTATGATTCTATAATAAAGTAATAAAAGTCTACTGTTGTCCGACTAACATGTAAAAACAAAGTACATGTAGAGGAGTAGGTAATTGATAAATTTAATGCAAATCATGAAATTAATCAAAGAAATATGAGTGCAAATAAGAGGAAACAGCAAAAATAAGCAAAATAAAGCTCTATTAGATGGAAATAAATAATGATAAGAGGAAAAAAAAACGGTAAGTCAAAACTTATAAAGAATCAATTTACATTTGTACGTAATATTATACATTCATTCATACATAAGTATTATGTTCTATTGATGAGCACTTGTTTTCTTTGAATGAATTCTCATATATAGATTTGTTTTTATTTGATTTTTTAATTTGTGTTGTCAACTCAATGAATTTCATTATTCTACTTGACATGATCATCATATTACTCGTACACATACATATGTATTTTGTTTATGTGTTCATTTCCTTTTGATTTTAAATAAGTTTTGTTTTGTGTACACTTGACATTCTCGAATATGAATGTTTTGTCCATTTAGTCTGTTGTTTGTAACGCATAGAATACTGTGCATTGAAGACCATGAAAACAATATAGTCCAGTCAAGTAAGGATTTATCTGTGTGGAGTACGCCAGTCAAGATATTCAAGGACAACGGTCACAAAAATTGGTTTTTTTTTGTAAATGTCTTCTTTCCTATGCTTTAAATAACAATTAATGTTAAGATAAAAGTTGTAGAGCATAAAATTCTCTACAAATTTAGTCTCTGCTATTTTTTATAGGTACATACATTCTTGAGCTAGAGCGCGAGCAGTGGGTAGCACTTAGCCGAATATACAGTGGCAAACAAAAATGTGTAAAAATCGTGACTTTTACATATTTTGGTTTGTAGGAGGAAAAGGACTCATTAAAAAATTATGAAAAAAATAACAGGTATTCCTTAGATCATTAGAAAAAATCCCCAAAGTCATTATTGTGACAAATAAAATAGGTGAGATAATAAAAAATAAAAACCAGGGCTTCCTGCATTGACTCAAAAAATTGCTCCACAAATTCGTTTAAAAATGCGTAGCTGGCCTCACTTCGTTATGGGACCCTATATTCCGAACTAGGGGAACAATTTTTTATCCGATTAAGGATACTCTGGTAAATTATCTGCCATTACACCTGGAATTTCCCTTTTTTCTGCTAGATTCTCAAATTCCGAGTGTAATGGCGGATTAAGTATTGTATTGTATCCGTTTTTATCTGTTAAATAGTACATGGTGATCTACATATATGCTTCTTTTTTTTTCTTTCTCGGAAAATAATAAATAATTTATATAAATTACACGTTTGTATTGGTTTCGAAAATATATTGGGATGGGAGCAGGTATTTTCTGCTTAGCCTTACCACTTAGTTAGCAATAAGTGTGTTTAGATCACTATTGATGTAAGCATATTTTATATACCATGCGGCTTCCATGATGATTATTCTCAAGACTTTAGACATTAACTCGCTGCAGTTATTCAATGTTTGTGAGTGTAGCAGTTCCCCACATCTCGATGTCGTATGTCGTTTGGTTACTTCATGGAGCACTTTGTACTGTATAGTTAAAGCTGATATTGTATCTTTATTCTCCAAATTGTAAGCCAATCTTCTACAGCAATTATGTGATTTTGGAGAATAGTTGTCGGTATTTTTGGGTTTGTGACAGTACAAATTATTGCAGTATCGTTGGCAAAAGTAGATGTAATTGTTTGGTTTTCGGTTGGTATATCAGATGTATTTTTAACCGGCTTCAGAACTCTTTTCTGTTGAACCGATTTTGATGAATTTATGAATTGATGAAAGCTGGTGCTTGTCATGTGGTCTCATATAAATTTGATCAAGATCTGTTTGTTACCTCAGAACTTTTTTCTAGTTGAACCGATTTTGATGATTTGTTTTTGTATTTGAAAGCTGGTACTCGTCATATGTTCCCATATAAATTTGATAAAGATCTGCCCAGTTGTTATCTGTTTGTTATTTCAGTACCTTTTTCTAGTTGAACCGAATTTGATGATTTGTTTTTGTGTTTGAAAGCTGGTACTCGTCATATGTTCCCATATAAATTTGATCAAGGTCTGACCAGTAGTTATCTGTTTGTTACCTCACAACTTTTTTCTAGTTGAACCGATTTTGATGATTCTTTTTTATTTCAAAGCTGGTGCTTGTCGTGTGGTCCACATATAAATTTGATCAAGATCTGACCAGAAGTTTTTGAGTTATTCTTAATAATGCGCGTTCCATTTACGCTACTTGAAGTCGGTATTCTCTTTTGCAAAAATTTTGTATTTTTTTAAGTATATAATTGGGCCTAGAACATACCTACTACCCTTTGGAACTCCGGTGGCTATTCGACAGGGCCGCGTGAGAAAATCGTTATGCTTTACGCAAATCTCTATTAGTTTTTAATATTTGTCTTCTCTTCAATTATCTAATTAAAATCTCTTTTCTATTTTACTTTGATATTTTCTATAGTTTCAAATACAAAGTCCTAGGTTATAGTATTTTTTACTGTAGAAAGAGCAGCAAAAGATCTTGGCAAATAGTATTTCTCCCAGCAACAACAAGGGTGGGGCTCAAACACGCCTAAAACTGGTGGACTTTGAAATATATATCCTAAAAAGAGCTTCCCAATCATAACTTTTTAATATTGTTAAGGTCATCTAGATTTGCAGTGCCTGTGTTAATCTTGTTCTAAAACTATTGTATTTATTGATTATTTCACAAATGAGTAAGTATGAAAATCCATGAGGCTTCAAGGCCTCAGACAGAAGAAGAAGACATAAGCAATTAAAAATAAAAGACAGTATCGAAAATTAAATAAAACAAAAAACTAATATGGAGTGTATGCAGGAGATGTTCAGGCCAATGTTAGTGTTGTTCTGTTGTTTATTCTGCTTCGTCAAATCCTTGTTAATTCAATTTTGTAACCAGCAACAACTACAAAAGATAAAAAATAACAATTTCATTTAGTTATGCACCGAACACTGGCATTCAATCCTTCAACAATCCTTTCCTTCTATACAAATATATGCTAAAAACACTGAACTCAATACAAATGGACAATGATGTACTCAAAGAGAGAGGGAGAGAGAGATAGAGTAAAAAAACAACATTTATTATTTTGTGTTGAGCAGCTTTAGCTGCATAGATAGCTATGGATAGATAGATAGATACAATAGTTACATAGAGATACTTGTATTCGCATTTTGTAAAAAATTTTAAATTGTACATTCATTGCATTTGCATTTTACAAGTAAATCCCTGTCTGCAAATCCTAATGCAAGTTGCAACTGGAAACAGGAGTGGTCGAAAATGTTTACAAAGGAGTATTCCTGATTTTTGATACCCGCGTTGTATTGGCTGATCTTTCCTCCTGCCTCACTAACCATTACCACCCATTCCTTTTCGACTTTGGTGATGGTGATTCATAGATATCTTGACACCCAACTAGGTGCCCTTTATGTCTGTTGTAGAGTTGCCTGTTGGTGTTGGTGTTGGGTTCAGGATGGAATAAGTCTACTCTTTTTGTTTCAAAAACTTTTGCAACTTCAACTTTGAACTAACATGAACAAAAACATAATAAAAACGAAAACAAAAAACAAAAAAGAAACGAAAGACTAGAGTTAGGATAAAAGAATAGAAGAATGGAAAAAAACTCAATGGTGAAATGATGATAATGATGATGATGGTGAGAAGGTAGGTAGGAAAAGCGATGGCATTGATGACTATAACGTTAATGTCCTCTGGTATATGTTCGTATATGAGGGCGATGCCAGTGGTTAGTTGTGGGATAGTGAGAGTAAAAGCAAAAAAACTCGACAGCACTGAAAAACTTCCAAAAATCACGGAATCAACTTCAGCTTATAAGAGCAAACTGAATGGAACTGAATATTCCCCACTTACCCACCTCAAAAAAAAAAAAGAAGATAACAAAAACAACAAATAATGCGAATCTTGATGATGCATTGCCCTTGATTGTTGTTTTTGCGATTGCATAAAATTGTGAAGTTGTGGTGCTGCTGCTTGATGTGGATGTGGAGCCCACTTGAATTGCTTTTTGTGAGCATGAATAGATAAATACGTAAACACACACACACACACACACAGATAGACACAAGTACACGCAAACACGCTCAAGAGTAGTGCACTTTGCGGTATGACGGTATGGCGTGTTCTAAAAGTCCAAAACCATCATTTCTGCCAAGTGCCTGCTGTCTGACTGTGTGTGCGTGTATGTAGAATTTTTCACCAAAAAAAAAACCCCACTAACTCGCTATGCTGAATTTTCCAAGCGTTTCAGCATCATCACCTGTGATTATTTTTTTCCCTTTTTGTGTTTTTGTTTTGGATGGCAGCCTGTCGAATTTTATTTATTTCCTAAGGCCAAAGCTCATCGTTAATGGCGGCAGTGGCATGCACATCAACGACTTTGCAGCGTCACAAACATAGTTTTGCGCCTTAAGGCAGCTGCCACGCTCGCTAACTTCTACTAACGCCCTCCAATGGCATCATGATCAGGACAATGACGAAGAGCATGAGAATTATGCTTTAGAGCGTTGAACCAGAAAAAGCATCACCTGCGCTTAGGATTAAGGAAAATGGGGCAATCACGTACTACCTACTCTTATGGTTCGCACAAACGTACATAAACGCAAATACATATGAGTCCATTGCATAAGGTTTAAGAAGTCATATCACTTTACTTTGTTAAACAAAAAAAAGGCATTGGAGATCCCATATCGTATACTTAATATAATGTATAATTAATTTATACTCGTATTAATCAATAATAATACAAAAAGAGGTATTAAGAGTCAAGAGGGTATTCAAATTGACCAGAAGTATTGTTCAAGTTTGTGGATCTTGAAATTACAGGGTGTTTTGTCAAAGTCTCTGCTGGGATTAGTTTGTGTATTGTATTGTAATATACTTAGTTCATTATTTGTTTTAGAAAAGAAGACAAATGACGGAACTAAAACTGACATCAGTAAATATATTGGACAGCTATCTAAATTCAAATTGAAGAACTAAAATGAATGGATGATGTAACTGAGAATATGAGCATTTCAATTTAGAAGTGAAAAACATTTCACAGGATGAGTGCCGCCATTACTCAAAAATGACAATAAGCACATATGTGTGTCAACTTTAAATGAATGTTTGGTGATATTTCATCTCATCTAGATGGATTTCTGCATCGAGAACAAAACATGCATTCATTAATACAAGTAAACCAAAAGACAAAAGAACAATGGATTTTACAGGGAGAGCCAGCTCCGAAGAAGACAAAGTCAGTAAAGTTGGTCATAAAGTCACGTTTTTTTTTTTTTGAATTGCTGAAGGTATAATTTATAACTATTAACATCTTTTAATGCAAACCGGGTATTACTATGCAGCTTTATTAGATAACTTTTAACTTTTAATTAATAAAACGAAACATGACTAGATACTTGATTTAGGAAAGAAAAAGGTTATGTTCTGTCAAGACAATGCCTGGAAACAAACTTACCAGCACCGATGATTAAAATCACAAAATTTTTTGGCAAATGCCACAATGATTGCTAATTACAATTACAACAAACAATCCACTCTCCTACTCTTCAAGAGAAGGGTTCGGATATTGACGGGAGTTATGACGGGACACTGCACCTTCGGGCTGAAGGTTCCACACCATGACTTCTGCCGTAGCTGTGAAGACGAGAAGGAACCGGAGAGCATCCAACACTTCCTATGTGATTGCCCTGCTCTTCTCAGTAGACGGATCCGGTTTCTTCGTTCTTCGAAGAGTTGAGTAGTTTGGCAAACTGTCCTTTCTTGGTTGGTTTTAGTGAAAGAGGGCCAATCTCTGGTACCAACTGCATAACCTAACCTAACCTACGCTACTCTGATTCCCCCTAGTGTTGGTGTTGTTGTTTAAGTTCGAACTCGTTTTCGAGTTGTTATTGTTGCTGACGAGGGACTAATTGAGATTTTTGATATTTTGGTACTATACATCTGATCAAATTGTTGCGGCATAAGTAGAATATTTTTACCTGTGATTTGTTTATTTGACTAGTTCCTGTGAAAACAATGTACTTTATTCATTGGTGACAGATTCTATGACGCCAATAAGTATTCTGAGCAAGTGTAGGTGGAAAAATAACAAATCAAACTAATAATGACAGTAATAATGAGTCTATAGAGCAAAGAAGTACACTAAAAGTGAAATTACAAACAAAGAACTAATGTAACAAAAGATTCATGTGCATAGCAACAAATATACACTATGAAATACTGCTTGACAGGGTCAAAGATAATTCTTTTAGACCAAAATTAGCAACACACGCTCTCAAATGATTTTAATAATACGAAAACCACATTCTCTTAAAGATCATAGCTAATGGTAAATTATTTTTTATGTGACAAAAAGGATCTTGTGTACAACTACTGGATTCAAAAACCAATAAAGATCTTTAGTTAGAAGATTTTCTTACTTGTAGTTCAAACAATTAAACAGTGATGGTACACAAACAGAAATCTCAAATCACCAAAGCGAACAGCTAAAGTTTTGAAAAGGAAAGCATATTTGATCTACATACATGTACATAGATATGTATATGACATGTTTTTAAAAGTCTTCTGGGATACACTTGTTATCATTCAATTTACGTGAAACTCCACCTGGACAAAGTAAACATCTGACATTGACATATTCTAAAGCTGACTTGAACACTTCAGTGGAAATTTTTTTGAAAATTGTAAATTTAAAATTGTCATTTCTGTGGTATTTTAAACTTTGTTTCAATTGGCCTTTAATGTTATTTTTCTATGCCTACTTATGTGAATGATCCTTAGGCCATTATTAAAGCTGAAGTTAATATAATTTCTTGTTATAGTTTTCCTTATGTTAAATCAAGCATTTGTTTCAATTCAATTGCATCATTTATGGCTATGTTTTCGATTGATGCATTGTGCTTAAAACGCCTATAGATACATAAGTTGACTACCGCCTATCACTATTACTTTAAGAGGCGAAATGCTTTCAAATCTTGTTTTACCATGTGTCAGAAACAGTTTTGTCTTTGAGTTTTCAAGTTGTTTTTGTTGTAAGTATCTATAGATGATACTACTATTGCGGCCATGTTTTTGAAGTCATAAAGCCAGGCGGACATGAAGATAGACATGAAGTATTGTAGGTGGTGTGATGATGGTGGTGTAGTGATTGTAGTAATGGGCTTAGACAGGCGGCTCTTTAATGCTCGATTGAAAGACATGCTGTGACTTCATTGACTGCACAGTGGTCGCAGAGATGCAAAACAAAACAAAATAGAAAAACAAAAAAAAAACGAAAAATTGCCAAATGAACCACAAACACTTTGAAGAAACCTAAACTGAACCAATAGAATACACCCACTGTTGTCGTTGTTGTTGTTGCTGTGTTAGTAATGCTTGTATCTAGAACAATAATGAGTGAGTAGACACATGCAATGTTCTGCTGACGTTGACTGACCTCTTGAACCAATACATTAGAAAAACAAAAAGCAAGTGAACCAAAAGCGACAGTGACAGCGATTCTCTAGCACAGAAGCGAAGCTCTTTGGTAGCGACAACAAGGATACGTTTTATTGCGTCCTACGCATAAACACACACACACACACCCACATATATTCTTGTTTTGTATAAAAGGCTCATGCTCGTTCAACTAAATACACACGCACACACACACATGAGAAAAACAAAACAACTCAGATACACAATATACTATAGAGGAGCTTCATATGGCTGAAAGGAAGCCTTTGCCTTTACCATTATTGTTGTTGTCGTCGCCATTGCCTTTGCTGTCATTGAGGTGCAAAGTTTACCTCATTAATTCATTAATCAATGTTCGTCTGCTTTGTTTTGGCACTTTTGGAGGGCAGCACCTGTAAATAATGGCCTTTGTTTTCGACTTGGTTGGCGTTCACAAGGATGACTTGGTTCAACTCAACTCTACTCAACTCAACACAATTCGGCATAGCTTGGCTTGGCTTTGCTTGGCTTGGATGGGCAGCATAGCAGTATTTCACATTTTACTTCACTTCGAAGAACAGAGTTTTGCTTACAAATCCGCTTATGTTTTTCGCTGAACAATGCTCACGCATTCACCCACACACAAAGACACACACATATGAACACATGAATCAGTTTGATGTCCTTACTGTCAGATGAATGTTTGGCTTGAATTGAACTGCTGACTGACTGACTGACTGACTGACAGACGGACAATTGGTTATTTGTATGGTTGGTAGGTAGGACGTTTAAGTAGAAATGAGTTTGGGTTTATGTTTAAGTTTAAGAGATCGTCATTTGGTCGGTGGGTCGTTTGATTGTGTTGTGTTGTATTGTGTGCGCCTATATTACTCGCTTTGGCCACGTCCAATGAAGATTTATATGTTAAAATGACGGGGCACACATACACGTATGCATCTATTGGATATACATATCTGTGAGTGTGGGTGTGAATGGAAGAGTGAGTGTGCCACTTTCTTCATGACTGTTTTCGGCAATCAGTTGTTTGCCTAAATTAAATTTCTTTATTTTGGGTTTCATGCGTTTCACTCTTGTGACTTGATTTTCTATGCGCTTATGTTTTCTTAGTTTTCTACTACTATTTTCTTCTTTCATTTCCTTCATACTACACACACACTTTATCATTAGTTTCGTGCAAAATTTATGCAATTCACTTCCGTTCAATTGCGTTACTTCCGTATACAGCTGAAAGCTATTTAGTTTTACACCCGAAAAAACCAACGAAGCAACGAAAAACTTCATTTCCTTTTTCGGCAACATATGCCACAGATCATTAAGCTCACTTTGCTGTGTCCTCCAGTTACACCTAACTAACCCAACCATTCTAGTTTTCTTCTCACATACACGTACATAGTTGTGTCTAAGTATTCGCATTTAGTACTACTTGGGCTATTTTGGGCTAAAATGTTGCTGCTGTAAGATGTAGATAAACTGAACAATTTTGTTGCACATTGCAACACCTGCTGTTTTTAGTTGCGGTCTTAACTTTAACTATTTCACCGTCACCACTACCACTACCGCTAGTAAGAATGTATATTCAGTGAGCATATGTAGAATGCTTTTATGACCACTGATATCAGTAATACTAACTCCCACCCACCAAGGCCTCACCCCGTTGTCGTTGCCATTGCCATTTGGCAAAAGGATAATACTTGTAATAGCTTGTAGTATAAAGATTTCATACTCTTGTGTTGCAACTTGCAAGTGCATAACATTTAAGTACCTTTTTGCCACTACTGCATGTAAGTATGTAACTACATCTTGAGTGAGAAAGTGAGAGATGGACAGATTGTTATTGTAGAATACATAGTATCTTTTTCTCCTGTTCTGTTTATATTACTTACACATACACATATGCGCATAGTTGTATTACTTTCATCATATGCATGCTGCTTCAGAAAAATCATTTATTGCAATATTATGCATATTTTTATTACGCTCAACATTGCATAAATTCAACATTATTCGAAGTTTATAACCAAAAAAGTCATTAAAAAGTTTCAGGTGTATTGGTATATTACGACGTTTTGTGTATTTACAGAATACGAAAATGCTCTGCTCTGCTCTGGTGTGCTGTCTGATTTGATCTGTCCATTGTTATACATAAATTTGGGATTTTCGTCATTAAAACATAAGCTTTTTCAGTAGTTGCAATACATAAACATTGTTGTTATTCACGTATCTTCTGTTCAGGGCTTAAAGTCATTCAAATGTCTAAAAAAGTTAGTATTGTTTTTTATTTGTTATAGTTTATTATTGCTACTGACTTATGTATCTTAGTAAAGTAGTAAAAGTTTTGATTTGATGGTTGACGACGGGTGTTTATAATTTACGAAGACAGTTAATTGTTTTGAAAATAAATCTTGTTTTACGTTCTATGGTAAATGGATATAACTGTTGTTTATTAAAAATTCTTTAAAACTCCAAGACGATATCAAGAAACTTTAATTAGTAGACTAAGATACCAGCTTCTATGAAGAAACATGATTTTTATTCACATATCTGATTGATTTTCAATATTCAATAACGCGATACTATTTTATCAAATACAGTATTTCTGTTAATTTTTTGACCAAATAGTGTCCACATTTGTATCATTTTTAAGGAAAATCATTAAGATGAATATGTGTCTGGAAATTGGTGTTTAAATTGACCTTATTTGTGAACCACAATTGTTTAAATGTCATCTTTTTTAATGACCATAAGATCGAGTTGACTTTTATAAGGATTGATCGTATTATAGATGACTTGCGGCCAACATTGTCGACGATTATAGTGCAAGCCTTGTTGTAGTCTTCGAATTTGTTTTTATTTATCTTCATATGTCTAATTTTGTTTGTGTGAGCATTTCATTTGATTATGTGTTTACATCGGTTGAAGAACATGCAAGAGCCTTGGGTTGAAAATTTGCTTACGTAATACTTGAGCGACCCATACATATGTCGCATTCGATTGCATGCGCAGCGTTTCGCTCGGCTGGCGGTACATTAAAGAGAAATACGGCCGTGGGAAGTTATATTGTACGACTACATACAAAAACGCGCAGTCCGTTCGTAATATGGACAACAAGCAAAATTAAAAACAACCAGAAAGAAGGCTATCATTGGCTACGCCAAAGATATAATACTCTTCACGCTCCTCCGAGTTGCATCCAACCTTCCTTTCTTAGCATCACATCAATTGGCGTGTCAATTTTATTGTACTTTTATTTTTTATAAGTTTCTCATATAATTTGGGTTTGTATGGGAGGTACCCCTCCTGGTGAGCCAAGGATCATGAAATTTACATGGTTGATGGATGTGGATCAGAAACCTACATATATTGTCCAAATTTCAGTTTAATATGTTAAAAAACATAAAACTTTTTTTAATACGGTCATTAATTCAAAGGGGGTTTGTATGGTGGGTACCGATTCGGCTCATTACGACAAATGTGCAGCGTATGTGCAAAATATCAGCTCTCTAGCTCAAAAATTGAGGGACTAGTTTGCATTCATGCAGACGGACAGACGGCCAGACGGCCAGACGGAAATCAACTCGTCTCATCGAGCTGATCACAAACATATATACTTTATATGTGGTCTGCGATGTCTCCTTCTGTGTGTTACAAACTTCATGACAAACTAATAATACTAATCACTCCCGTGAATAGTATAAAAATGGAAGAAAGCAGCAGAGATTCAGCAGAATCGCTTCGGCTGCTTGCGTTCGTTTGTGTTCGCCTAGAGTGTACGTACCCTTAATGTCCATAATTTCATTGGTTCTTTTCACTTTGATTTGATAGATATAAAATCGTAAGCCTTTTCCTGTCTGTTCACGCTAATCTCAGAAACGGCTTAACCTATTTGAATGCGATTTTGACTGGTGTCTTGTAGCAAGCTTCGTTTAACATTTATTACGTTTATTTTATCGAAATCGACATACTAAATCAAAAGATATTCATATTTTTAATTCTGTTGCTTACTTTTTTGGCTGATTTTCGAATGTTTTCCTCTTTTGCTGCGGGGCAACATTAAATATCTGATAATTAAGAAAAAAGATAGCAAAATACACGCTATTACAAACATATTTCGAATACCACGCGTACGAAGTCTTGGGCACAGCTAGTAGTTAATATTTATGTACAAAATATAAAAATCAAATCAAATTGCCATTAAATTCGCCATGGGTTCTGACATCAGAAATTAGTCTGATTAACCTTTAACCTGAAAACAAATACAACTAAATAATTGTTTTCTATTATTATCAAAAATTAAACAAATATTTTTATATTTATGTGGTTTTTTATTTTTATCTTTCATTTGTTTTTTAAATATATATATTTTTTTTTTTTAATATTTAATTCAATTATTAATTTTCTCGTTATTTTGAAGTTATTGCTGTTGTTGTTGATATTTTTGTAGTTTTGTTTCTCCACGTACAAATACTAATAATAAAAAGAATTAAATCATTATACTGCCATTGTATATAATTTAATATGCAAATAATAATAATAAATAAATATAAGTACTTGCATATATGTATATATGGTATGTATAAAGTAAATACATAGTAGTTATGAAAATACAGTTAAATGCATTTAATGCAAGTTCACAGATATGTACACACACAATAATACAGACAAATAAACAAAGAAAGAAAAACTAGATTAATTAATTTGATTTATTTAAAAAAATATATATATGTATTAAACAAATAAAATGACTTCAACTGATTTTCACACAATCAACAATAAACAAACTCTGATCCTGAATCCTTTAAATCCATACAATGTGGTTAAAATGGAATATATGTATGTGTGTATGTAAATCGAAAATATATACAGGAAAATAGAGGGTAATGTATCAGAAGCTTATATGAAACGTATATTAAATGTGTGTGTTTGACTTTATAAAATAACTGCAGGTATTAAAATTGTTTATGGTTAATTAATAGTTGTATTTCCTTTTTGTTGTTTTTGTTGGTAGTGATATATTGTACATACATAGATGAATGAGTTTTATACATTCGTAAATTATTGCTTACAGGCAACCTAAATACCCCAAACCCATTCCCTTTGTATTGGGTAAAAAAGTTCTTACAAAATTGTAAATGGGAATGATTGGGTTTGATATTGGCAGTGACCCCTAAAGTATGCTGCATGTTTTTTTTTTTTGAAAACGATAACGATTATCATAAAATATTGACAATCATTGAAAAGTTTTTATCTCATGCCAAAAATAAACTTGTGGATCATGCCAACTATAGTCTACGGTGCAAAGTGAATGATCATTTAAGCCTGACTGATGGTTCTAAGGTTTGATAAGCATTGCAAAAAGATTTGCAATGGTCTGGCGCGGCCAGTCTGTACTTAAGCATGTTTTCTTTTTAGAAATGAAAAGTGTTATTTACACATAAAGTTTTGTAGCTATCAAGATCCGATTACTAGTATTCATTAGATTCTTTTGTTATTAAAATTATGTGCATTCAAATAATATTAAATCTTAATTATATATAAAGTAATTCAAGGTTCCTCCCTTTTTCACTGCGAGCATGCCCAAGGCCAGCGATTTGGGGTGATTCTTCTCTTCTAGTCGTATGTAGCTTACTGTACTGCCTATTTTTTTCTTTAACCAGTAGCACCCAAAGGTCTGTGTTGAATTTCGTACATAGAACGAAGCACTCACTATTCTCCTCAGAAGCTTCGATTGAAAGCTTTGAATGATTTCTATATTACAGTTAGCTGATGTACCCTATAAATAGATGCCGTGTCTTGTACAATAGAAATTTATTGCACAAGCTGAGCTGGGACCCATGCTTTAACAGCCAGCTTATTTTCCAGCTTTTCAGGACGAGTTGGTTCATCTTTTTCTAAATATGCTCCTGCCAGTTGAGCCTTCTGTCCAGGGTAAGACCGAGATACTTAAAACGAATTTATTAAACAGACAAATTGTGAAAACAACTACACTCAACCGAAAAATGTTCAGATGGCAAGTATTCAAAGTGTTACATACGGAGCGAGCCTAATGGCGTGGTGCAATATCATCCTAAAAATTGGGATTTATTCCATTTCTATAACAGACTCCCAACTCCGTCCAAAATCATATTTGTATAATTATTCGCATCAATATGGACTCCATTTTATATTTGGAAATGCATCCACTTATCATCACATAGAGGTAGTACTTGACAATGGGTTCAATGCAATTTTCTACATAGCGCTCACCTTGTCTACGGCGGACTATGCACAAACCATCAGGTCCTATAAGGTTGAACTTGATCTAATCCAAAAATATGACAATTGACTAATAGGATTCTGTGTAATTTTCTTTATTTTTAGACCTGAAGTGTTTTTTTTGCAGTGTTGGTTCCTTGGTTTCATACCAATATCGTTCAGTCATTTTGGAACAGTGCTAATACAATCTTTTGAAATTATGTATTTTTAAACCATCTCGTCAGCTTTTCATAAAATAATATGGCCTTCCCTCGAATTGCTGCACTTTTCTCTACATAATCTTGTTTTTTTTTTGTTACAATAGTCAAGTAAATATGATTAAAAAAAAACAGATTACCTGACTTTTATTAAACTGTAGTTGAAACAGGTAAGTCTTAAATGCGTTAAACAAATAATTCACTCTATACACGCTTGATACTCGTACACAAATAACGCACACCAAATTTGGAATAATTAATTAATTAATTAATTAATATATATGTGTCTACGAGCTCTGTTCAAAAAGTATCGCGCATTTTGTGTTTTTTCAAAAAGTATTTATTTTGTCATCAATTTTTTTTTGTCCCTTTCAAAGTAACTCATGATGCACCACACCCCTGCAATAAAAGAAAACTGTGATCAAAACCTTTACATTAAACTTAACTTGGTACGCTTTTCTCGGTCTTGGCTGATCCGGCAGCTCCTAATGGGATGATTGAGCTTTTGTTTCCATGTCGTAACCATAAACTAATGATTCGTCACTAGTTATGACCATTTAGGTCACCGCGCACCGAGCACAACAGCTCCTAAGCAATGTTTACGCGTCTTATGCCCGAATCATTGGTTAAAATCGAATGGCACGAGCCAATCGATATGTATTGGTTCTCAGTAACTTTTCTTACGGTGATTCGACGATTGGCCAACACCATTTTCTATAGTTTAACAATGTTTTCGTCTGCTGTTGACTTGCTCGGCTCGCTCTTCGTCGTTCACATAGCCCGCGTAAATTCAAAATTCACGATACTTTTTGAACAAGCCTCGTATATGGCTTAATGAACGAAATTTCGATAAAGAATTACTACAGATCTCCATTTACATATCCCCTTAAATTCGTTTTCCGATTAGAATTTCTTTAAATGATATTGATGTTGTTCATATGCATGGAAGTTATAAAGGTCTTTTCTAGCTCTTTCTCTCTATGGTGCACTCAATTATTATACAATACTTTCATCTCCCTTATAAAAGGATAAGTAATTACGAGTATGATGATGGTATTGTTGTTGCTGTTGTTCATCTTAATAAGAAATTGATGTCTTTTTTTTTGTTTGGTTTAATAAATACTAAATATGTATATTCAATATTCACATTTAATTGAATATAAATGTAAATTAATGAAGCAAAAGAGAAAAAAGAAATCAAGCCTCTTGGCTCTGCAGTATTGTAAAGTAATTTTCATTTGTATATTATTGTTATTGTTGTTGTTATTATTGCTCCTATTGTATTATTTGTAGAGTAGTGTGTAATGATGATGGAGAGAATGTTTATCTATAGTGGTTTTAGCAGCCAAATCCAACCAATCCATCCATCCATCCACTGATTTCCTATACCATATGTACATACATGAGTATATATTTATTGTGTGCGTGCGTGTGAAATGCATAAGTTATGTCATTAATTTGCATTTAACTAAATTTGCATAAATAAATACAAAATACCAATGTGTGTATATGTATATCTGTTTTCTGTTTTTTTCTTTTAATTTAGTTACAATTTAAACATAATTTAAATAATTCAGTGTGTGTGTGTCATCACAAAAATATACTTACATGCACAAATATATAGATAGAGTTATTTTAGGTTTTTTTTTTTTTGTTTCTTTATTTATTTTTCCATTTATTTATTTGTTTATTTCTATACGCATATCTTTTAGAGTATTTGACAGTTTAAAAATCAAAACGGAAATCATAATGATTTAGTATTACAACATATAGTATTTAAATGTAGTAAATGAAATATACATATAACAAAAATACAATAAACTTAAGTGACAACAAAAATATTTTTTTTAAATTAACTTATAGTTGTAAAAACATACATAAATTTTGCATCATCATTCATTTATGTTAAGTATTTTTTTAAAATACTATAACACACAATAGATGCATGATGTATCTACTAGATACATCATAGAACATACATATGTAGTATCGTATATGTTAGTATTATTAATATATAAATATAGTTTAATGCGGAACTTAGCTCACAATCAATTGTTGTTTACATATATTTTTTTATAAATTTTTTTTTTAAATTGTCATTAATTTAATTTATTTTTTGTTGTTGTTGTTGTTGCTGTTGGTATCAAAAAGATTCTTTATTATTCAAGTTTTATTGCTTTTCAAGTATCAAACAAAAACGTGTCTTTGCCAACACTACAATTTTGTTGTTTGTTTATAGGTAAATGATGTTTGTCTTTTATGTGTTTAGTATTTCTGAATGTGTATCTTTTTTTTTGTGTGCAATAGCAAACCGTTTTTAGTTTTTTTGTGTGGTTCTACTTTGAAAATGCTAAATGCATTTTCATTTTCTCTGTTACTGTGTTTTTTTTAGAACACTATTTTATTTTCATATATATATAATATATTGTATATATATATATTTTGTTTTTTATATTCATTATTATAAGTATTTTGTATTAATATTCATTATCATTATCATCATCATTCATTCATTCGTTCTACACATTACTGATTATCTTATGGTCAAGTATTGGGGGCGCAGTATCAATCATATTTGTTTGTTTGTATATTTATAGATACATATGTATGTACTGTTTAATGTATTGTATCTATTAGAGTTATTTCTTTGTTAGTTTCCTTTTGTTTTTATGGTTTTTTTGTTTGTTTGTTTGGAGTTTGGGAGTTTGAGCTTTCGTGTGTGCCATGGGTGTGTGTGGATGAGTGAAAGGAATTGGTGAAGTTGGTTTTAGGAGTTTTCATTAATTACTACCCTGCAGTATGCTTGGTGGCGATACTCCTAGTTTTGATAGAAATTCACTAGCTTCTTTTTGTATTACAGGTGGCTAATGAATTCAGTAGTCGTAGGTAATGCAGAGGTGAACCAGTAAGTGGTTCTTTCAATTGTGCGGTAAATATTTGTTTGCTTTCATTGAAGTGGTAAAGCGACTGGTGAACGATAATGCAGGCGGTGGCTATTGACCGCTTCCCAGTGATGGATTTACCAGAATGCTGAGTAGGGCGACAGTTTTTAGGGGCAGCAAATTTTAGCCATATCTTTTGAAAGTGAAAAATTCTTTAGGTACGTTTCTTTACGAATCGGATTGCACGTTTTTTGTAGCTGAACGAAAAAATTTTTGATTTTATCAAGGAAAATGCGATAAAGTTAAGCGTGTCGAAGCAGTATATAAAGATGAAGAAATGAGAGTGACATTTTTCAGGGTTAACACATCTCTTGTCCACATCCATAGACTCGAATCCAAATTAGAAAAACAGCTGGAGGCCTATAACAGGTTCAATGTAAAGTTTTCACCAAAATTAGTGAATTGTCATCATCAACCCTTACAGAAAAAGTCCTTTGGTAGAAATGTATTCTAATGATTACAGCTCAAGAATGCCACTGATAAGTCCATCTTCGTTCCTGCGATAGCAGAATTTACGAAACGTTTATACAAAATTGCAAATTCCTGTTCGAATGGCTATGTATACACCAGCGACAAATTGTTCGGGTGAGAGAAGCTTTTCTTGCTTAAAACGGGTGAAAAATTATTTCATTACTATTACCGAATATACAGTAGTTTTAAGGCATACCTTACCCTTCCTTTTTAGTAATAGAATTGTGGTACATGATTGATTTTTATTAGCTCAGAAAAATACCCAAAAACTATTTCTTCTGCAATTTTAACTAAATCGTTGGCTTCTAAAAATAATCTAGGAACTGACGCAACGATCCCCTAGTTCACAATCATACTCGTTACGTGAAATAGGCGGGTGTAATTACGACGATAGCACACAAAATGTCAATATCATTGAGATAAAATTATAATTAATAAGATTGCGAAGGGGCAGCAAAACTTGAATAGCCTACTGGCAGCAAATGTGTAAGTCCGCCACTGCCCCTTACAATGATATCGCCATGTTAAATTCACCAGTTGAATACTTGTAAAAGAGATAGTACTGATTTCAAAGGGACTAGCCATGAATCAGTTTTGGATCAATTATTCATACTGCAGGGATATGTTTATGTATGAGTGTTTGTATCTAGTATATATTGTATTGTATTGTATGATAGTTTTTACATTAAAACACTGATGATGCGTATTCTTTAAGTTGCATTTTCTTTCTCTAAATCATGCAAAATGCAAATGGATTGCTTATGTGTTTTTTGCTTAACATTTAATGTATATTTAATTTACTGTAGGTTGTTGATGCTGTTGTTGTTTTTGTTATTTTACTACTATTGCTAACGACAAAGCTACTACTATTATTTATTTTTTTTTTCATTTTTGTTTTCTACTACATTTTGGTAACGACAATTAAATATTGCAACTTCTACTTTAAAATAGTTTTTTATTTATTTTTTTTATTAGATATTTTTTGCCATACCAGTTTCCTTTCCTTCACATACCACCAACACCAAGCATTGGCTGTTGCTTGCCTTCACTTCACTTCACTTTATGATTTAACACTCCTGCTACTCCTTAGCTTATAATAAGATATTTTCTATCCTTGAATTCCTATTCCTTTCCTTTTATTTGCTTTTCTTTCCTTACTTCATGCTTAAATAACCGTTTGTTTTTTTTATTTTTTACTTAAATTTATATATAGATATATTTATGTATATATAAATATGTATTGTATGTATATGATGTAATATATGTATATTGATAACTACTTCTTAAGTGTGTGTCTTTTTGTTTTTTTTGTGTAGTTTTATTATTGCTTTTATTTTTACGTTATTTTGTTGTTTGTTGTTGCTTTTGCTAAATTAGTTTTTTTTTTTTGTTTTATTTTTGTAACATTTTACTTCTTAAATTTTTAATTTTTTTGTATCTTTATATATGGTTGTAATACTTTAAATATGTTTTAGTTTATGTAATATGTAAATATGAATATTTTGTTTATGCTTTTGCTTTACTTTGCTTTTCTTTTTAATCATTCGTCATTTTCATATCTTCAGTGCTGTTCTTCTTTTTCTATTAAGAATATAGACTCTCTTTATATGATTTAAGATGTATACCATCCATACTCTGTCTGATAAATTGCTTATTTTTTCTTCTCAATCATTCCTTGATTATTCTTGATTTTTCATTGATTTTTCTTGATTTATTTTTCATGTATTTTTTGTTTTATTTTTATGAAATTAATAAGGTACGCACTAAAAATGTAGTAGGTTCGATTCGATTTAGGTTTTTTTTTGTTTTGTTTTACTTGGTTTGTTTAGGTAGGAAGTTCTCTTTTTCTTCAATAATTTGCTTAAAATAAAATTTTATTTATATTCTATGATCAAATTCGCAAAACTAATATCCTACAACATTGCTTAATACACTCATTCATTCATTCAATTGCTAGAAAATATCTTTTATCCTTTATTTTGTTTTATATTTTTCATTTTTATGCTTCAAACTTTTTTTCTTCCATTTTTCTTCTAAATATGTATTTATATTGATGTATGTATGTGTATGTGTATTTGTTTTGTGTTATTCTCTATTTAGTATTTTTTTTATTTTTCAATTTTTTGTATTTATTTTTTATAAATTGCAAGTACATTTTTCCAAACCGTTTTTGTTTGCTTTTAATTAAATTATATACTTTTTTTATTTGGCATTACGAAACTAATTTGCAATGAGTTTGAGTTTTTTGTTTTTTGTTTTTGTTTCCACGTTGACTTTATTTTCCATTTTTTCGTATTTCCCTTTTTTGTTTTTTTATTTTTTTATCATAAAATGTCCTTAGTTTTTTAGTCGCTCGTTTTGCTTGCTAACTTTTGGTGTTTTCTGCATGAAAAATCATTAAGAATAGTTAGGTAAAGAAAGAGATAGAGAGAGAGAGAGAGAGAAAAAAACCAAATAGAAACCAAAAGGGAATAATGATTTTGTAGATGAGATTTTGTTGAAAAGTTTTCTGAATTTCATTGATGCTTTCTTTGTGTAGAATATATGGTACAAATATTTAAATGAAAGAAGAATGAATATACATATTTGTAGATACAAGTAGTAGATAGATATGTAGATATTTTAGCTATATTTACATGGCAGTAGCATGTATGATTGTTTTTAATCACAAGAAAAGCTTTAAAGGTCGATACATTCATACAGTCAAAAAGTCAATTTTTGTTGCATTAAAATGATTAACATTTCGAAATGAATTGATTAAACTATATCTGCCCATTTTCTTGTAATTGTATCTTTTATTTCAATTTTAATCCAAGTTCTTTTACTATTACAAAATAGTGTACTTAGTGTAGAATATTTAAAAACTTTGACAGCTTAAGCATCTTAGTGTCAGTATAACAAACATATTTCTTATAAAGAAAACATTTAGAATCATCAATCAATACATGGAATTAAATGAAATTGCAGATTCACATCCAATGAAAATCTTAGAATGCTTGATGAAAAATCTCAGAGGAACTGCAATTAAGAATACTGTCTTAATAAGCACTTTCCAGGCCGACGAGGTGGATGAGATCCCGTCTTTCCGATAATCTAATCTATATATGTATATAAAATAGGACGAGTAAAATAGTTTGACGGCAATGGACTCCGACACCGTTTGACCAATCACCATGAAAGTTGGCACATAAATGTATTTTTTCATGGAGAAGGTTTTTGCATACTTATTTTTTTTTCAAACCCGCTGTTGTCCAGAAATTGGTGGACATAATTTTGCACATAAAGCTTAGAGACCTATTTTAAAGATTATAAAATTTAGCAGGCCTGTGTTATTAACGTGGTAACAGCACAAAATTGTGTTCCAGTTATATGAAATATGGAATATTAAAGTATGTTGTTGTTTATTCACGGGAATTCTAGTCTAATCTAAAAATTTTATGCAAATTTTGAAAGAGTTTTTTGAATTTACTTTTTGAAATTTTTTCTTAAGTTCAATCCCTTTTACCCTGTTTAAATTCACTACAGTTTTTTTTAAATTTAAACTTCATACGAAGTTATCATATATTCTATGTGCTGAATGACGTATCCCATTGTACATTTCATTTTGTGGGGGGTCTCCTGGGGCATTAGCACAACATACAAAATTCCATTCTCTTATATTTGGTAATACAGACATTATGGTAAATTTAAAATTTAACTTTAACAAGTTTTTGGTTTTTTGATTATTTTTAATTGAAGGATATTTAATCATCGTTATAACTGAAAGTAAGTAATTTAAATTTTCATGTTTTAAGAAACTTTTTCGACTGGATCCTTTCTCGTTCAGCCTATGAAAAGTAAAAGTTTAATTGGTAAGAAATTTGTTTTTTCGGACGTGTATAAAAAGATAAAATAGTAAACTAAAATTGCAGGTATATCTGGTATATACTTGTGTATATTAGAATTGCTGCTTCATCTTCTTTGCCTTGTTGTTTTAGTTTTAGCCCTTTTTTCTCTCTAATTAGACTATGTGCTGTGCTCTTTTCAGCTTTTGGCATATACTACCATACAAAAAGTTTTTCCAGGTCAACCTAAACCTTTTGCAGTACAGCACAGCGCAGTATAGCAGTATGTTTGTTGTTAGTACTAGTTTTAGTTAGCTTGGTTAGGTTTTGATATTTGTTTTTTTTCTGGTTAGTTTCTTCAGTTTTAAATATGCTTTTGCTGTTGTTGTCATTGTTGGTGCTCTTGTTGTTGTTGTTGTTGTTTATGGCCTCTTTCTGTTTTTGGCTATAAAAAAAGAACTTTGCATATGGACCACCGCCTGCTAAACGTTTTACTGAAGAAGTGAAAAAAACAAATAAAAAAAAAAGGAAAACGAAAAGGAAAAATGGAATGATTCAAACAAAAAATTGTATCTCAAACAAGGTTTTTCATGCCACTTGAACAAAAGTTTTAATTTTTGGTACTAACAAGTATAACTTTTTTGCTCTAGTCATGTATGATGAATGTTGCTGGTTGTTTTTGCTGTAACTAGAATGTCGTTCTGCCTCTGTACTCAATTCAAACTTTAAATAGTTTGTGATTTTGTTTTTTCTATTGCTCGTCGTTTTATACCAATCACACGCAATGTTATAATAATAGATATAATTTTATATATAGTAATATGGGACAATCCATTGATATAGTATAAAAAGAAATCATTTCCAAGACAAAGAGATTTGCATGGCTTTATATTAGTTCCCACCATCCCTTAATTCTCTATGTAAAGAAATCCATTAGTTTCTGAGGTTCAGACACTTTAAATTGCCTTAGATTAGATTAGATTAGGGAAAGGACAGTAACCAGTACATCTCGTCACGGCGGCTACAAGTGACAAACCCCGTAATAACAGTTCCTTCGAGATTCTGTTATTCATTAGGAATTCCAAGATCCTCTTCGGAGACAGATACACAATTTAAATTGGTTCCAAGTACTGGTTTGATGGAGTCTGTTCCAGATTAGGCCATCGCATTGACATAGTTCGTACTCTGCTGACTCCTCTTTTTCGTTAGAACGCTGCGACTGATATGCATGTTATGTACGAGTTTTATTACTCTGCAATGTCCTGTCAAGAAACCTGAGACTATTTGAATACCTGTCCGTGTCCGTTCCAGTAATTCCTGTGTTCGGATGTACAGATTTGATCACCAGCTACTTGAAAAGCAAGTCAATTTTATAGTTTCTTCCTGACTCAACATGCTGACCTAACTTGCAAATACCTATGTCTTTCTTTGTACTTGCTTACTGGCAATGTACAATATTTAACTTGATCATTGAATATTGACAAAGTCGGATGTTTTTGTATTACCCTAAACTTTCATTTCCTTCTACATTTCTAATATCGCCAATATCTCTGGAATATGAAAGAACATTGCTGTTCTGTTACTGTTTGGTTACAATGACTATCTCACATAGACCTTAGTGAGGTTAAATTGTAATGCTTGACCAAAGCCCAGCATAAACTTAAGGTCCTTAGATAGATTAGGAGTCTATCTGTCTTTGATTCGTCAACAATCGCAAGCGGCCTGCCTAAACATAATGTCGCCTAAAATGTAAGCACTGTTTGAGAATCATAAAATTTCTTTCAATCCCAGTTTTGCTGGCAAACTTTGTGGGAAAGAGGTCTGTATTTCACTATTTTTTGTTGTTGCCCGAGTTACCCTATTGTACACTACAAAGTTTATGTTTCATTCTGTGTGAAAGTTATTTAATCTTCGATGAACCCGAAGTTAAAATGTTTTGTCTTGTTTTTGATTGTTTTACCATTTTCTCGCGCTTCATTATAAGTATGTATCTTCATTGTAATAATAGTAGAGTATCTTAAAAATATATTTATACTTGTATTTTGTTCTTTTCTGTATTTCTGTGTTCATCATCATCATTTGGTATAAAAATTGTAACGTTAGTTAGTTATTTTTTGTTTTTTTTTTATATATGTACTTATATACAATACAAATACATATATTATCTATATATATTGTATATAGTATATTGTATATATGTAATTGTATAATAATGTATGTATGTATATATTTATGTATAAAATACTCACATTTAGTTTACGACTACTAACCACATAACTACTTATAAATAGTACATATATTTATTTATTTATTTTATATTTTAATATTCATTTCTTTTGTATTCCTTTTTTTTTGTCAAGGGTATATTTTTTACTAAGAACTGAACTTGGCGAAGATTTAACCATCCACATTTTTTTTTTTTTTTTATATTTTCAAATTAAAAACTAACGATTTGAAATCTTAAATTAAATTATTAATATTTATTTTAATTTATTTTTGTTTTTCTTTATGTTATTTGCTTTAGCTGCTAAACAAAAACTTTATATTATAATTATCCTGTATACATCGTCATTCATTATTATTACTCAAAACGCTCTAAATCACACATCATACCACTACAACTAACAGTCCAAAAACACGTTCAGATCCCAACAATTCCATATCATTTCAATTTTCAATTTTTTGTTTTATTTTCATTTTTAAAGATAGTATTGCATATATTTACAGTTTTCGAAACTTAATTACTAAGGATGAGTTGCAGATGTCCTAAATGAGTGGTTAAAATAAAAACTTTAACTTAGGAAACCACTCACACTACACTTCATATTTAAGGTTTAGGTATATTGTAATAAAGCGTGTTTTTTTTCGAGGTGTACAACTATAAATTTAAATAAATCACTTGAATGGGCTCAAAATGAAGTTGCTCATAGTCCTGAATTTCACAAGAACATTTTATTCAGCGATGAAGCTCATTTTTGTATGATTGGAAACGGTTATAAGCAAAATTGCCACATTTGGAGTGTCGAAACAACGTTGCATACTGAAAAAGTCAGTGATTGGTGTGCTCTATGGGCTGGTGGAATCAAAACGATGCAACATGCCACACAGTGTGTGCCACAATTGCTTTAATGAAAGAAATGTTCAGTGAACAAATAATTTCGCGTAATGGACCCACGAATTGGCCTCCAAGATCATGCGATTTAACATTGCTGGACTTTTGTGGGCTATGAGAAGTCTCTGGTCTACGCCGATAAGCCACAGACGATTAACGCCTTGGAAGACAACATTCGTCACGTTATCACTAACATACGGCCTCCATTGCTGCAAAAAGCGATCGAAAATTGGACTTCCCGATTGGGCTTCTTCCGAGCCAACTGAGGTGGCCACCTTCCGGAAATCGTATTTAAATAAAAATGGCAAGGAAAAAAAAAATTAGCATCATTAATCAGTGTTTTATTTCAATTTAAAGTTGTACACCTCTAAAAGAAAACACCCTTTTTATAGACAGAGGCAAAAGCTTGACATTTTAGTAAAGAACTTTAAGGTTAAAACAAATTAGTAATAAAATAAAACGACTTATGACGACTTGACTCTTTTTTGTTAAGACAGACAGTAGTTTAGTTTATTCAAGCTCTGGAAGATTCTTTTTGTTTTTTCTTAATTTTTGTTTTTCTGCCTTTTAATAATTTAAAAAAATCATATAATAATAAATAATTATTAACCTGGTATACACTCGTATCTTCAAGTCTTTAGTTTTTATTTGCTTCATGTTTATCTTTTTGTTTTTTTTTTTGTTTTAGATTTAAACTTAAAGTAAAGTAAATGGACGAATTGAATATTTGCCAAATCTATATACTATTGTATTGTATTGTATTGTATTGTATTGTATGTGTATCTCTAACCTATGTATGTTAATACAATATATGTATGTATGCTTATATAGCAATGGGTTTTTTTTTTTTCATCTACTATAATAGTACTTAAGAACTTAGTTCTAGAGCTCAACTTACATGCAAATACTCAATACCCAATTATTATTTATTATTTATTTTTTATTATTATTATTATAATGTGTGCCTTTCTTCTATTGTTTGCTAACGATTGTTTCTTGCAATGCCCAACCCTCAAAAAATCTAAGAACACAAAAACAACATCAAGTATATCTGTATATATATATATATTTTTTATATAGATACATATGTATATATAATTTATTTTTTTTTTTTTAGAAAAAAGTTTTAACAGGCGCTCAAGCAAAAAGTGTTTTGTTTTCTATTCTTTTATACTCAATAGTTTTTTTTAGTTAATACATATACTCGCAATTAGATACCTTTAGATACTTAAAACAAAACAAAAAAAATATATAGGGGAATGAGAAGTATCTACCATATATAATAGTATATGTATGACTTTTGTTAGTTTCTTTTTTTCTTTTTTCTTTTTACTAAGTAGTACAATATAAATAGCCTATTTATCAATATAATGACAACAACAACTAATTATTGCTTATCGAAAAGTAGTTATACATTTGTATATTGTATTTAGGTAGTAGGTGTTAATAATACGCACACACACACGCACACGCAATTAGATACTTGCTGTGTGTGAGTGTGTATTATGTGTAGATTGTGTAGATCTATGCGTAATTGCATGTATCTCTAACATAGTAGTATAAATGTAATTTTATTGCTTGATACTCTTTATATGCACGCAAGCATATTTTATTTTATTTTGTTTTAATTTCTTTTTTGTTTCTTTTTTTTTTTTTTGTATTTTCATTTTTAATAATAAAATATATTCAGTTTTTAATAATTTACTAAATACTAGGAGTGGCTTTTTTTTTTTTTTAGAATAACAAAGAAAACGAGAAATTTTAATATAAAAATATAAAAAAAAAAATAAAAAAGGAATTATACAATAATAATAACAAAATACAAAATACAATAAAAAAGACACACGAGGACGAACTTAAATATTTAAAAGGATACAGTTAAAATGTACTTAGATAGCTTAAACCGGGTTTATGTTTTTGAAATCTTTTTGTTACCAGTTTAGTTGTCCTGTTTTGTTTCTTTTGGTTTTATTTTTAATAATTAATAGTTTTGTTATAGTGTTTGTGTGTGTCTGAGAAAGAAAGTGTGTGGTGTGTGTGTTGTGTGTGTCTATTTGAAGATTTACTTTATAGTTGCATTAGTTATAATAGTAGAATAGAGTAGACGGTGGCTATGGTCATCGTAGTCGTAGACGTCATCATCTTCAACGTGATTTGACGCTTTATCGTGTATAGTATTACTTCTGTTCCTTTGTGTTGTTGTCGTCGTCGTCGTCGTCGTCGTCCTCGCTGCTCCTGTTGTTGTTGGTGCTGTTCTTTTTATACTCTTGTAAAAATTTCACGTCCACCTGCTGATACTAGTACTACCACAGTTGCTGCTTCTAAGCCAACAGTAATGCAGTTGCAACTGGACAAACAGGACAATAAAAATGCTTGTATACCAACAACTGAATTGTGGTGCAAATGTACCACGACCACGGCTTAAGCCATGCGATTCAGTTGCTGAACTGCGACTACTTCGTGCTGCACCCTCGATTATATTATTGTTGTCCAGTTCATGTAACACGGGCAAATGCTCCAAGTCCGGCACAGATTTCTCAGTAGCACTGGCAAAGAGACGTTTTGGCTTACAACGTTTATGTTTCTTGTAGGTTTTTGTAATATTTATGCTGTAGCCTTCCAGAAATTCCGATCCCTAAAAGTAGATGGAGAGTAGAAGAGAAAAAATAAAGATATGACGTCAAAATAGGGTAAAGTCGCATAAGAAATGGGAAAAAATATAATAAATTATAACATTAATTAAATTTTTTTTTCTTTTTCACTTTTTTTTTGGATTTTCTTTCTCATTTTTGTTAAGCGCACAAACAAAAGTAAAATTGGTTCGTTGGTTGGTTATTAAGTTAGTGAGTGAGTGACTGAGTGAGTGTATGGTATATTGTACTATAGTAAAGGAAATTGAAAAGCTTATTTATGCCGATGTCGTCGTTCATCGTTGTCCGTCGTCGGTCTGTGCTTTAGATGTCCTTCTCATCATACCAACAAACAAAAACAATAACAAAACAAGAAAAAGGGACCAACACAAATCGTAAAATAGATCAATTCATGGGCGTAGCTATTTTTTTTTTTTAAAACGGTCACATGACATGTACGATGCACTCCATAATATCTTACATACTTTTGTAATATTAAAAGAAAACAGTCAAGCAGTGATTGACCATTCCCCAAGAAGTAAGTATTAAGACCTAGAGGCCTTTCTTGATCTATTAGATAGCAACAAAACGATAAATGTGATAGTTGCGATCTAATTATTGTTTCCATTTTTAGCAGTGAGCTTTGACGACAAAAGGAAATCAATGCCGGTCTAGTTTAAAAAATGTAGAATTTATATCCCCCTTAGTTTTTTTGTTGGGACTATCTCTTGCAGTAATTGGGGGAACTTCGATTGGGAGCATAATGTCCAAACGTTTGACAATAAGCAATCTCTGGGTAACATTTCTAAGCAATATTGGGGCAGATCTGTTAACTTTTTTTTTAATGAGAAAGGGCAGTTGGGATAAAATTGGGTAGTACATATCTCTAAATGTAATGCTTATCTCATCCTCTTATACTACCCATGTTAACTTTATGCATAAATTTTATCGTACAAATATAAATGCAAAACTCGCCATTCATTGTTCGTTGCCACCGCCACTACTGTCTCCACCTCCAATGTGGCCATCTTCGCCTTCACCATAGTCTTTGCTTTTGCTCTCTTGTACGCAACACTTGAGCAAACAGTAAAAGCAAAATTTTGTGTTTTAATTACGCTGAATAAATTTGTGTTTATAAATAAGCATAGTTGATGGTGGTGGTGGTGGTGGTGCGGGATGGGTTTTAGTATATGCTTGTTGAATAGGCGTGGCAGTAGAGTAAACCAGACGCCCAGACATGGTTAGGAGGGCAGCCTTTAGGCCAACTCCACAGGAAAAAAAAAACAATAAATTTGGTGTTTCTACTCTATAGAAAGAAGTTCTTAATATAAACTGTGGTTGGTGGCTTCGAACGACGATGATGATGATGATGTGTATGGTACGAGTAGAATAACCAAAATATACACCTACAAATCTCATTTGAATTCAACTGATTGTTGTTGTTGTTATTATTGTTTTAGTAAGTGGAGATTTTATGTGTTGTGATGTTTATGTATATTTCACTTTTTCACTCGACTAAGCGAACAATTTTTATTTTGATTTTTGTTTGCGGTCAAAAATATTTTACAGATTTCGCTATATTTGGCGGCATCGAAATGAATGAATGAACAAATGATTGAACAAATGAACGAATGGAGAAATGTATGAGTGAAGGAACAAAAATGAAATACCAAATCTCATGCGGAATATTTGGGCAAAATATAAATTTAAATTTTTTGTTGATTTTGATTTTGGTATTTTGTGTTTGTCCTATGCCTTCATTTATCGCTTATTTTGTCTTGTCTGTGTATGTGTGTGTTTGTGGGTGTGTCGGTATGTTTGTGAGTGTGTAAGGATATTTGTGACTTTCTAACGAGTGTTTACTAATAATATTATGCAAATCGCAACAGAACGAAATTATTTTTGTGTTGAATTTTTAAATAGAATGCCGTGGCATGACAGTTTTTCAAACGTTTTTCTTCATACAACATGGCGTATGAACGTCCTGCTACTCTTGCTGTTTGTCCTCCTTTCTTCATATTCCCCTCCCTTTATTTATTTTTTTATATTTTGTGACATTTACATGACAGCAAACGTTTTAATACAAATGTACATAAGTATATTGTATGAAAATTTAGTCTGCTGTTGCATATAAATGAAAACCAAAGAGGAGTGTGTTATCCTTTTGAAGTTACAAGTACTACAGAATGTTCATTAAATCAACTCCTCTGTCTTTATTTTCAAACTGTCTTTAGCATACTTGAAATTTTGGGATAATTTTTCAAGCTTTGACTTTACTTTTCATGCAGAAAGAACAAATATACTAAAAGACAGATACACATGGAGAAACAGACAGTCAGATAGACGGAGAAATAGACAAAGAGTCAGTTAGATAGACATTCATTTAACGCAATAGCATGGAAAATCGATGACAATCCAAGCGTAGATAATTTTCTCTTTCGTTCGGTCGTACTTTCTTTGATTTCCTTTGCTCGACTGCGATGCTTACTGCTAAAAATGGAAACAATTTCAACTTAACCAATTTCCTACAATTTCCACAAAACTAACACGCGTGTGTGTGTTTTTGAGGAAAAGCAAAATAAAAGTCAACTAAAATCGTATCGAATACTTCTTGTAGTAAAGGCATCACTGCTCTTATGTGATGATGCTGCTGCTGCTCCTTTATCCTTTTAAGTTGGAATACGTGTGGGTGTCCCAATGTGTGTGTGTGTGTCTGTGTGTGCGGTGTACAAAATTTAGCTAAGCTTAATGCTCAAGAAAAAATATGTACAAGCTTTTTTTGAAAACCACAACAATAATAGCAAGAACAATATTTTACTACTAGATAGATAGATGGAGCAATCATCTATCCTTCGTCATCTCATCATAGACTTCAGTCGTTGTCATCTGTCGTCAGGCATTTTTGTTGTCGTTACTGTTGTCGTCTGGTATCCATCGTTGTCGTTGTCCTTTCTAGTTTCTGCAATAAATAGTTGCATTTTCGTACGAATTGTGTTTGAGTTAGAATTGCTTTAGTGTGACCTATTAGAATGATCGTTGCAAGTACGTGATGCCTGCCACATGCTTTTACTGCTGCTTTACTGTTCTGTTGTATGGCATAAGTCCTTCTAAAAAGGAAGAAAGCGAGAAAATTGCATTTGTCGTGGTAGGTGGCGATGGCGGCGGCGGCGGTTGATGTTGTTACTGCTACTGCTATTGCTGCTGTTGTATCTTCTATTCTCATCGTACTCGTATTTTGCTCTGATGTATGTTGCATTTGGGTATGTTCCATATCTTCTTTTGGTATCTGTGTATCTCAGTGTGTAGTTGTGTGTGTAGCCACAATGCAATTGATTGCACTTTATAACGTGCGGTTTCCGAGCCACATTACACTCACTACCACTACTACTACCACTACTAAGCAGAATACTTCATTCATAGTACTTTTATGGCTGCCTCTCTATGGTTGACTGGCTGTTTGAGCCTTAGTTCAGTTGTTCCATCCGTTTTGGGTAATGCTGCTGCTGCTGTTGTTGCTACTTTTCTCCATTCTCCATTCTCTTTATTTGACGCCGCCTTACATTATCCCGCATTTGCCATTTTACTTTGCACATTTGTTCCCTAATGCCTTTTGGCCACCAACATCAGCGATGGCGATGAATAAAAATGCTACGAAGGAATACAAAACAAAAAAAAGTGGAGAAAAACAAGACTCAAGGACGGACAGTGAAGTAAAGAGAACAACATGAATAAATGCGCACTTGAAACAGTAAGAAAGGTTTTGTTGCTACTGCTGTTCCTTCGTTCGTAGCCTTCTCTGGCACCAAATGGCAAAAGAAAAATTATCCTAGATATTGTCTAGCAATTTAGCTGATTAAGCTGATGGATGTAAAAAGAAAGAAATGTGTTCCAACGATTAGTGCTCAACGTTCTACTAGTAGGAACGTAGGAAGGACATACTACATTAATATAAGTGAAAGAGAGATGGATAACAGCATAAAATGAGTATGAGATAGGAAAAAGGGTTAATGCGATTTAGAAACATTTGCAAATCTTTGCCAGTTTTCCCTTTTGTTTTGTATATGTATTAACATCTATGATCAGTAAAGGCGACATTTTTTGAAGTATTATATTTTGGTCTTTCAAAGTTATATCAAAATAGTTAGCCGCTTTATGTACTGTTAGTATTTTATAATAATTTTGAGGGCTTAAAAATTATCTTTTATTTCTTAAAGAGCCGTTAAATTAATAACTCTTCTCAAGCAGTGAGATGGGAATAAGTACATATAGAGTATCGAAATTAGATTAATGTGTTTGCCCTCGCATATATAAGGTTCTTATCGATATCATATTGAGCTATAGCTTCTGAGACATTTTACAAAATGTTTAAGACATCTATGAGCTCCTCACCTTAAACCTTAGTCAACTTTCGAAACTGCTTCAAACTTCCTTATAAGAGTCTGGGACAAGAATCTAGGAGGAGCCGAAGACCATAGCAGCCAGTGCTTGCCCCTTAAGTTAAGTAAAGTTTTTAAATTTGGTTAACTTTAATAAAAAATAAATAAATAAGAATGTAGGAATTGCTTTAAGGCTTTTACTGTCTCACACTCTCAATAATCCTGTACTTGTCGATGCTTCTCAGTTCATTCTGGTATGCGTTGCCAGTGATATTTCTACAGTCTTACGGTCTTTCAATGTGATGAGGCAAACCGAATATGCATGGAGTATGTCAATACTTCTTAATTACTGATAATTAGGACTGCTTCTGGTATTTGTTCTTAAACAAATCTGTGTAATATACTGTCTTATTCAGCAGTTGTCTTATAACAAATCCAACTATCATTTACTAATAGTTTTAGTTACATAAATATATGTGCTACTTATATTCTTTTACTTGAAAATTACATTTTCTACGATGTTAACTCATCTTGTTGCTCTTGATTTTGCTCCAGCCCCCCTTTTTGAATTCATGTTTAACCGTATTTTATGTTTACACTTTGCTCGCCTGGTTGCCTCTTTGTTCTTGATGTTAATGCGTCTGTACGTTTCTTGTGTTGGAGTTTGAGTTTGTGACTTAACTTTAGTGTGTTCACTTGTCTTGAAAGTGTGTAATTTTCCCATATCAATCTAAAGAAATGTATTTTTCATTTTGTGTTTGAGAAATCAATTTAAATCATGAACAAAACAAAAACATAGTACAATAGTATCTTAAGTACTAATCTTGATGATTTTGGGTAGGGGTGGGGTGAATGAAATGTATTTTTTATGCATTGTATATAATAGTAACACTTACCGGAACTACATGATTTTTGGCGCCCCAACAAATGGGCTTAAATGAGCCTTTACGTGTGGCCTCTTGAAATTCAACGAATTGATTTTGCCAATCATAGGATATCAAACGAGCCTCCAGTGTCATGCCAGCAAGTTCGGGCGGTGAAGATATTAGCACCGGATTTGAATCTCTGCAATAGAAAGTGGAAAAAGAAGAAAAGGACGAAATTAGAATTTTTGTTATACAATTTTTTGTTGTCCGTTTATTAGCAAAGTTATTGTCAACTTTGATTATAGGACTTAAAATACAATTTAAATGGATTTACACAAAATAGGGTAGTGCGACATAACGAAAGAATTTCAACCACCACCACCACCACAAGTTACACTTCACAACCATGAGCTTCAAGGAAGGAAATATGGCTCCATGCTCTTCTTCAGATACCAGAAAGCAGCTGCCAACTGCTGTTTAAGTCACTTGGTGTTGTGCTTTGTGAAAATTAGTGAGCTGTGAATCCCCAAAGTTGAGCTAATTAATCTTTTAGATTTTCCATTTCTGACGCAACCAAGCTCACTTTATACTCTGAGGCGCTTTACCTCACTCTACTTTACTCGCCCTCTCTTTCTCTCCTCTCTATTCTATCAAAATCAAAGGCAACACAAATGAAATACAGGGGGAAAAATGCAAAAGAAAATAGCACAGGAATAATAAGAAAAAAGGAAAAATTTTGGAATGAAAAGTGTAGGAAAAATCTTAAATAGAGTAATAGAGTAGTGTGTACAAGTTAAATTCAAAATAAATAAGAATCAAGAAGGGAATAAGTAATGGAGAGGGAAGAAGAATAGGAAGGACGAAATCATGAAGCGCATTCCCATTGGTAAAGCACTTACTAAGTATATTCCGCCCTAACAATTAGGCTAATTAATTTTGTGCGGTACCATTACGAAAATTCTGCTTTAATTTCCTGTACACCCATATCTGTATAGATACCCACTCAAAGGCACACACACACATATAGAAATTTATGCTCAAGTGTATTCGCCAATACCAAAAATGTGTGTGTATAGTAAGTACTACATCATTTCATCTTTTGCAATTCAAGTGACGGATGCTGCTTTGCTTTTTACTTTATTTGGTGTACTGGTATAAAAGTCAGAAGTCCAAAGGACTCTCTATATTGTGTCTTTTTGTATTTGAATAAGTGTGTGTGTGTGTGTGTGTGTGTTTGAGGTTGTGTGTGTCGAATCCTTTTGGAAGCCGCAAACAAATCTCTTTTAATTAATTTATGATTCCTCTCTCAATCCGCATCGCCGTCGTCATCATCATCATCATCAGCAGCATCTTTCTCTTATTGAGGGTCACCGTCACAACTCGCTGTATTGATAAATAAAACAGACTAGCAGACAGACAGTAAAGAACAGACCAGAACTCGACAGGACAGTTGTTGCTGTTGACATTAAGAGGAGGTGGGGTGGTGATAGCAAGTATTTTCTGTATATTTACTTTGTAAGTATTACTCTTTACTTCTTGGCCATTGTGGTTACAATTGCGCCTGCATTTATTGTCCGCTCACTGTTGCTGCCACCACAACAATTTGCGGTTAAAAACACCAAAATAAAAAAAAAAAATAATAATATTATGTTTGCAGATTGATTGGTGCTGTATGGTGGTCACATATATTGCATTTTATATAGTATAATATACTATATTTGGAAAACCCCCACTACACCATTCTATCCATAGGCGGAACGGAACGCCTCATTACTTGTTTCGTTGTTCGTTTAACTCAATAAAATATGGTCAGAAAGTATAGTATTGTGAAGTGTAGTGTAGTCACGCGGAATAGTAGTGTAATAATAACAATAACAATACCATATATTGTAAAATATTGGATTGCATGCATTTAACCATCGTCGGTCGGTCTCAGTTCAATTCACTTCTATAAGTACACACTTTTCTGTCTGCGGTGGTTGGTTGGTTGCTTGGTTTTGGTTTCGGTTTCGTATTTTTATTTTTTTTTATATATTTGGTTATGTTGGTTGAATTTAGCGTTGCTAATATCTCCGGCCAAATATAAAATATTGGGGTGATGTAATGTTGTAAGTAGTAATGTTGGTTGGTGAGTGGTCGATACTATTACTACGTACTACCCTTCATACATACATATGAATGAAAAATATGCGTAATAAATATAAAATGAAATAAACAGATGGAATTAATGCATAACCATGTTGTTGTGCTACGACGTCATCAATTGGAATGACAACAATATAAATGAATAAAACTAAATAATCCATTGTGATTAGATTGGAGACAGCAGACAGCAGTCAGTATCAAAGGGATTAGAATGGATGGTTGGTGGAAGAAGTACACTCATACAAAAAGATATTTTGTACAAATTTTGATCAAAAGCATAAATAGAAAAGTTTAGTTTTGCTACAAGTAGAAAATCTTATAATAAGTAAGACGCTATTTGTATTCAGACAACATGAATTTGGTTTGTTTATGAGATGGAGACAGGACATTTTTTTAGATTACTCCCTTTTGGCATTTGTAAATGGTTTTGTAGGGTAAAGAGATAGATAAATATTAAGTAAACATTTTCAATTGATTAAAAATATGTTATTTTTCCCTTAAAAAATGTTTCTTGTCAATTGGATTATGGGCAGGGGGACTCCCGGCAAGAGTCACGGGCTTGACGAACCCGCCTTCCCCGAGTCGTGGTGCAAGCCGACAAATGCAGAGAACCTAGATGTAGGTGAACAGAAGATTAACCTCTAAGGATGATGGAAGTATGCTCAAAGGATGTCTACTCTGAAGTAATACATAAAGCAGTTCCGGAGGAGGCATAGTGCCCAGATGATGAGGAGGGAGATTTAGTGGAGGCAGGACGGTGGCTATATGTCGAAGGGACTCCTCCTGTAATTATGAGATGTAATGTATTGCGATTTTAGTTTCGTAGATCTTTTCTTTAACTATAATAGGCTGCTAAATGTATCTGCGAACTGCGTACAATATATTATTTGTATGACTGGCTCGTTGGCTCGGAGGTTAATGCGCCGAGCTTAGATCATAGAGTCAAGGATACGATTCCCGCTAAACCAGACGCCCTGTGCTTTTTTAATATTTCCTCCTAATCTTCTTAACTCTCCCCATTAGCTGAATGCCTCTGTTGCTATTGCTCATATTAAAAATAAATAGAATATAAGTTATAATATATTCTTAGTTCTAATAAGTAAATAATATTTTTAAGATGGTTTTCCTATTAAGTATTTGAACTTGTAAGCAATTGAGGTGAATTACAGTTCATTGCAGATTTACAAATCGTAACTATCTATTTAGCAATACCATTTAGAATAGAGTAAAGACGAATGCTAGGTTTGCTGACATGTTGCTCGTGTATAGCTTCCTGTTTCTTGAATATTTCAGAAGAAAGTTGTTTAGGCCATTTTATGCCTAAACAGTGAAAGTCTGGCGATCGAAAATATCTGATTCCGCACCTTAGCAATAATATTACTAATTTACACTTGGCTAGCTGGCAAGCTAAAAGCCAGCGAGTGTACAAACAAGCGAATTGGTGAGTGCACTTGTAATGCTTACACACAAAACATTCTACTTGCTCAGTTGTAAAGTCATTTTGTAAACAACTGAAATACTCACAGCTGCCGCAATAGTGATTCACTTTGAAAATAATGAAGGAGTGTGAGTAAAAACAGGCAAAGAGCTGCCTCAATAATGATTCTCTTTCAAAATAATCAGAGAGTGTGTGTGAGAGAGTAATAAAAGGCAGTTGAAAGCCGTTCAACTTTACTCGAAGGCTTGTTAACACTCTACCCATGTTTACACTGGGCGAGTACGCTTGTAATTAGCCAACTCGCTGGCTTTTAGCTCGCCAACTAGCTAAGTATAAATGAGCCTTAAGACGTTGTTCACCGTCAGCCTGTCTGCGACTGCGTTCTCTCTCGCAACTTTTGTTTGTTAACAAGGGGAACAAGTGCTTGACGCGGTAGCCGATCTGCTTGCGTCTTTCGTTGTTCGCTCATTTCGTTTTGCTTGCGTATAGTGAGGATGCATGCGAAATGCAAAACATAGTGGTCAATCGAAGCGGAATGAGAAGAAATATGCTTTGCGACAGAACGCACACCTTCATAAAGAAACTAAAATTCCTACTTAGCATATAAGAAGCATGACTTTGCATGAGAACCTTAACTTACTCAATACGCATCGTCCTATTCTATTAGCAGCCTAAGCACTATCATCACTATAAAGATTGTCATTACCCTTCTCATAAACTTCTTGCTTGCCTAATGTCAAAACGCTTGGACGTTAGTTTCCTTTCTACCCGACTGTTAAGAAGGGTTATGTTTTTCGCGCGTATCTTATATGTTTGTAAATGTCTATATTACCATGTTTCTTCCAAGAGAGAAGAATGACTGTATTTTTTGCAGTCGGGTTTTTGGTTTTTAATCATTACTTGTTATTTTATATTTTAAAGAATCTTGCTCAGGGTTAGCCCTAGAAATCTTTACAAAAGTATTTAATACGAACTAATCAAATCTGCTTCTTTTTAATATTATCGATTAAAAACTTTTCATGATATAAAACTGTAATGTATTGCTTATTAAAGTCTTTAAATTTGAATTTCCTTTATCAATCATTTCCACTCTACAATAAGTTAGTAGTATTGCTCACTGTCATGGTTTCTCTTCCGCCTTGCTAATTACAATATTTTTTTGAAGTATTCGATATTCATAGATTTAGTTATGTACCACATCACAGGTACACGTACGCTAAGCTTATGTTGCTACAGTATGTACAGTACAATACATATATTAATTCCATCATGTTTCTGACAAAGCCAGCTTTAGATGAATCTTTCTGGCTGATTCTTTATCTATGATTAAGCTTTTATCCTATTGGTTTTTATAAAACTTACAAAGCAAAGCATGTTTCTGACTGACTGACTGTACGTGAGCAATTGATAATGGTATCGCAACACGGAATGCATTGCATGGCATGGCATGGCATTGCATTGTATTCTTATCATTGTTTTTGTTATTGTTGTCACATTTGTAATTGCTTTTGTGCAGTTGTTGTGCATAAGGACTTCATTGGCACTCAGTATAATTAAAATTATGAGCATACCATATCAACCAAGGCTCAGACTGTTTGGACAAAAAGAAAGACAGATAGATGGAGAAGGATCAACAAAATGGACGACCATCCACCCACTCATGTTTAGCGTATGGCGGCGGCAGTGGCGGCACCCGCTTTATTTATGCGCCGCAATGCATCTGTCGTTATATTGCGAAAATTCAATTTTACACAACAAAAACAACTACAAATACAATAGAACAGCAAAAGTAGTGAATGGAAAACTGTGAATATCAGAAAAAAAATAATGGCAAGGAATAAACGAAAGAAAAATGAAAAACTATGGCAACTCATGTTCTGGTTCATTCGTTCATTCATATGTTCATTTATTATCGCTGCCGTCGTCACCATAGTGGAATGGTGTTGGCGCCTCCTTCGTATAATAATTCGTTCAGTTCGGTTCAACAGCAGCAGCAGCAACAACAAAAATGATGTCGTCATATAAAGAGTCGAGCTGTGCTTTCTGCGCATTGCAAGTGATTGTGGCCATGTTCCATACATTGACTTTTGTGTTGGAGTTCAACTTGGTTTCATTTAGTTTGGTTTGGTTGATTTTGGTTTGGTGAAGTATGAGCAAAGTATGGATGGATGATGATGATGGCGATGGTGTATACTGTATGGTGTATTGTAAGTACGAATAGCGAGGCAACGACAACATTGCCGAAAATCGACATGAATTGATAAAGTCATTTGCAATTGTGTTCAAAATGCTCGTGCAATGGTGGCAACAACAATTTTGTTGTTATATTTTTGTTATTGCAAAGTTGTTGCCTCTGCAATTTTGTTACACTTAATGTGTTGTGTGCTGGTCCGTCCATCCGTTCATACGCCCGTCCGGTAACTGAGATACATATGAATGAATGACCACAGTAGTTTTATATACATTCATCCACATGCATGTACATCATGTGTGTGTGTGTGCATGTGCATGAAAGTGCGAATACGATATCGGGATTAAAATTCATAATGAAAACCATAACAGAGGCATGCATTTTTATTGTTGGTTTTGGTTGGTCTACAAAGCCGATTTCGTTTCAAGTTTAATTAAACAATGACATGGACACACTCACAACAAAAAATACAATAGGAATCGCACACACACACACACTCGTACGCTCACACAAATTCTTAATAACCTTTACACTTTGGAAAACTAGAAACAAACATTGTTTGGTCCGTGGTCCTCTTAGTCATAATGAGAATACAAAAATTTTTGATTAGGGCAACTTTTCTAGAAATTCAAAAATAATTTCATAATTTCAATGGGACATGATTAAACCATTTTTGAATTCTAAATTCTAATTCCTAAATTTCTTCCTGGCATTGACAAGAACTCTCATAATATAAGTATGTTAGAAGCTCTAAGGTTTGACAGTTAATGATGTAGTTTAATTAGGATTTCATAGGTGTTTGTAATCGAAACTTACTCGCTTTAAAACATATCAGGAAAGCGACACCATCTGGTATTGCTAAGGACCACAGGTCTATCTATGGAGGAGGTGCAGCCTACCAGTTTAACCTATCATTAAATGTATAGAATTTTTTAAATAATAGTAAAACATTTGGGTTGTCACAATAGGCCTACTTGCAGCCAAAGTGACGAGGTATTCTAGTTCCCGCCCTTGCCATAATCTAATATTTGGATAAATTATGCTGATTTTAACTTAGTATTTATAAGGAAGTAATCAACATCATAATGATATACCAAATCAATCAGGAGGCTCACTTAATGCTCTAATTATTTTTTGAAACAAAACTCCAAACGTTTAAAGACATCACTTCTAGAGATACAAACTTTTCTATTGAACGATTAAGATTATAGTTTACCTATAAATATAATCATAAAATTTAAGGAATTAATTTCTTAAGCTCTCCGTCTCTTTCTCTCTCTCCGTTTGTTTCTAATTACTTCATCATCATTTTATAGATTTCCGTTTGCTATCAATTGATTACTTCTCGAAAGGTATAGAAAATGTCGTGTTCTATACGTTAAGACCATCATCATTAATTAATGTAACTAACTCAATTTTAAAGGACATTTTGTCCGTGTAGTATTTTGTGTATTTATTATAGGGGGAAGGATACATTATGCATGCGTGTGTGTGAGTGTGTGTTGGTGATTAGAACAGTACATATTTCAATTTGGTCATTGTAATGAGTTCAGTTATTGTATCATAGTTGGTCGGTCGGCTAAAACACTTCCTGTTTCCGGTTATAGTCCGGTGTGTGCTATCTACACCTTTTGATGTAAATAAGATTTAATGTTTTACTTAAACAAATTATTATTTAAACTGAAATTTAAGTAAAACTTAAGTACACTAAAACGATAATATAATTTTGGTTATACTTTGAGTCAAGTTAAGATAAAATGAATCCAAATATGAATATAACCTACAATCACTCTCGGTTGTTAAGTTAATGTGAACCAAATTGCCAAAGTTTTCACAAATAAACCTGCTTATTGTGGTTGAAATGCAATTTAATTGCGCATGCATTGATTTTCCCAAAATTTTTGGTACATTAATCGATGAAATCCTTTGTTTCAATATTCCATTGTTGTACGTGTACGTCGTACGTACTACATTCATCAAGTCTAAAGGAGTGCAAAATATCCAAACAGTTGGTTGTTTTAGTTCGAATGGTTCAATTGACCATTATGCGTTAGCTGCTCCAAGCAATCAAATGCAAACACAGACACAGATACAGAAACAGGCATATCTACACATATGGCAATGTCTATACATAGTACGTAAAATGCTACAAACTCACGCTTATTGAAATGGATAGCGTGTATCCTAAGGACATAAAGCACAATATCGCATTCTGCATGAACATGAGAATTGTGTAAGTGACTGACTGGCTGACAGATTGAGTGTGTGTGTATCTGAATGAATGGACGGGTGAACGTCAATGGCGGAACATTGCATTTTATACATTTCGTCTCAAATTTGTAGAGAGTAATTGTCGTCATTATTATCATCATAATCATCAGTAGCACTCTGCATACCTATGTGTATATATTTGTATTACATATTTGCTTTGCCATCCTTACTTTACTTTACTTTGTAATATTCTTGCATTGCAAAAGCAACCAACAAATGTTTGGCAGGTCCATGAATGAAGGCATTTTCGTCTCGCTTGGCATTTTGAGTATTGTGTCCATTCTTGGCTTCGGGTTCATTGATCATTTACAATAACAAGAACAACAACAACAACAACAACATTAATGTCATCATCTTTAACATTACCTACAACCATCATTATCAGATCATTATTATTGTCGTTGTTGTTGTTGTTGTTGTATTCGTAGTCATGGAAGCCATCATCATCTTTATATACAACAGCAGTAGCAGCAACAGCAGTAGACCCATTACTGTGGTCCATGATGTTATTGGCTTAATTTACGTTTACGGGTTTGGTTTGGTTTGGTTTGGTTTGGTCTGGTTATGGCTCGATTCATTTCGTTTCATTTCGTTTTGTTTGGCTACTGTATTGTGTGTGTGTCTCAGTATTACGAGATTTTTCGAAAATAATGTGATAGTGGTTTTAACAATTTACGTACTACGTTGGTAAGAAATTAATTTTAAATGACGGACACACACAATGTGTGTGTGTGTGTAATTATGTGTGTGTAAAAGAATAACCAAATTAAATTTTAAGTAATTACTTCTCTTCATTTACATAAGTTTGTAAACTTTACTTGGTTTCATTTTAAAGAATTTTTAAATTTGATATTTTTTTCAATTGTATGATTTTTTTCACAATTAAAATGAGAATGGTATGTTTTTTTCTAAATAAAAAATTAAGAAATCTAAAACAGTGAAATCTAATCTCAAAACTCATTTATTTTGGGATATTTTATATTATAGAATTTTTATAACAAAATATTTGTGAATCTGATTCCTTTCTTAGTAGTTTATTGAGATCTACAGAAAAGAAATCTGACTCCAGAGTACATTGTTGTCTAGACGATTTTATCTTATAGAATTCATGAATTTATGGATATGTTTGTTCTAAATGAAAATCAAGGAATATACAATTTACAGAATATTGAGTTTTATGGAAAAAAATCTTATCTGTCAAGTAAAATATTTTTATTTGTGTACATTTCCATAAGTACGAGGGTCATGCCATAAGTAAAAAGACATATCACTGCTGCTACAAAACAATTTACTCAATCAATCCCTAGCAAATTGTATATACTTGTCTCATCGTTCTAGAAATTTGCGTATGCCTATGTCATAAAATTCTTTGGGATGATCTTGAAGCCAGTTTTGGATTTGTTTGCAATCTTCATCATTGGGTCTATGATGTCTCCCAGGTAGAGTCACTTTTAGAAGTCCCAATAAATGAAAATTCGATGGGGCGGGGTCTGGGCTGTACAGAGGATGAGGAAGGATCTACCACTCCAGTTTTTGAAGTGTTTCTTAAGTTAAATTTGCTGTGTTTGGGCGCGGGTTGTCAAAAAGCAAAATCGTCCTTATGTTGTCTTGTAACTCATCTCAAACAAGTTTTCTTGTACTGCAGTTCCAATACTCGGCTAACAGCTTTAATGCGAGATTCGAAGGAACAAGTTGTAACTTCAATCAGTCATCCGCAGCCGCTTTTAAACTGTTTATATCATTTCCTTCAGTATGCTTGGTGGCAATAGTCCCCGTTTCGATAATAATTTACTAGCCCCTTTTCTTATTACCTGGTGTTTAGTGAATTTACTAGTTGCACGTTATTCAGAGGCGAACCAGTTAGTGCGCGTTTCTATCGAGTGATGAACGAAGTCGCTCAACAATTTAATTGGCTTTAAATTATATGCAACGCTCATTCACACCAATTGAATTGATGACGTCGCTCAGTGCGTGGCCCTAGCCTAAGTCAGCAGAATTCACTAGTCATAGGAAATACAATGACTGATGACACGACTGGTGAACAGTGATGCAGGTGGTGGCAATTTATCCCTTCCAATGGAATTGTTACGTTGAATTCACCAGAACACATGTAAAAGGAGATAGTTGGAACTAGTACTGGTTCCAAAAGGACTAGCCCCGACCCTGTTTTCAACCAATTCCGGTTCTAACAATTATTCACATATACATTCAACATTCTTTCGTGGATTTTACTACATTTGATACCCTCTGCAACTAAAAATCTTATTGCTGCGCGATGTTCCTTCGAGTTGTAATGCTCGTATTGCTTACCAGGTATTCTAAAACTGCTGAAGAGAAACAAAGTACAAGGATACCAGGTAGATTCATTGAAAATATTGTATTGATTAAACAACCCGTTGTCTCTTTACATATTGAATGATCCAATTCATTAGAAATGACCAAATTGAAATATTCTCCTTATCATATACAATATTTATGTATTATTACTTCCTTCTATCTCCTTCCTCTCTTTGAAAAGTTAAACAAATTTTTTCATTTGTAATTAGTTTGAAAGTCAAGTCCTTTTCATATTTTATATATATTAAATCGCTTCATTGCTCCCTTAATGTAACGTTAATACTTTTGGTTTGGTTGCTGGTTCACCCTTAAAATTATCATAATTAAGTTTTTTTGGCATAAAGGATTTTCTGTTTTTCTTTCTTTGTAGCCGCCTATCTATCACTTTTCATTTTACCCTTTATCAAAGCTTTTAATCAAAGTACCATGTACTATGTAACAAAGTTCCATCAAATCAAAGTTCTTCTTTTTCTTTGCGTTTCCGTTTGTGAGCCCATTACAAGCAAACTGGATTAATTGCTTCCTATTTAAATAGCAAAAAGAAACGAGAAATCTGTATAAACGCATTAAGTTTTTAATTTACAATCATTTTTTTACGTTTAAATATTAATACCCTCTAAGGTGATTATCCTTGGCAACCATCTACAACTCACAGGATAACAAGAGCAAGGAAAACAACAGCAACAACAACAATGACAACAACAACATAAGTTGTGTACAATCATTAAAGATACAGAAGAAGAAGAATACTAAAGGAAGTCATCATAGAATGGATAGAATGGTGACTGCGGAATGGAGGAGGGTGATTGTAAAGAAAAAGTATCAGGAAAAGTAAAGAAAACAAGGATGAAGGAAAAGTCAAAGTTCTATTTATTTAACACTTGACGTTAATAGAAATCAATATTTTCTAAATAAACACATTCCGTGTCAGACTTTTTAAAATTCACAATGAACAAAAAGGAATGGAAAGGAATCATTACGGCTCAATGATTTTATCTTGTTGATGTTGTTATTGTTGAAGTTGTTTTTGTTGTGTTGTTGATGATGTTATATAATCTATTTTTCCACATTCACAATTAGTGCAAGAATTGAGCTCGTTTTCCAATTGTTTACTAGGCAAATACTCGTAAAGCAAATGCTTTAACATGCCATCATTCATTCATTTATGTCTTCATTTCTTCATTCTTCATTCAGAGATATGCACACATTTGTGGCAGTTGTACTCTCCTCTATATCTGGCTCTATTTCTATGACTCTGTTTTTCAGTTGGTCGGTTGGACGGTCTCTTTGTTTGTCATCTATTTGTTCGTCATTCATTCATTTATTCATTCATTTAGTGAGTATCTGAGTCAAATACTATGGAGTTCGTTAGGTGATTTGGTTATGCAACAACATCATTAAATCACCAATTACTTTAGTCAACAGAGAGAAAACCGAATTTCCTACTTTCACAAGCTTACAAAAGTAGTATAAAATGAATATAGAGTGAAGTACCTACCTACATAGTAGCAGTAGTATGAATACAGAAAGAGTCCAAGCATTGCAGCAGCAGCATTGGTTGGTTGGTTGGTTGGATGGTTCTAATAACACAAGGGCAACATCAAGGAATATAAAACAACAATAACAACAACGACCAGGATATCAACATTGATGACGAGCATTGACTTGCTTGGGATTTACGTAAACACGTATATTTTATGTTGAGTCAAAATTGAACGAAACAAGTCGAAATATAACGAATGACTAAAAGAATGAAAACTGTTTGTTGTGTACCATAAGATTGAAGTAGAGTGGACTGACAGATAGATAGAGAGACAGATCTATGGTATGGTATCTATAGACAAAAAGTAACTTACGTTGCAAGTTGTTCGATGCCAAGTGAATGCAACACAGTTGGCAGACTCGGCAGTGAATGACACGTTGTCAGTTTCTTCTGGCGTGGATAGTAAAGTGTCAGCACTGTGCAGCTTTCTTCCTTCATTGTGAGGCCACCTGTAACGATGAAAGAACAAGACACAAAAATTGTAAATGAATATAAACAAAGTAGTAGTAGTAGTACAAAAGAAAAGATACTGTAAAATGAAATAAAAAGTATCAAAATGCAGAAAACAAACAACATAAAGAAAGAAACCGTTGATGACAATTTCCTGGCTGGCAAACGAAGCAAAGCTTTACTTTGCTGCTTACTACTTGTCCATGAATCGTCTACAACTGCACACTCTCGTTTATATCCTTTTTAACTTTAACTTCGACTGACTGAGTGAATGACAGACTGAATGAGTGAGTCAGTGACTGACTGACTGACTGACTATGAACAAAAGGCAAAATTAAGAAGAAAGTAAAATATTCCATGAAGACGTTGATGACGTTGTCTATGCTCTCTTCGAGAAATACCTACTACTACTACAAGTACTAGGATTCTTCTTCTAGGTACCATAAAAGTAAAAAGAAAAAAAAAAATAAATATATAGTTGTTTCTAGATAGTTATAGTTGTAGTTGGCGTAAGTTGGTTTGTTACAATGTTGTAATACTAGTAGTAGTATGTGTATCTATGTGGTCTGTATCGCTAAATGGTTTGCTTGACTGACTGCACTTGGTTGCTGCCTTGAATCCTTCGTTTGCTTGCTCTTTCTCATTGCTTTCTTTCTTTGTTACTTGGGAGTAGCTAAAGCAAATTGCAGCATTTGAACGCTTGAGTGCCTCTTGCTGTTGATTTTGTTTCAGCTGTTCACGTTGTTATTGCAAACATCAACGTTTATCTAGCTTTCTTCTGTCTACTATTTATTTGGCAAAAGTCAAATTTTTATATTGTGCTATTGTACAACTGTAATTTTCATCATGAATACGGTAGATACTGACTGTATCCTTGTGGAGTTTATGTTAGTTTGGCAACGTTATATGTTTAGATTGTAAAAGAAGAGAGAATGGTTCGTTTGAAAAGTTTCTTTTCAAATTAGATGAAATGTTTACTAATTTCTAAAAATCACACTCTCTTCTGAAAAATTAAACACCTATGATTTGCATTGCAATATTTTGTCATTTACCTGTGCCTGCACTTGTGAATATTCTATAGTAATTTATCAAACAAACCTCGTTCAATTACAAACAGTTACTACTTGCCTGGTAGTGATGTCTTGAGGGATTTGACTTTGGTTTTTAGCGCTTTTATGGTGCTTGCCTGATTTAAATGTGTCATAACGACGTTGAGTCGACATCACTGATGATGATGATGAAGACGACGAAGACTATTACCTGACTGCGCAATTGTTTGTGGTTTTACTTAAATTTTTATATGATTTTCTTGTACGATCGCTCACCACCTTCGCTTGCTTTATTGTACAAAAAATGTCGTCCGCATTGTCGTCACCATGACATTTTTATAGTATGAATGTGTATTTTTTTTTTTTTTTCTCTATAAAGTTTAGATTAACTTGCTTGATTTTGATTTTATCCATTACTCGTCTTGTCGTCATTCACTCTATTTTCGTTTTTTTTTCTCGACATATCATCATCATCATAATTCTTTTTCGTTTGTTTGCAGTTTTTCTTATTCATTTTTGGCATAAAAGCGAAACCTCAAAGCACTTACCAAGCGTAATTGCCTTTCGTGACGAACTGTCATAAATGCATTCGGCAACGAGTCTATCGCCAGGCATGGAATGCACCGGAGTTGGCAGGCGACGAAAGTCCTGATAGGCAACATCAATGTTGCTGTCGTGTGCAATTGGCGGAAGTTCCTCGGTTTGGCGAATCTGCAATAAGTTTGCTCATTAGCATTTAGGTTTCAGTGATTTTTTATTTGTGAGATTTTTATTTCTTTTTTTTTCATTTTTCGTTTTTGTTGCTTTGTCAACGTCAATGACGATGATGATGTTGAATATGATGTCGTTGTTGTTTGCTTAGTTCATTCGTCGTTATTAGTGTGTCATGCAGGCGTGGAGCTCTTTGGTTTAGCTTTCGTTTGGTTTGACTTGGCATTATTATGAATTTGTGTGTGCGTGCATTGAATATTTGCAAATGTTGCATAGATGCACACATTTACAAACACACATGCACTATACAACACAGTCCTGTGTATACTGTACATATGTATGTTACGTATACGATCCAACCACTTATGACTGCAAATAAGTGAGTGCAGTGAGCCATGACGACAAAAGTGCGCTTGCCAATGCACGAATAACAACAACAATGGCAACAACAACATCATAAACAACTTGCATTCATCGTAGATATTCGTTCTGCTCAACGTTCTCATTCTCATCACATCATCACGGTTTTATTTCACTCATCGCATAGGCAATGGATGAAATACTACGTACCTGTCGCAGCTTAACCTCCTTTCCGATTTGGTGGGTGCGCATCATGACCGCAAAAATGTTTATGCCTTGCGGTGGGAACGCATAGCCAGTGCAATCCTCAATGCATTGGCCCTCAGAAATGACGCGTTTCTGTCCTGGTGGTATAATGTGGCGCCAATTTGGGTCCATACCTGTGAAAGTATGCAACAAAATTTTTCGTTTAATTAGTGACAACACACACTCAGCAGAGTTGAAAGCAAGTCAAGGCAGAGTAAATGAGCGCTAAAGTGAGCTCTTTAGCTACAAGTATCTATATACCATATATACAATATTTAAATGCATGCCAAGTAAGTGTGTGTGAGTAAGTGTGTGTGTTAGATGAGTGAGTTCATGTCCCATGTATTTTGACTTTGATCACTGATTTTTTAATTCAATTTTGCAAAACGTGTAATTACATTTTAATTGATGCTTTGAAGTTTAAACAACTCAACATTAACAGCAACAGCAACAGCAATAAACGACAACGACAGCACAACTAAGAGTATTCGTACTTCTACTACTACTGCTAATACTTGTCGAGATCAAATGATTGATTTTAGGTGATGATGTCGATGTTAAACAGTATCACGCTTGCTTCTCTTGTGTGTATCAATTAAAAATTTTGCCAAATTGACGTTCAAATTTCTGTTAGAACATTTTGGAAAATTTCCTGATTCCTTCTATATTCTATCCTAAGTCATGTCTCTAAGTATATCACCAATCACCAACCCCCAACCGTGTCTTTAAATTCAACTCTAATAAGTCTTTTTAATCAAATTATGCTGGCAATGAAATTTCTTAAAATGTCGTGTTGAGCTTGCACACCCAGTAAACACCATTACCATCCCCATCAACAACGATGATGATGATGATGACGACGATAACAACATTGATGACTATGTATGGATGTAGTATGTATGTCTCCTTTTCCGTTACCGTTAACATTCAGTCAATTAAGTAATCCGCTTTGTGCATAGCATGACGTATACGTGATATTTTAGTACCCACACGCGAAAATTCACTCATACGCTCCACATGACTCTATGAATGTTTGTATGCGTGTGTGAGTGTGTGTGTATTTGTGTGATTTGTAGAATTCTTTCGTTTGCAATGCTTTCATTTTTTATTTTTTATTTTCAATTAGATTTTTCATTTCTTTTTTTTTTTTTTTGTTCATTTATATCAATAAAAACCAATATATAAAATACTCGTGGGAATTCTTCGCATAGCAACTGATTGATTTTATTTTATTTTTATCCAATGAAAGAATTTCAGATTTTTAATGTCCACATATTTGTACATATATTGTTGCAATAATTAATATCAATATACTAGATGGATTTATTTATAGGCTAAATTGTATTTTTACTTCTCTTTATTATTCATTTGCTATTCTTGCTTTCATGAAATGTGTTAACATCTTTATGGTATATGTATATTTATAATATATAGATCCCTGGCACGCTAATGCACACACCCTGCTATAAACGTGTGTCATGTAGAATAGGGTAAATACTTATATAAAAATTGTAGAGTACCAAAGCACTGGTGATGTGGTATGTAACGCTTTGTAAGAATCTAATTTTATGATTAATATGAAATGTAACTTAATCATGTCATTTTAATTGGCTTTTTTATTACTTTATAAAGAGTGAACTTGACGTTTTTCATATAAATTGAATTAGTTGCGATAATTAAAAGAAAGAAATATTAGACTTGATTAAGTATTCATGTCATTTTTAAATTGTTTTGTTCATGCTTTCATTTTGATTCGATTTTTAAAAGTAAAAGTAATTTAGAAAATCATTAGTGAATATACATATATATAATAAATGTATAGTGTCTTCAATAAATGACTATAAATCAAAGAAAAATATGTATTTGTAATCGGTAAACAATCTGCGATGTAAAGGTAAATAGAAATTCCACATGAATAAAAACCATGATAAACCATTGAAAAATATATGCTCTCATGTCCATATTGAAGTAATTTGTTCATGTTTTACTTATTTATACATATATATATGAATAACATAATATCTTTGTCTCGATTTATAAGCGATATGTCACATTAGGAAATCATGACCAATCTGAAGTCAATGCGATGATTTGTAATAACGATACGTTAATGGTAAAAAACAGAATAGTAAATCATATTTCCATGTTCATTTTAATCTACACCCAGGCTTTGTTTAGAATGGCCTCATTTAACACGACCTCTGTCAAACACGGTGACAATTTTGACACCCCCTTTTTCTTAAATCTAAACCATACTTAAGTAAATTCTCACTTCACTCACACTTCACATATTTCAGACTTATTATACAATATAAGATGTTGTGTAATGAGTTGCTGGAAGCCATTTTTCAAATGTAAATTTAACTTTACAGAAGCCTAAGAAGTCAATATTGAAGGGATGTTAGAGGAAACTCTAGCCAGCAGTTGTTAAAAGCCACAAATTTCAATTGTCACTGATGAACAGATGGACTAGATGAAATTAGTACAATTTGCTTAGTCAATTGAAGGTAGACGCTTCAAAGTTGTGTCTATCGATGATATGCAGGTGTTGTTTGCAGACAAAGACTGTGACCTTGTTGATTGAAATTGCTGTGAACAAAATCAGATTACAACAGTTTCTAAGATATTGCGGCAGATAAAGCAGGGCCATCGTTTTTCCCAAATAAGGTTCCGTCCATTGAAAGTAGAGTGAAACTTAAAAGGGAGTTAAAAATATGCATCTTATCCTATGAAGAGCTCTACAATAAAACTTGATGACTGATTTTTTTTTTCAAAAAATATGCGACTTTAATAAAAATATTTGAAATATACTTATGTAAAGAACGTAACCTTTTTTTTTTTGTACTGGCTTCTTGTTTTGTTTAATAAGTACGATTTCATTTACGTTCCTGAAAACCCCGATGTCATACGAGGCCTAGGTCTATTTTGATTTTTATTTGGTTTCACATAGATCTTTTATATGAACTTTTCACCTGAAAAATAATGACTAATCTGAAGTAAATTTTATGAACAATAATGTTGTAATTGTCTTGTGGTAAAAATAAAATCAGATGTGAGGGTTTCATACGCAAAGGATGCTAGCGGGACCCTATTACTAAGTCTACACTGTCCGTCCGTCCATCTGTCCGTCCATCCGTCAGAGTGCTTTATCTCATGAATTACATAGAGGGGTCCTCATACAGACCCAAATTTAAATTAATGTTTTTCTTAGATAAACTTTTCTGTTTTCTATCTTATCGAACTGAAATTTGGACACTATAAGTGTGTGATCTACATGTATATTCACCAACCATGTAAAAATTCTAGGATTCCCAGGAAGGTACCTCCCATATAAACCCAAATTGAAATCAATGTTCTTATTAAAAAAACTTTATTGTTCTTTGTCTTATCGAACTAAATTTTGGACACTATAAGTGTGTGGTTCACCAACCATGTAAATTTCAAGATCCTAGAATAACTAGGAAGGCTACCTCCCATACAAAGCCAAATTAATGTTCTTATTTTTTGTTTCTAATTTTTATTAATTGGTAGTGATGTTGTCTTGTTTTTTGTAGTTAACTTAGACGCTAATTAAATATTTCACTTTTGCGATATAAACAAATTAATTTCATATAACTTCAGACAGAGGTAAAAGCTTCAAGCTTTACGTCCAACGAATTTGCACACATAGTGTTAAAACCTTGTGCGGTGGTACGACTCCGCCTTCCACTTGACAGATAGTTTTTGAATTTCATTTGATGAAGATTATTTCTCTTAATTCAAATCTTTTGAATGTTAAAACAATGTTATACCATGTGTTACCTAAGCACTTCTTTTTTCATATCATACATGCACAAAAATGAATTCATATTCATTTCAATACTTTCAGCGTGAGTGGTGTGTTATATTGAAAATCATTTTTCAATTAAATTTTCCGCTTCAACTTAAAATTATTTCGAGTGCTTCAATTTTATTTTACTTTGTGCGTTTTTATTACAAATTTTTTTATCTACGTGATAAAAAAAAGATGTCATTTTGAAAATGAAAATCAATCAACAACATTTCGTGTGTTGTGTCGTGTTGTCTTGTATGGTGTTGTATCAAAATGAAATGCATTTTCATTTTATTATTATTATTGCTATTTTGTTGTCGTTGTTGCTATACGGTATATGGTATATCGTATATACATATTAGTTTATTGTAAAACAAAATAGCTGGAATTCATTCATTCGTTCAGTCATTTATACAATCATTGATTCATTTACATTTCAATTGACAAAGTGAAATTAATGTTGAGTTTTATGCTTTTCAAAATTACAATTCAAGCGCGTTTATTAAATTTGACTAAATTAAAGTGCAGCTAAAGCACTCATACTTATGTTATGATCTGAGTATAGGCAATAATAATTATATTGGGGCAATATAGGTTTGTTTTTACACAAAATACCATTACATTTTTTAATTTATTTTCATCCAAACATAAAATACTCATACTAGTTAGTTGATGTTAGTTTTTTTCTTCTGTTTATTGTTGTTTCTATTGTTTGTTGTGGGGTTTTTGAATTTTTTTTCATTTCCTTATTATTTACAAATTCAAATATTTTGTCATGAGTTGCTGCACTTATTTGGTTTTGATTTTGATTTCATATTTGAGTGTGTGTGTGCGTGTGTGTGTGTGCTTGTTTGATGCAACGGGCATCAGAGTGTGGCATGCAACATGCAATGCAACGACGCAATGCAAGTATGCCACACGTTTAAAACATGAACGTGTTTTAATTCATAACTATTTTTCAAATCGATATTTATCGCTGTCAATGGTTTTTATTGAATATGACACGCTGGTAAAATGTTTCCCTAGCCCAAATTGAATTATTTCAATTAGTTGCTATGCTTCAATCTTTCAATGAAATTGGCAATTTTCAGGCGTTTCTATGGGCGTAGAAAAAACGATTTATTTGATTTTACTAGGTTCACACAAAAATATAAAACAAAAAAAAAATTATATTGAAACGAAATTTTGCAAAATTTCTATACTGTTTTTCCATTCTATCATATGCAACAAAAGAGCTTTTCATTTTAAAACTTGTTATTGGTTTTTACATACTATATTGTATGTTGATCAAAAATTTCAAATGAGTTAACTTTTCCTTTAATTGGTAATTCAGTAGCGTACAAATTTCATTTCAAAAATGAAGGGTGTCATATACTATACATATAACATAATTTAAATGTAAAAGTGAAGTTTCAATTTGATTTATGAAAAGAATTTGTATTTGCCAAACATCACATTAAATTTTATATTAGATAGAAAACTATGGCATTTTAAATTCTTAATTAGTTTTCGAATTGAATTGGTAGAAGATATAAATATTTTCCATGTTATCTGAGTAAATAATGATAATTCTACAAATATACATAAATATAATAGTTAGATTCATGGCACTGTTCCACTATTTTATCAAATAGTTTACATGTACATTAATGGCGATTTTTAAATAACCCACTTTGATGATGATCATGATGTAATATACCTTTCAGATTATTTTGATGGTTTCGTTTTTAAATTTAATATTTTTCTTTTTTGACAACAAAATATTTAAATATTTTTGCATGAAAGTTCCACAATTGACTCCTTAACCGAGGAACAAATTACCATCCCATACAAAATAGCAACTCTATTTACCCAGAGCAATGTTATTGCTTTCCAATCTAGGCAGATTATCTCAATGTTCAGAGCCAATCCGTATGCTAAAGTTACAGATTTAATTTGGAGACTTGCCTTTACATTGGAGACCAGCTATGAATATTTGTACGGCCTGTTGAGAGGTTTGCGTGACTTCATCATACATTTTCAAGGTCCGAGGAGAAAATATCAAAAAAATAATCAAATGTCATCTATTTCTATCTATTTCTCTTTATTTCTTATGGATATCGCCTTCTGCCAATTTTTAGAGTTTTTATTCAGCTTACTGTGTTTAAAATTCTAATAAAAGGTAAGGTAGATTAACTTATCATTTGTGATACTTCACACCTTGGATTTCCAAGCCATAAAAATATGTGAAAACCTGAACAGAGTTTGGTTAGGAGCTCGGAGCTGCATGGATCCACTTAAATAAGTTGCTACTCGTTGTCACAAAAATTTGAGTGAAAAAAGCCATGAGTCATGATTGATTGAGTGTTTGAGACAACAATGTTTTGGTGTCTTGCTTATCCAAAGCGAAACGAATGGATATGATTAGATATTTCATTCCGTTTGGTTGAATGAGTTATGAGTTAGTACTGAGTTATCCGAAAATATGTTCGGCAAATTAAGTGCACTCAGCTTGGTTTCGTTGTTGTTTTCTGTGCAAAATAACGCGCGGACACTTCGTGGCTTTTTTTTGGTGATCACCTTCTTGTTCTTTCATTGTTCAATAACACCACCGCATTAGCCATAAAAACAGAAAACAGATACTCACAAATTGAACAGATAGAATGAATACAAATCACTCAAAAGTTTTGTATCATGATCTATTCATTCATTCCGATTTGTTTTGGTTGAATGAATACCTAAATCATGAAATATCTTATCCAATCGTTCCATTTGAACGTTTCCTCAAACTCATTCATTCGTTTTTTACTATGAGGCGGTCAAAAGCCGTTTTGTGTGGAACCATGCAGTTCTCTGCGCAACTTGTTAGGTTCTGGACAGCGGAGACCTACGCCTTTATGTGTTTATCATGATGGTGGTTGTTGATTATTACCCTGAGGGCTGTGGTCCATGAGGTATTGGGTAGTCCCCAACACCTTTCCATAGTCATTCAGTTAGTCATATGACTAAAATAAGTATGATTTGAATTTGGTACCTGCGGATATATATCCAAGGGGGCGATGATTGACATTGTTCAATTCATTTCTTCTTAGTCCTATAATGCAGGTGTTCTCGTGAAATCACCCCAGTTTATTTCTTTTTGGACAGGACCAATCATGAATATACCTCCTTCATACAAAAGGCGAATACAAGTGATCCTACAGCTCTCTTAGTCAACTGAAACAGCATTTAAGCTTGACAGTTAAGGAAAATCGATTTGATGTAGAAAAGACGTAATTTCTTCAAACTTAACTGTAGTATCATACAACAATGGAATACTGTGTTGTTTTCAATCGATTCAAAGTAGAACTTCTATTAAAATAAGGCAGTCAAAAGGTGTTATATTAAATGACATGTATTGCAAAGCAACTGGCAACTAAAGACTGAGGGAGTGCTCTACTAATAGAGTTCTCTTTTAAAAGACATATATTAACTGAACCAATTAATGGTCCATTTTCTTTTTATAAGAATAAAAAAAGGAATTTCTATTCTAGCTTTAATATCTTATATGCTAAGCTTACATGAGAGGTCAAAACGAATTCAAAACTAAGTATTATAACGATTTGTCATGATATGGCTTTACCTATATAATTTTTTGTTAATCGTCCAACTGTTTGCACCCCCAATTGGATAATGTCATGTTTCATGCTAAGGTTGATTCAAAATGTCTCCAATAAAAAAAAAAAATAGAGAAAAACTTCATTAAAACTTTTGTTACGCAGCTGTCTTGTGTCTCTTGTGTACAATTATAACAACATAACAACTAAAAGCAATTAATTTGTTCCAGTTTTTTTTCCATTATTTTTTTATTCTTAATTTTTTTTTGTTTTCCAATGACTAATAATGTTCAGTGTTCTATACTATTTATTGTATTGAATTAAGTATATACGTACAACAATAGTTAAGTGTATTTTTGAGTAGAATTGTTGCTGTTGTGTGTTGTTTGAATTTGAAGTGCCATCTTCACCACCTAATACCTAACATGTACCACCCATTCGACCCGCATGAACAAAAATTCATAGTAATTCAATTTATATTGTTTCCAATTTTATTTCTATTTATTTTGTTGTTATTGTTATTTCATTTATTTATTGACTCTCTTCTACTACTACTATGTTTGCTTGTTTGTTTGTTTTTGTATGCTGCGGTATTCGTTAAATTCCAATTAAATATTTCAATAGTGCGAGCACACGAGTGCACGCTTTACAATTGTATGAATTCCTAATCCCTCAACAACAAAAACAATAACCACAGATGCCATTGCTTCTGAAGCCATAAGCTCACTCTGCTTAAGCCCCTCACTTCATCTACTCACCCATAAGTTCTCTCTGTTTCTCCATTCAATGCCACTATTTTATATGAATTTCGTTGGTTGGCTTGTTTGTTTTTTTTTTTAATAATATTTTCAATTTTTTTTATCGTCTTCTTTGCCCTTAAAATGCCTTAAATGACGTATGCAATGATGTGAGTGGTTTTTGTAGCATTAAAACATGGCATGAAATATAAATTCAGTTTCATTTTGAGGGAAATATCAAATGTATTAATCTAGTTACAAGCAGCGCCCTCAGTTCGGTAATACCGGATGTGCGGAACCACCTACTATCAAACATTTATACGAGGTCTAGTACTACTACTACTAAATAGTACAATGGCTGCCATCTTCTCATTTCTCTTTCACTTTCTTTCACAATATGGACTCTATGACTGTCTGTCTGCTTGTGCTATTTTATTGCCCTTCCTTCTTCTCATTTTTATGGTAGTTCAATTCTCTAGTTGTTTTTGTTATTTTTTTGAAATGTTTTTAAGTTGCTTTATTTTTTTTTGGTTCTGTGGTTATAACAAAGTTATATTGGTTTGCGTGACTATGACTTTTACAAAAGTAAAATAACAATTACAAAAGTAAAAACAAAAATACAAATAAAAATAAAAAAAATCAAGCATATAAAACAATAGGAAACCAAATAAAAACTGTGTGGGAAAAAAATGAAAAACAAAGAAAATAAAAGAAAATACAATAAATGTATAAAGTGAAATTAGTATTTTCGACTTGCCACATGCGCGCATTCAACTTGAAATTAAAAAAAAAATAAGAAAATAGAAATAAAAATAAAATCGAAAAGGAAATATATTGAACTACGTTTGTAAGTTCATGTAATACCAAATCAAGATAGGCGAGCTGTCCAATGAAAGAGCTTTTACACTGTAAAAAATGCCCAACATTTTTCAAAATAGCATCAATTGTACTACATGATATTAAGAAAGATACTCATATTTATATAAATAGTATGTTATATGCAATGGGCATATCATTCTTAAAGTTCTAGCCACCACAACATAAGTACATTTATTCACAATGCAAGATGTCTGCCTTCTGTTCTTTGAACATCCCACAAAAGTATTAAGTGTACACATAAATTTTGATCCTTCTCAATATACTAAGAAACAAATGATACTACAGCAAATGAGGACCTTTGTAATAATAACCACTTGTATTATGAACTGAAACTTTAATGACCTTACGTTATAAATTTGAGAATCAAAGAATAAGCATTATTTTATATTGTCAATGCTTCCGATAACAAGTATCTATTAGAGTTCTGAACGAATGCATTCACAAGCAAACATTTTCAAATACATGCGACAATTTATCTCAATTTATTTTCGACAAATAAATGAAACAATGGTATGTATTTGTTCATTCGAAAAGCGAATATAATAAAATAAATGAAAATGAGGTGAAATGCCTCCCATTTTGTTCATTTGATTTACTTTAAAATATTTAAGAATCATCTAAATTATTCGTGAATGTTCTGCTTCTGAAAAAACTTCTTCAGAAAACAGGGAAACAAAATAAATGTACGAAATAGACAGAGTCCGTCTTCGTACACATAATTTCTTTCAATCCTTACAGAGTTAATGATCAGCGAAACCATCATCTGAAGAAGGACTTCCATGAATTCGAATACTACTTAGTTACTTAGCTGGCCATAACAACCCGTTTACCGGGTTACGGCCTTAGCTTCTCGGCTGCCACTCATGGTGTGTGCGCTAAATTTTATCCATGAGTGGAGGGACCTACAGTTTATAGTCGAATCCGAACGACTTTTTTGTGAGAAGCTTTTTCATGGCAGTTTTTTTGTTACTCTCAGAGCTTTTGCCAGAAGACTGCTGAGAGGAGAATCGCCGTTAGAAATAATTTTTATTTTTTTATTTCTATAAGGTGTTACCGCCGCTGGTATTCGAACCTGCGGCGGCCGCATAGTAGACCAGCACACTATCCACTAGGCTACGGCGACCTCAAAAGAATTCGAATATTTTCCATTAATTTCAATTCATTTGAAATTTCGTTCATTTGCATTTGGTCAGCATTCGAATTAAAACATTTGGTTTGTCTGAGCAAGTACTTGGTATTTGCAAATGTCGAAACTTGCTTCACTTACAAAGCAATAAAAGCCTTGTTTGCCATTTCAAATGTATTCGTACAAGACTCTAGTACCTATTAGTGAATCAATGATCATCTTAAATACTTTTAATACACCTAATAACACAGATATCAAAAGTAGTCAATGTCCTGTTGATTATAAACTTATTTTAAATCATTGAAAGAGAAACTATTAGATAATTAACTGTGTGTTTAATGTAGAAAAACACCAAATCAAATGATTTTGCGTCTTAAAATTTCAGCTTTCATTGATCTCTATGGTATTTTCATAAATTTTTTGTTCAAATAATTTCTTTCACTGTCGTCCTTATCATATTGAAATACCAACCATTCATTCCATTCATTCTATTTACTACCACTACTCTCTACTTTCCACTTGGCCAAATAAGAAGCACCGTTTCTGTCTGTCTGTCTGTCCATTTGCCTGTGTGCACTTTAGTTGTGAATTATTTAGTATAACAAGAACATTTTCTATAGAATGAGCGACGCCTTTTTGCTTTGTAACTTACGTATAAAACCCAAATGTATCTAGATACTATATCTAAGTACTAATGCCACATGTGAATGCCATATGCGCTTAAGCTACTACTAGTACCTTTAAGTTTAGTTTATCATCGCTACTTGAATAGTTATATCCCTTGTCTTCCTCATCCTCCTTCTTCTCTTGTTATGCTCTTATACAAAATCATTGAAAACATGAAATTGGTTTTTTCTTCTCTTTTTCGCTTTTAAATTGTCTACATAACATATTCGTACTATATACATTTGAATGGGCATAGTTAGATAGATAGTTTTGGTGCCTTCAAATTAAAATTAAAATCTATTTGTAAACCATTTCAAAAACAATTGTTGGCATTTTTTATTGTTATGTGTTGTTGCATTGCTATTGTTTTGATACTTGGAATTCAATATAACAAACGGCAGAGTATTTGATTAAAAATGTTGTATAGATTTTGAAATGTGAATAAATGACTGACTATTTGATTTCGACTTTGCCTGTCGGTGTATCTACCATGTAGTATGTACTAGTATATCAAAGCGTTTTTGGACTTGAAAATAGTTGAATAGAAGAATAGAATTTACTTATTTTATTTTAGTAGGTTAGAATTTTGAGTTGTTTGTTGTTGCTGTCATAGATACTTCAGAAAACGTCATAAACTATTGTTGTTTTGAGAAATGACAAGAACAGCGGCAACAGCAGCAAGCAATCTCATAAATTACATGACATGAGTTGCATTTACTCGCATGTCGGTTGGTACCTTTAATATATCCTATAAGCACACAAACAAATGCATATATGTGTATGTACATAGATACTCGCATACTTGTATTAAATTATAGATATGTATATATGTATGTGTATAGTTAGACATGTTCACTTACCGATTGACAGTATGCCAGCGTCATTTGGACGTAGTACGTGCGTAAAGTAAATTTTCAAACCAGAATTATCCGCCATTTGTCGTGCATGAAGTTGAGCAAAGTCGGGTCTTAAATTGTTGTAATGGGTCTCCATTAAATAATATTTGGCCTGACGCGACTCTATGGGGTAACCAGCCTCATGGGGGTATGTGAAGCCCTGTAAAATGACGACGATGACGATGAGGATCGACCAAGCGGAAGAAGATGAAAAAGCGAAAATAATCAATGGTATGAATGTGCGATTTGTTGAATGCAGTTCAGTTTTAGTGGTGGTAGGTGGAACTGTTGAAGGGTTTATACGCCAGTATGTGTTTATGGTGGGCGGAGGGGGGATATTAAGCGCCAGTAAAGTAAGCAGCGCGTGAACCATTGAATGTCACTGAATGACTGCTTCGAGACTATGATGGCGTTGACGACGATGAAGGAAGAACACACATTTACTCATACACTGAGGACTTTCTGCATACATGTGTGTTTGTGTGTGTGTGTGTGTATCGACGGAAGTTATTCCATACAATTTAAATGCACCGAGTACAAGAGCAGGCAATGCGCGCATGCCTTGCCATTCAATTGCATTTCTTCGCCCCCAGGATGAACAAAAGTTGAAGTAGTAACAGGAAGAGGAGCATCGGTGGTAGCAGTTGGCGTTTGTTGCAAACAATGGCAATGATGTGCGTCCAAACGACCAAAGGATAGACAAGAAGGAAGGCAGACAGACAGACGGACGGACCGACGGACATTTGGAGGTTCAAACGATCGACAAAGTGTAGTCACAACTACACTGCATTATGGTATAACGTTTGGTGATGAAATTATGAAAAACGTGGCATGGATGCATTTTTGTGTTGAAAGGAAGCATTTGCGCGAAGGTTAAATTAATATTGCATGGTTATGGTTATTTGGACAGAACATACACACACACATCAGCTAAGAGAGTTAGTAGTAGCAGTGTATAAGGAAGGGATAGTGTGTGTTCCACTCTCCTTTTTTGAGGTCGTCAAACCCACTACAATTCCACATACCACATTTACATTATGTTGAGACGACGACACCCACTAAATGAGCTTGTTGGTAGTGTTGCTCTTACTACTACGACTAGTACTTACCTCAGAACCACGGGACCACGATGCAACAATGGCATTGCATGCCAATGGTATATCTCGTGCACCCGCACACTGCCGCCCCTGTTCGCGTGCCATCTCTTCGAGGTCGCTATGCGCACCCTGACACTCATGTAATGTTATATGCTGCAAGTAGTGCACGCTGGACGATGAATCATAAATCGGTTCATACTGCAAACGAAAAAAAGAAAGACACAAAAGTAGTAAGTGAGTTTGAGTAGATGATGAAGCAAAAAAAAGAAAAAAAAACCAACTGCACAATGTGCAGCACCATCATGAAATGCAGAAAAAAAGAATGAAACATACATACAGAGAAGGAGAGAGAGAGAAATGAAAGGAATGAGGAGCAAAAGAGATAAATTTTTAATATTTCAATTTGGTTATTTCAGCTTTTGTTCATTTCTGCTTTATTATAAGATATGAACATGAAGTGTACACAACGAACAAAGAAGGATTGAGATGGAGGAGGAACATTTATAGTACTACAAAAGGATGTATGGCATGAAAAGATGCAACGCATTACAATTACAGGATAAAAAAAAGCAAAAAAATAACAGAAGAAGAGAAGAATATAAAATGAACAAAAATGTAAGGCATACAAAAAGCGTGAATGAAAAGGATTTGGAAGAAAGAAGGCGCGCGGTGCCGCTTTATTTCATTGTTATAAGAGTTAATTTTTAATAATGCATTTTATTTAATAACGCGATTAGTGCACAAAAGAAATATCCTTTTTACTACTCATCCTCATCATTATGAGCATTCTTCATCATTCTTTTGTATATTACAATAATTGTACGAATATATGTATATGGTAGAAGAAGTAAAAGAACTTACCCGTATCAAATGATGCTTGCGATTGATATCCTCCAATTTAAACATTTTACACCAAAAGAGAGGTGAATCACCGCTTGGCAGCTCAACATCTTCGTTACGCAACTCTAATGCACGTACACGTTCATCATGTTGCATCAATTGCACCTGAGCACGTTGCATTAGCACCATTGGACGGTATGGACGAAATGCACTAGCCGGATCCGGCAGTGTGCCAGGACGTACAGAACCATGTGGTGGATCATGTGCATGATACATGTAGAGTAAGCGCATAGTATCATTCTGGAAATGGAAAAAAGAAAAGAAAATAATTGAATCAGAATAAAAGTTAAACCAAATTGAAAGAGAAAGAGAATGAATGTACACATACTGCAGGAGTAGCATATCTATTTACAATGGAAAGCAGCAATTTTGTTTGCGTGTGGTTTGGACTCACTGATGTTTGCGTTTTTCTTGGTTTGTGTTTTCATTTTGCCACGTCTTTATATATTTTTAATTGGTAAAACCCAAATTGAAGCTTTCATTAAAGAATCACAACACGCGCACATGCCTTGCATGCTTTTATCCTTCACTGATATTTAACCATTTTTTTTCTTTTCTCACTTGCTTGATGACGACAACGACGTCAGCTTGAGTTGAGTTGAGTTTAGTACGAACAACTTCAGATGCCTCAACCAATCAACCAACCAACTAACCAAGCTGTGAATGCCTTTAGGGGCTTTTCAAGCTAACATTGAGCGTCAGCTGTCATTATAGTATGTTTGAAAGAGAAAGATACAACTAAAGAAAGGGATACAGCCATAGATAAGCATAGAGTGAGAGAGAGAGGGGACATGTCATGTATGTTATGTGTATACAACAATACAAATAAAACCAATGATAATAGGAAAAACCAGCATCAGCACAGAGAGACAAACGTGCAACATAACAACAAGAACAACAACCATAAACGAGTGGACAACAAATAAATGAAAAATGAAAAATGAAAAGAAAGAAAGAGAAAAAAAAACAATAAACGTCGCAACAACAATAAAAGGATAAGAGCAATAAGAATAACGTACAACATACAACACATACAAGCAACCATTTGAATTCATTGTGGCAAAGTGCCCATTGTAGCTGTTAAGTGGAACTGTAGTGTACATGTTCGACAATTGACGTGGACGAGTCCTTGTCTACTTGTTCATTTTCAGTGGAGACAATACTTTAATTAACAATTCCCTTTCCTGCCAGCCCAACAGTTCAACCTATCCTAGAAAGATAGACAGATATAGACAGGACTGGAGAGGACAAGATAGAACAGGACAGGACAGGACAGGGACAGTAAGTGGGAGACAGTGAAGTTGACTATAACTACTATTGTACGAGTATATGGCCATGGCCACATGTGATACCAAGCTAGCAACTGGCTGCTTGGCCGCGAGGTTTCCTGTTTGTCATGACATGGCATGGCCCAACAACAATTGCCACAAAAAACAACATGAACCTGTACAAATGAGTTTGATTCCATGCATTTATATGTTTGTATGTCCGGCAAAACATACTACGTACAAGCCGGAAAACTAACAAGCAAACAGACTGAATCATACAGTCGCTAGGTCGGATGGCCGTCCGGCTGCGCGACCGGCTTTTGCCAACCAGACCAGGCCGGTTGGTCGTTTGGTCAGTTATCCAGTCAGCCGACAATCGACATTCAACAACGAGTTTTATAACAACAGCAGCAGCAGCAGTAGCAACAAAAGCAGTGCAACAGCGAGGTAGAGAGTGGGAAAGATCCGCCAACCAGACCAGAAGAGAGACCAAGTTGTAAGCAGTGAGCAATATGAACAGTTGAACGAGTTTAAAAACATTTTCCGTTGTGCGACAGGCGTACAAAAGTCATTAACGTGTGCGGTGTGTGTGGACATAGTTGAGCGCGTTTGACTCCTGCTGGTGCTGGTATTAGTGTTCCCTTCTACTACTAGGTACATTTAACTGTTCGTACAAGTAGTACCACCAACAATAACAAAGACTGGTACAATGATATATAAAAACATGACCACTGAAAAACATTCTCTCGCTTTCTACACACCACGCTAAAAGTGAGTGAATCCAAAACATAAAAAATAGTTGGAAAAGAAAAAGAGTTGAATAAAAAGTGTGAAAAAAAAAGAATGTTAAGCACACCAATACATACATACATAAGTATGTAGATACATTAGAGTGTACCGTGCAAAGATACGATACATGTATATTACAAGTATTTTGTTGGTGTGACCTAGCAAGGCCGGTTGGACAAAAACTAAAATGAAATGAAAAGCTTCAACAAGGATTACAACCAAAAATTAATGAAAGCAAACTGGTTGTGGTCATTTGCTGTGGTCAACGGTCAGGAAGGCTTAATTGCTAAAGACGAGATAAGGATGAAGATGGCAACGAAAAATGCCAACAATGATGATGATGATGGCCGGCGGGGTTGTTTACCAACACTAGACTATTCCTTCTTCCGAAACCCAATTGCATTGCCAAAAATGCCAAGTTAGAAAACGTGAGCTGCTGAAGAAATAGTAGAATTTCTATACCCTTTTCAATCTTCAATAGGACAACATATATCTTTTTTGTGATGTTTGCAATACATCATTAAAGCAGACAGTTGATAAAAGATGTAATTAAATGCTTTCATTTTATACAATTTTCAAGATAAGGAGCTGAATTTTTTATGCCCTGATTTATTCTGTTTGGCTATTATGAATTTATAAAGAACTTTTTGTATATATCAGCAGTAATTGGATCATTTGAATGTCAGTTAAATGAATTTTCTCAATAGAAGAAAGATAAGCCTACAGTCTGTTCGTGTTCCACATAAAAAATTCGATCTTTTTTTATGGAAAAATGATTAATTTCAAATAGGTTGTATATTGTAGTTCCTACTTTAATAGGATATTCGAAATTTAACACTCCTAAGGGTGTTTAATTTTTCAATGAAACCGAATTATGTAGTTAAATATTTTTACCATCAACAACAACGAAGTCACTTATGCCTTTAATACATTTGCATTGTACTCATCTTGGTGCTCTTTCCCCAACATTTACGACATCGTAAATGTTCCTGTTGTTGTTGCTAGTTTAGCTTAACTAGAGTGCTTCCAGTTGTTGTTTCAGGTTTTTAGTTTCTATGCACAAGTGCTGTTGTTGCAGTTGTATCCTCTAAACTTGTGCAGTTGCCCGTTAAAGATAGTCTCGGTTTTGGTTTGGTGCTAATTGTAAAAAGGTTTTATACTCTATGCTACCACATCACAACGAACCAACGAACAAACGAAACATTCAACGAACCATCCAAGGAACTAACCAATGGAACTAGTAACCTTCTACAACACTCAACACCGCATGGCGGCTCAACAAGATTCGCCTTTACACTCTCTCACTCTTTTCTATCCCTCCCTATTTACTCCCTCAGTTTTCATCTGTCTTTACTTTCTGCTTAGCCACTCGCCACTTGTCTACGCTCATTAGTGCCTTAGTTTAGTGTAGTTCAAGCACTGAACACTATTCCTCGTTGTTCCATTGGCAACAACAAAAAAAAAAGTACAAATATACCAACAAAAAGTTCCCTAAAATTGCTTACGGTAATTTCATGCGGGTGCGACGCAACCCTATTCACACTTAAAAGGGTTGCAAACTTGCCTCTGTGCACTTTTCTTAATTTTTCGTAAAGAAAAAGGAAAAAAACAAATCAGAAATTAAGGCAAAAAAGCAAATGGACGCCAGCCAGGACCTTTTAGTTAGCGTCGTGTGGCTTAATAGTTTTGACTTGACCATGCCACCCGAAACATGGTTGGCATACAACATTCTAGTTAATTTGCGCTGACATTTTATCGTTTTGTCCTTTGAAATTGTTTAAATGCAAAATATGACCAATTTATTTTCTGCTTTTTTGACTTTTCTTTTAAGGTTGATTATTTTCTCTCTGTTTTTTTTTTTTTTATAGTCTTTTGATGATTTCGGATTTTGTTGAAGTGAAAGAAAGGGCTGAAAGGTTTGTACAAAGTAGTTAATAGTAGTCGTGTAATGTTATGGTTAAAATTTACAATTCAGCAAACTTAAACAATTGAATAAATTAGTGTGTTTGATAGTATTTTTTTATTTTTATTATTGTATACCAAAGTAATTTCAGTTGGTAATAAATTATTTGTTTGGAAGAGCAGTAATTAAAGTTTACTTGTTCCCCTTTTGTGAAATTTAACAAAATTTAAATTGAATTCCTTTGGGAATTTTAGGAATCTATTTTTAGTTTAGTGGAATGAAATGTTTTCCGTTCTTTTAAATTATTCTAATTATTATTATATTTTATTTTTAATATACCATAACCAAATGAAGCAATTAATTGCTCTCTAAAGAAATAATATAAAAATCTTAGAAACAAATTGAATATTCTAATGCCAATCAATTTGATATGACACCCAGGTAGAGCATTTTTCATAAGATCAATCTGAAATTCCAATTAAAAACATTTAGGCTGTTAAGGATAACACTATTCGATAATATATGTACATATGTTACATACTACCCACTATTAATTCGTACACTATTTATTTTTTTCAAATGCATTTTTTAAACTGTTTTGAACAGTTATTGGAATAAATAAACTAAATAGTATTTATACTTGTTACAAAGGTTATGGAATTCTTTTTTAGAAAAAAATTTTATAAAATTTATTTCACATATATTTAATTTTTTGTGAATTTTTTTGTTATAACACCTTAAAAATACGTCAAACTAAAAGTTGGCACTGTTAATAGTGGTTGGTCATTTCATTTAATTCCCAAGATGAAAGAGATGCCATTTAAAGAGCTTCTTTGAGACCTGCATCTTATCATGAGCCAAATATTTTGAATGAAACCAGATGAGGAGCCTCACACCCATATTGAATGATTTTTTCTGATCATGACACCTTTTTAAATGATCATTAGATCGAGTTTCATTTAATAATGATGTGGTGATGTCATAACATAGGAAGGTAGAGTTGTGTTTTGTCCGATCCTGTCGGCATTCTTTTTAGAAAGTTTTTTTTTTTTTTTTTTTTTTGATTGCAGAAGTATTACTTTTTCTTAAGACTTGATGTGACTTTTTGCGTTTAAGCTTTACTTTTAAACTACTTGTGTCCAAAAGGCTTGAAGCTTCACTATTAATGTGTTCACTTTCTACATGAGACTTCCAATATCTTTGTATATTAGTGGCGACTGATTCGATGCCAAGATCGCGTTTAAGGTCGGTGCGACGTGTGTCGGGGTGCATTTAGAGCACATCTTACCATTTTCTTCTGAAATCTTTGTATTATTTGCATTATGTTGCTGGAACACAAGCAGCCCTGGGCACTAAAAGTCCATACTGGTTTTAATATTTATTTGTTCACTAGTATTTTATTGCAGGTGCGTAGCGCAAACAGCTTACCTATGGGCCAATGGATGATTCTAAATTTATTTCTTTGCATTTTTGACGTGTTAGTTCCATTTGAACTTGGTCTAGATTTATGTTTAAGTGTTTAAGGGCTCTTTACATGATATCATTCATTTCTTTACGTGTTTTTAAAGATGAGAACTGCAAATCGTTCAAGCTATTTCACTAACACTATAATAAAGATTGATACTGCTTTTTGACCTTTTAAATCCTTTTTTATAAGTATTATTCTGCGGAATTTAAAAGCTATTTATATACAGCGGGAGGTATCGTTTTTTTGTTGTAAGAGAAATCTGTAAGTGTTGATTGTGTCTCATTCAGTTGAATGCACCATTTTGCTGTCCATTCAAAGATTTCGTTTAAGGCGATCATGTCATGTCAGTTTTGCAAGTGGGGTAGCAGGATTTTTTTGTTTGCTTTTTCAATTTTATCGAACCCGCCATTTTCACTTAAAAACTAAGATTTAAGTGTAAGCAGAACTTCAACAACGCAAATCAAAATTGTTGTGAATTGACCTATGATCGCTTTCTTGTTGTTACTGTCAGTTTTTTGCAGACAGCCTGAAACTGTTGACTGTTATTTGCGAACTCTGCTGTCAATTATGTGTGTGTTAGTGTTCAATACTAAGTATTGACAGCTATCATAAATTTGGTATTTTTATAGCTTTTATGTGATAATTTCAACATGGAATTTTGTTATGCGATTGTTGAAGGAAATAGTTGACAAATAAACTTGAAAGTTTTCTTTTCTTTTTTATTTATTTTTCCAATAAAAAAGGACTATCATTTTTTAATCATATAATTCTTATGTAAGAAAAATACTTTAAATCAATTAGGTAATATTAAACATTCTATTGTGCCCCTTGAAATATGCAACATTTTTTTTTGATTTGAAAATTTTAGAAATTAATTTTTCATAAAATCACATTCAAGTTGTTAGGTTTTTTGTTTTTTTAACATAATAAATTTCATTAACATCTTTTTTCGTTAAATGTTATAAATAACAAAAAGTTTTTTCTTTTTTACCATTAATTAATTTTTGTTTGTTGGCATTGTTTTAAGTATTTAGCTGTAATTTATATAAATATATTTCATTAAAACGACACATATGAGATTTGCAAATGTGGAAAGAGAATCATCGGGTATATATAAATGAAAGAAAAACTTTTTAGCCAACGAGTTAAGTATGTGTTTTGTTTTGGTTGTTGCTCTTATTATTGTTATTGTTGTTGGTGTTTTAGCCATTTTAACGTGTTTAAATAATTGGCAATTGTCCTAAAGTAGCATCCTTGCTGTTGTCGTCATCACCGTCGCCATCACCGTCGCCATCGTCACCATCGTTGTTGGTGTCATCCTATTAAATGTTGGTCGTTTTATTGTATTGTTTGCTTTACTGTGCTTTGCTTTTGCTTATGCTGCATTGCTGCTATTTTTCGTACTTAGTTACTACAATGAATTGTTTTTGTTGTTGTTGTTGATATTGTCCTCGTTGTTATTACTATTGTTGTTGGCAGACAACATTGTGGTGTCGATGCCTTGCCAGTTGAATGTGTTCTGGTATTTAAACTTGGTCTACAGTTGGTTACCATTCTATGTGTTGTTCGTTTACTATTGTGTAATGTAGTCGTAATTGAAATGCATTTACAATTGAATTATAAATAGACCAACTGAACGAACGAACCAACGATGAACAAACCAACAAATGAAAGAACCTACAAATGTTGTAAGTATTTGCATATGCATGTGTGTGTCTCTGTCTGTCTGTCTCTCCGTCTGACTGTGTTTGTTTGAATGTTAGTGATTGCCAGTATCCTAGTTTTATAACAATGACGCCTTAAACTTGCATGTCTTGCTGCTTGCCCCTGTCGTGTTATGTTATTGCCACTAACAGCTACAGATGCCACAATCAGCACCACAACAACAATAGCAACAACAACTAGTAGTACAAGAACAGCACTCAAATCAAATGTTTCGATAAAGTTGTTACGAAGGTGTTCATGTGTAGTCACGTATAATCCTTAATAGTGAATGACTGGCAGAGGCTGCCTGGCCAGGACGGGCCTACCTGATTTCATTTACAGGCTGCTTGCCTGCGATGTTGAGCCGCTGCTACTGCTGCTGCTGCTGTTTGTTGTACTGCAGTAGAACCTACTTTATTCATTGTACTACTATATTTTGCTGCACTTGCTCTTTGATGCAATTTGACTTAACTTGTCCAGCCCTTACTATTGCTGCTACTACTGTTGTTCCCAGTTATTCCATGTGGTATTGGCACGTCGTTTGATTTCGCTTTCTCTCTGCCTGCTACCATTCCTCTTTCTCATTAGAGTTGAAAGCACTTTTCAATAACTTCAACCAAACTAATATGCAATTCTACTGTTGTGTGAATACACGTATGTAGTTTGCATTGAAATTTTGTCGAAATGACTTTTGTTTTCTAATTGTGCTTTCAATGTATCCTACTAACTATGGTATTGTATTGTGTGTAAGAGTATGTTTCTGTATGTGTGATAAGGTCAGCTCTGGGAGTTAACTCTCCTTTGAGCTGTGTTGTGTGCCTGAGTGTTGCATGATGTACTATGTAAGTAAGTACTATATTGCTGCACATTGTATGCATTCATGCTTGCATAAATGTATTGCAAAAGATTTGAAAAGAGTTTTTTTTTTTTTGTTTGTTTGGTTTTTATTTTACAATATTTTGGATTTTATTTGCTATCCTCTTTTACCATTCCGCTGAATTTGTATATTTGCATGCTTGAAATGAGTGGTAAGTTACGGAATGGAACGAAAAGGAAGGATGCCTTTTGTGGTCGCTAGCGTATAAGCTTTAAACTAAATTAAAAAGGTTTTTTCTTTCCTCCTCGTATTGTCGAAAAAAAAAAAACAAAAACCAAATAACCAAATTCACACACAGGAATGGCCCTTGACGTGTAAAAAGAGCGCATTCATTTTTCAGTAAAAGTTTTTAATAAAAAAAGTGCATTGCATTTATTGACGTTTGAGTAAAAGTTTAGTTGGTTTATACTAGCAGAGAATTTTGTATGCGCTTCACAAATCAAGATAGTTGATTAATTACAAGAAATATATAAATGAAGCAATTATAAAATAAAATATCAATGGTAATATGGAAGGGAAAAATAGTGATAAATAATGTTGCATATTTCTGGGGGCTTATCTTAAGTTGAGTACAATTTTATTATAAGTAGTTTTGAGAATATCAAACTCGCTTTTGAATAGTAAAAGTGCCCACCTCGAGGCCCGCAAGTGAAGCTTGCATGCGGCCGAAATGGCATACAGAAATTTCTTTGGCCCGATGCTCAGAAGTTTTGCTGGTCAACTGAGAGAAGAAAAATTTAAAAGAATTTTATTATTCTCCTGCTCATCACTGATTCTTTCAATGCGGCTTATGAAAACAAAAAGATTGGACAGTCCTGAATTAAATAGTAGTAATTCTATATTGGAAGGATGGCTTTTTGTGGAAATTTTAATATAATTCAATGTTTCATTGCAGAAAAATAAACAACCAATGAAAATATTTTCCTTCACTAGCTTATGATCTTTGAACATCTAACAGGCAAAAGCTGGTTGCCATGGCGAAAATAATTTTTCTTGGGTGGAATTTATTGAGTTATCTAGCTTACGATGGTTTCAAAACAATGTAATGGCATAGAAAATGAATGAGTCTTCGATTGTAACAATTGTCAAGCACATACAAAAATTATGACATGATTATTATCCACCTTCCCAATTATGTATGTCCTACTGCAAACTTTCAATCATAATACAGTAGAGTTCGGTTGACTTAGAATGAAAATGCCAGACCAATGTTCAATTACGATTTGATAACCTTTTTAATATTTCAAAATTGTTTCAGTTATTTTGTTGGTATACCTGTGTTTCTGGTCTGTATCAGTTTTTGTTCCGAGTAAACCATACAATTAAACTTCAGTTATTTGATTATGACTGGAATACTAGTAGCGTAGGTTATTCCATAGTCGTATTTCCACAAAAAGTACAAAAATATCTACCTAAACATACTATACCATATAGTACACCGATATACGCATGAATGAGTCCTTTTGGTTATTCTTGTTGTTGTTGTGTGCGCAGTTATGCATGCGGTCAAATAATTTTCCTGTTTCTTTTTCCTGTTTTATTATTTGTTTTTTTTTTTTTCTTCTTGGTTTTTGGAATTTTGTGTTCTTTCTATTTTTGAAAATTGGTTTTTCATAGAGATGACCACATTTTGCTTTGCGCGTTTTACGATTACTATTTGTTGACTTTTCAAATGGGTCTATACTCGCTTTCTCTTGTTACCCTTTGTCCTGTCCTGTACTGTGCTGACCGTTTGTCTGTCTATCACGGTTGGTCTGTCATTTATAGGATTGTGTGTGTGTAACTGTTTATGGAATTTTAGCGCGAAACCACTTGATTTTTGAATGTCTGTTCAACGTTCTATGCAGTTGTTGATGGTTGCTACTCTTATTGCAATGTCGGTGTGTCTCTCTCTCCCTCTCTCTCTCTTAGTTATAGAATTTCGACTTTAATTACTTATATACACACACTCATACAAACACTAGTGACTTCCAGTATAGTAAAGCCCAAAAGTACACAGAACGCAAACATCCATAGTAGCAGAGATTTAGTCATTTGAGTATTTGCCTGACTTTTTTCTTTGCCTTGCCTCCATGTTTTCTTTTACCCTTTGTCCTGCAAACATTTAAGTGAGTGTGTATGCATATGTGTGTGTGTGTGTGTATCAGTCAGTGAGTGTACATGTATTTGTGTTTGTTCTGTTGCATTTGACAGGAAAACGAAACTCGTTATTTATGGTACTCGACTCAATTCTCTAACGCGAATTTAGCCCTGCCAGCACCAGCACCAAGACCAAACTTTTCCTATTTTACCCAAGTATTAGAACAAAGCAAAATTTTATACCCTTCTAGTCAACCACCTTCCCTCTTCATCCTCCCCTCCCCTCACACTACTAAAGTTGAGTGATTCGTTTACTTTAGGAATGGTTAAAATATTTGTAAACCTACAAACAAATATATGTACTTACTTTGTTTTGCGCATTCTGTTGCATTACTTGTGCACCAGATACATGTATGTATATATACTATACATATATGTATATGTATTGTAAATCTATGAGTGTATGAAGTAGCTAGGTGCGTTTGTGTTTATGCGCGCATTTAGTAAAATCCTATTCTCATTTAGTTCTCTGTTTGGTTCTACTCCCAATATTTGTCGCTTTAGGGCATTAAAACAAACGTTTCGTTAGCTCCATTCGTTTGACGGTTGTTTTGTTATGTTGCATACATGTGCACTGAGTTCCACTGAGTTTAAGTCGTTGTCGTCGTCGTTCTGTGAAACATACATAAACTCAAAGTCCGCTCAAAGTACTAGATTTTTGTTTTGTTGAATCAACAAACCAAACAAAAAAACATTTAAGGAAAAAATAGAATCTGCACTAAAGTAGTAAAGTCGTCGACGAGCTGCGAGTCGTGAAAAACCAACGCGGACAATCGAGTGCCAGTAGCTTAAGCTCACAGCAGCACAGCTTCAGTTCCAATTTTGGTATAGTAAAACAAAAAATGGGAAAACAAAAATATCAGAGAAATACAAAAAAACGAAACGAATCACTGAAAAATAAAGTGGCAAAATATCAAAAATTTTCGTTGTTGTTGTTGTTACTACTATTCACTCTACATAAGGTTTCTCTAATGTATGTACAAACAAATATGTATATACATACATAGTTATGTGTATCTAAAGAAGTCCTGGTCCCTAGAAAATATCTATATCTGGTGTTTTTTGGCAAAGTTCAACAGCAGCCAGCAGCGACTTCTAGAAAAACTCATGTGCAAAATAAAGAAGACCAATGCCATCCTTTTAACTTTTTAATAAAGCAACTAGCAAATTGCACTCAAATGTGGCATTCACTACTACATTTGGTGGATGGTGTATGGATGTGGCATTGTTGACTTCAACTTGGTTGCACTCGTGATTCGTTTGATTTTCGGATATCATCACAACAACCAAATCTCCGAGTATTTGTTAAACTTCATGCTTTGAGCATTGGGGGCCTGTTGTTGCATGTTTGACAAAGTCTCATGTTGCTACTACAAAGAGACAAATAGAGAAATATGTTACTATGGCTACATCGCAAAGGACATACCTTTCATACTATTATTCAAATTTAAAAAAAAAATTAAGCCTTAAACTTTAATGTGATGAATTGTTCATCCAATTGGTCCTGTTTATAAAATTCTTATTCAATTAAAATGTTAAGATCTATTTTCCTTAAGAAGCTGATCAATGAGCACTGTTAGATTATTCAATTATGGAGTCTTCGATTCACAGGTGTAGGCATTACAAAGGAATCTTAACTACTAACAACAGTATAACAATGTAAACAATATCATAAATGATATATTCAACGAGGCTTGTATGAAAATTGAACAATTTTAAAAGGAATCGCATATCTTGTTGGAGTAGTCAACAACTTAAAGGCCAAACTCCATAACTTGGCGTTATGCGCTTTACGTATAAAAGTTCAATAATTTCATTCTTATAGCAAGTAGTACATCTGGCGTCAAACATGTAGCTTCTTTCAACTTTTTTCTGGCATTTCGATGGCAAACAGTTATTGAATGTTTCGGGTGCCAGTAATATCTGTATTTTTTTACCAGCTGTTTTCTGATTACAAAATGCAAGAAGCTGACGCTCCCAATAGGTGTTGTAGAGCTTGTTCCGTTGAAAGCATAGCAACACGTGAAACTCCGTTGTCCAAACACGTGGTATAGAGTTTAACTTTAGGCATGTCAGTTCTACACCCGTTTTTAGAATCAAGCAATCGAAATTTTGTAGCAAACTCAGTTTTTTTCTATAAGTAGATTAAGCGACACCTTAAAGATGTCATCATCAAAACAACCATACATTACATAAACATTTTTCAGTTAATTTTTTTAAAGGAAATTTTAAGAGAGAAGACTTCTTCAATCTATGGTACGATATCAAAACATATCGTGAATTTTATCAATCGTTTCTTGTGGGGCCACCTCCACTGGACATCCCGAACGAAGTACATCTTTTGTAGATGTACGGCCTTGTTTAATCTAATTTACCCAATTGTAAATAGTTGTAAACGCAGGAGCAGATGTGCCATGAACTTCATCCAACTCAAATTTGATTTCTTTCGATATTAAGCATTTTAGGCCCTGTTTACAGTGCAAAATAGGCTGTTGTTTGCTTAAGCTATCAAACAAACCGCTAATATTCTACAACAACAACAGGCATAGACCAATTTTCAGAGTTGCTTAGACGAAGTTAAAGCAGTTTGTTTGGCAGCAACAGCGGTGACTTAAGCAACGAGGGCTGGCAAATGTTGAGTACTGTTGCCAAATGTTTGCGCATTGTTACCAACGTTTTCATCATTATCTTCTATCTTTGATCATGTGTCGTTATTTTCACGTGTGGGTATAACCAAAACAAACAACTGCTGTTTTTTTAATCAAAACCGCACTATAAACGGTTTCTGTAAAAAACTGCTTTTTAGCTCAGTATAAACACGGCATTAAATACAAGTATTTAAACACAGTTGTTTGTTTGCTCCAATTGACAATTTAAATAAAACGATGTGGTCGATATTATTGATACTTAAACAGATTATTAGTGATGGACTACACTTAAAAAAGAAGTAAAATGCCTCACCTATATAAGCACATTATTGAAATGAAACTGCTGGACAAAATGCTAGGAATCAAGTTTAAAAAAATAATTACCATTGTTGATTAATTCAAGTATTTGATTATTATGAGGCACAAACGTTAGAAGAGGCTTATGACCAAAAATATAAAATATGTAGAGTGATGTTAAACATAATCTGTTCATCACATTTCATTTCCGTAACACTTTTTTTGGACTTACACCTCCCTAAAGAAGTTTCACTCAAACAAAAAAAGGTAGTTGATGCTAGGAGCTCAATCTCTCGGATTTTCTATAAACTCATTGATGGGTCCGTTATAGTCTCAGTATTTGAGATAAGAAACTGATTTTTAAGTAAAATCATTCCTCGTTTCTCTTCGTTGCTGATTTTCATAACATTCCATATTATATATTTGTCGTTGAATAATTAAATTTATTTATAAAGCAACAATCTGATAAAATTGTAATATTAAAACATTTTTTAAAAATTTATATGAATATTTTCATTTTAAAAATGCAATGAGAAAACATTTCTATACTATCCTATGCAAATGCCATTTTTCCATTCGCTTTCATTTACAAAATACCATTTACTTATTTGCTTTTCTTATATTCTCAAGTCCTTTTTTTCTTTTTGTCGTTTTGCAATGCCGGGAAGTCTCGTGCCGAGCCATTCATCTTCTCAGTGATTGTTAAATGGTTGATTTTGATTTTCAGTTTGTGCATCGTTTTAACGCAACTTAAATTTGCAAAAAAAGAGAGAAAAAAAACTCCTTTGAATTTAAAACCAAAACCAAGTGCTTTTTTGTATCCCCTTCATACCATATCACTTTTACTCTTACACTCTCTGGTACTCTTCTGGTACTCTTCTGGTACTCTTTGGTTCTGATACTATCCATGGACTTTGTTCAGTAATAATTCATTATAAAAGTCATGCTTTTGGTTTTGCTTGCACACAAAGCGAACAAGAAAATACATTTGGAGCTTATGTGATGTCGTGACAAACTGCACACATATGTTGAGTGTTTGCGTGTGTGTGTTTATATCTCGATTTTCACAAGTCAAGTAAACAAAGTGCTGCAACAACGAAGAGTAGCAGTAATAAATGAACTAAAACAAAAACAAAAAATAGAGAAAAAAGCATAAAAAATCTCACTAAGTCTATGCATACATTGAGGCAAACCGACCATAAGCGGGATACCAAACTCAGACCAAAGCCAGCCATGTCAAGACCAAGTCAAGCTAGCGCGAGTACTCACTACTAGTATATGGGTATACTCAGTATAATACAATAGCATAGGGCTCTTTTTTCCCCATTGTAAGTGTTGAAAATTACTGTTGAGTTCACTTGTTTCCTTTTATTATTTTTGTAGTTATAGTTTTATTATTATTATGTTGTTTTTTAGTCTTCTCTTCTACATCATCATGTTGCTGCGAAAGCAACCAACGACAACAATTACAGAGGCAACAAACAACATATATATTCATAATACTAAGTATGCGGATGCGGTATATGAGGCAAGCGCATGCATCATAGACTGGTTGGTGGCAGGCTAAAAGACAGGAAAGTAGTCACTAAGTATAGGCAGGCAGGCAGGAACACATGCACACATGATAGGCAGTAGTTAAAAGAGCAGTCAGAAGGGGGAAGAAGAACTTCCTAGGCATGTGGACACCCATCAAGAAGGAAAGAAGAATATTATAAAAAAAAAAAAAATTAAAAGAAAACCAAGTCAAGTTGCTTTTGCTATGCTCTAGCTAGCAACTTGTTTACCCTTACCCTTGGATGGATGGATTGTGATGTTGCCAAACCAAACCGATGAAAGTTATTATGAGACCATTAATGGAGAAAATTACTGTTTACAAGTGGGGCAACAACAACAATAACAACAACAAAAATACTAACATCAAGCGAGAATAAGTTCTGTAAGTTTCGTGTTAAAATAATAAACACAGCACGACATCCACAACGCAGACCACAGCGGCGACAATGCAATGCCAACGATGATGATGATGGTGATGATTATAATGATGAGTTAAAAGCGCATGACACTTAAACTCACCCATAGTACTTCTCCTAATATGCAAATAAACATACATACTCACACGTACATATGTATACAGTATACTTGTACTGTATAAATGTATGTAAATACTCGTGTGTGTGTGTGTGTGTATCAGGACAACAAAATAACATCATTCACGTGTGCATTTTTATAATGGCCTCAATTCTTCTTCAACGATATCAAACAGACACACTGAAAATATTTCAGTTATGCAATTCAAATGTTGATAATTTTGTAGTAATCTTGTTGACATTTTGATTCTTGAAAAAATAGAATAGATTAATGATCATCATAAACAAATAAGCAGAAGTTAGGTTTTAGTTCCTTAAATGCGTTTTTATTGAGATTATAAGTATTGAAGATCAAAATGCAAATCATATTTCTATTATGAAACCGAGGAAGTTGTTTAGAGAATAATTCGTAAATTTTTTATGATAATGTTGTCTTAAAAACGAATTTTTATCTGATATTGAATTAATTTATGAATAAAAAGGTATAAAGTAATCCTAAGGATTTTCTATCAGCCCAATCGTTGTATGACCTTGTTCACACTCAGTCTGTCTGCGAGTGCATTGTCTTTTGCAATTTTTGTTTATTGTCAAAGGTAAGAAGATGGGATAGCAGAGCTTCTTGTAGTTCTGCAGAAGTTTTTCTTTTCTTCTTTTGCATCCTTAGGTGTTTGTTCATTTTGTTTTTGGAAGCGGATTTATTAAAAATTTGCTTTGCTGGACAGAACGCACACCTTCATAAAGACACAAAAATGAACAGCTATGCGAAAATAGTTGCAAGCGTACTAATTCGAATGGCGACACGAGCTGCTGAGCATGATGCTGAGTGTGAACAAGGTCTATGGAGTCTTAGAATAGTGTATTGTTTATGATTTTAGTTTCAGAAGCTTTGATTGTATAATCAGATGCTTTTTGTTTGTGATAATTTCCATTTGATTAAACTGATTTTGACTTGTTAATAAATAAGGTTTTTTTTGAAAGACATTCGATCAAGATTACCAACAATTCTTGATCAATATCAATTCTTTCAAGTGATCATAGCACCTTGTTTTCATTGACAAGTTCCTAACATAAAAAAAACTCAGTTGTCACCTACATGTTTCTATATGTATGTAACCTAGTTAAATATTTCTTACTGTGTATTGATTTTTAATATTGTTATTATCGTTGTTTCATTTTATCGATTGCCTTCGGCACTCACATTTCTTAATGCAAGTGTTCTTGTGTCACTACTACTGCAGGTGCTACAACTTGTCTCCTTATTGTCATATCTCTTCTCTCTGTTTTTTACAAACAATTACCATTAGTTGAAATATTTTGCTTAAAAATTATGAACACATACACAAAGGGACAATGATATTTATGTAATGATATTGTCGTCGCTTAGTCACTTAGGTACAGAAAAAGTTAAGTTAAATTATGAAAGACAAAATTGAAACAAAGAACAAGGGAAGAGGATAACGAGAACAAGAATCAAATCTACATGCATAAATAAATTAACGTAAATTTTCGTAAAATTCTTTGCACAAAATTCAAATTGAGAATTCATTTTACTTTCATAAACAATTACCAAACTGACTTTAACATTAATTTGCAGCTTAATGACAATTAGTGTTAATTGTCTCTAGGGGGATTTACGTATTTTAATTTTAATTGCAAAATTCAAATTCGGATTTTAAAGCAAATAAACAGGAAAGAGCAACAGCAATAGCAATAGCAAAAACAACAACCATAATAACACTATACGAGTACTAGTAATGAATACTCATGACAATAATGGATATAGCCATAATGTTAATGGTAATCATGATGATGTTAGTATACCATAGTATATAGATTGAATTGTTATTGGTCAAACGTAATACGGGTGGCATAGTAAAGTTTTAAAGAGATAATGTATTAAGAACACATTTGGATTAACATCATTGATGGTTTAGATACTACTATTCTAATTGAATGAAATAATTGCAAATGGTTACGAAGATATAACTAAGTAATTTGTTATTCAAGTGATAAGATATGATTAACTTAAGTTGACAGTGACATTAGATTTATACATATGTGTAGTTGTTAAAAGACAGAAAATTATATGTACCCGATTGAACACATCAATGTTTTATGAAATTTAACACATAAGAGGGGACACATAAGATTATTATGCTAGGTTATTGACTCCCGGTTGCTCTGGCCTTGCTATCAATTGAAATGGATCTCTACTATTTAACAAGAATAGGATTCGAATGAAGACAGAACTCCTAATGGGGTACTGTGTAATTGTTTTAATGGCTCAAAGGATTCATGTTCCTCAATTAGACATCTCTCGAAGCTGTGAAGCTGAGGAACAATCAGAAACGATTCAACACCTCCTATGACAGTTTGACAAAAGTACCACTGGGCGAACTGTGTTCATTGATTATTCGGGTTAGTTCCAGAGGCTGTGGGAGCCCTCCAAGATCAACTAATAATGTCTCACCTTTAAAAACCCTAACCTCCTCATCCTCTTTTCTAAATTATAGCATAACAATGGACTGTAAGGCTTATACGTTAACTCGCGTACTTGCAGCGAGTGTCCTGCTTAAACTAACCCTACTTTATAATGGGATATACCTTCTTTCAGACTCTTCCAGGTGTCAATCTTATTTCCTTAGAAATTCTAAGTGAAACTTCACTTAAAAACTTATATTCAAGTTGAGAAATGAAAGTGTTATGCACACAAGCATATCTTTCTCAATAGATTTAGGACAAAATACCATTTCATATACTCATATGAAAGTGACAAAGTTGGAATATCTTTTGTTTAATATAAGTATTGCTATCTTAAAGATGTTAATACTACATTCAAAAACAAGTCACTGAATTGAGGAATTTATGGATAATAAATCATCTAAAATACAATATATAAATTATTAGATTATCTCTTTTTTCCCCATTTTATTACCATTTTTATTATCATTGTTATTGAAATTATTTTTCCTTTCTCCTTTCACATATACTACAATAATATAATAAGTATAATTTAGGTTTATTAAAAGCTTTTAAAACTTTTCCGTTAATGTTATCAATAACCAAAAAGTTTGCCATTTTCATTTGTTTAAATGCAATAACATCAATAAAAAAGGAAAATGGAAAATATGCTTTTCAATGAAATCATACGCAAAAAGTACCTACATAGATAGATAGATAGATACATTTTAGAAGTAATATTTTGTTTTTCTGTACTCTATACTTTATGAGTTACCCTTAATATGCATGGTGGTTTGTATTGGGTGGGGGTAGTAGATAGATAGTAGAAGTAGAAGAGGGAAAGCAATCAAAATGCGAATAGATATAAATGTATTATTTTGTTTCGCGTGATAGATCGCATTGCGTTTGTTACTTGTTCTTGCTCTTTATACTAGAATATTATTGAGGGTATCCTTGTTGAAATTGTCCTCGAGTTGTGTAGTTTAGTGTGGCATCTTGTGGTGTTTTGTCGTGTCTAAGTTGTCTATGAACATTACACTGTGGCCAATTGGTAATTTTGGTATTAGTCACGCTCTTTGCGCTTCATTAATGTTCATTACACACAATGAATGATTCGCGAGCCAGCAACCGAAGGAATAACATAACGAACGAGGGCTTGAACGATTGAACTGAACCCACATCGATTGATATTCTATACTACAACAACAAAACATACAATAACATTTCCACCAAAGATACTCTCATAGATATACATGTATTCATATACATTGACAGCCGCATAATGGCTTCGCTTCGCTGCTGCTGCTGCTACTAGTATTGTTTTTGTTATTATTGTGTTGGTTGTAGTAGTGTATATACTTTTTTCTTTTTATTATTTGTTGTGGTTGTTGCGGTAAAACATATTGACGCAAAGGCGTAATTTTTCCATGTATTTTCATTATTTTATTTTTATTCCTTGTTGTAGTTATTTATTCCGTAAGCTATAAAAAGGGTTGCTCTACACGAATGATTTAGTTGAAAAATAAATTTAATTATAAGAATAAATAAATTTAACATTGGATCTATTTTTATTTTGTGTTGTATGTCGATATTCTTAGTAGTAAGTAACCAATTGAGGGTTAGCATATGAAATTCATTGTTGTTATATCTTTTGCGCTTTACTACGCTTAATTGAACATTTAAACTTAAAAAGGCAACAATATCCTGATTGACTTGACTCAAGGGTATGGTTATCCTGACTCATTGTCCGACTGACTGACTAAATGACTGACTGCCTATGCTTGTCTGCTTCTATGCCTGTCAATCTTACTTTGATGGCGTGGTTGTCTTTCTTCTCAGTTTGTTGTCAAGTTCATCATACGAGGGTCCATGAACATTCATCGCATAACAAAGTGGCTACTTAAATAGGGTCGATTGACGGTTTTTCTTGTTGTTGTTGTTGTTGGCAAAAATGAATACATATATTTGATGATATTAGAATAAGGAATTTTTCATCATTTCTTTTCTTATTTTTCGTTCCTTCCTTTCTTTTGTGTTATAAGAGTAAAAGTGCTACTTAGGTCAAGTTTTTTTTTTGTATATGCCTCGTGTGTGTAACTTTTGTATTCTTTGACTTATAATATTTAATGTAGCAGAAAATGTGGAATTTTTTCATAAAAGAATGAGAAAATGAAAGAATTAAACCTTGTGGCAAAATAAAAAAAAATTTAAATATGTTTTGTATTTTACTTTACTTGGAATGCATATGGTTTTTTGTTTATGTAAAGAATCTTTTATTAAGTGGTTTCTTAATATGAAATCAAATTTTTATAATTTTTTATTATTCAAATGATTTCGCATTGAAAAGTGTATGAAAAGAAAAGTTACTTGTTAACTTGTTAGTATGTAAATAAATAAGTACAATAACCCACAGATGGCAGAGTATACAGTTTATTCTTGGATATAGCTTTCCAGCATTCATATGATCAAAGATCAATCGAACTATGTCATATCAAAACCAAGCTGGAAAAGTTCTTTTGTGTAGAACTTCTAACACTAGAACTATAACGCGCTGGTCCACAAATAAAGTAGTGGAATTGAGTTGGGAAGCAGAAAGTGATCTTTGTTAATACTGTTGTTCTGTTAGTCAAGATGCCAATCAGTATTTTTGGTATTCTCCTCCAATACACTCGTTATGTGATGTCACCAGTTCAACAAGTTTTGCTTGTTATGCGAAATACTCGTTATGCCAGGGTCTACTGTATTAGGTACTTATATTCTATTGCATTTGAAGATTAAATTTGGAGACTCCTGGCCTATGTGCATGAGTTAAGAACAAAGAGAAGATTTACTTAAAAATTTTGGTTCGATGCCTCAAAATATTATTATTTATTTATTTATTTATAAATGCTAACTTAAACTTAAAACTAAAATTTAACACAAAATTCTTAAGTAGCCATAGCTGCCAGGGCCTTCAGCAAGGTTATTAATACTATTTATTTATTGTAAACCAGAAGTCTTCCTTCCAATTACCATATAATCCGAAGAGCTTATTGTATCAGTTATTACCAATTAATAGAATTCTGATAATTATGAACTCCTGACTACTGATGTATGTACTCGTACTAAAAACGTAAAGAATATTCCTTGAAAATACATACATACATACTCAGAAACTAATTTGCATAAGATCTTTTTAAAATTAATCAAACCTGGACAAACCGTAAGAAAGATTCCTACATAATATTGGCATATTAAGATTCAAAATGTATGCTCTCGATATCAATAAAGCTAAGAAACTACTCTATGCACATATTCTATACCATTCTTATTCTGATAATTAATGACTAAATTAAAATATGATTTTGTTCAATATCTAGAAACTTTTCTAAACTAAAAGCTTGCATAAATCGCACACTTAATACTCGTATTGTGTACAATAATTTCCTATACTTTGCCAAAGTTATTATATCGTTCACACAAAGTTTGAAGATTTCAATAATTTTCTTGAACAACTAACTATGTACTATTAAAACTTCATCATTCTCTTTCACCCACTATGAAATGCTACTGAGACAACATACTAACATATCTAAAAGCACAAGAAAGTCTATTAATGAAATATTCTGTCATATCATAGTTCGATTTTCGTAAATTCATTCTCAAATATACATAAAACTACAACGACTATGACTATTTCTATTACTTTATTACATGGATAGAAAAAGTTAGGTGAGTAGTGTAGTTGAAAGCCGAAAATTGATTGCTTTGTCATGTCAAATCAAATGCTTCATCATGTTATCAAGTGATTTTATTTGATGACTTATTTTATTTGAAATCCTTTGCACACAAATCAAATAACTTCACACTTTCAATGGAACAAGTGAGTGAGCGTGTGTATGTATATACATTTGTTCAAACAAAACTCCATGTTTATCAAGTACAAATTCCCCAATGTGAAACTAGAATATAGCAAGTAGTTCAGTTAATAAAGATATACCACCTGCCCAAAAACTATTTAACTATGAAGTCGATAGCAACAAAGCCAACAACAACAACAATAACAACACTTCAACATGAACCAAACTTAAACACAAAACTAAACGAGAAATTCATTAAAACTTTGGTGTCTACTTAACAGCATTTCTATATATAAGTTATAGTGCGTGTATATGTCTCTATATCTGATAGTATCATCGTATCTAGTATGTGTATCTGTATATGTATTGTATGCTGAAAATTACGCCAACCTCATTTCGACCTAATTTGTCTAGCGATTTAGTTTGTGTTATTGACTTTGTTGAGTTCAACTGTGATCATAAGAGAATGGTAGAGTGATAGAGATAGAGGAAAGGAAAGGGAAGGGAACTCAAACAGCTGAGCCAAACAACTAGATAGTTAAATAGTTAAATAGATATATAGTTAGATGGATATACACTACTATGCTCGCATGTGTGTAGAGATGCAAAGATATTAAGACTGCTGCTGCTGCTGCTACCCTGATGACTATGACTCGAGAGTATGAGTAACATTAAATTGCTTTAAGCTAAGACAAGTGGTGAACTGGTCTTATTATTTTTGTTTCTTTAACTTGCAGAGCTTGAGGCTTCACTTTTTTCTTTTCTTTTCTATCTTTTCTATCTTTTTTTGGTTACATGTGGTTTAGAGCAGTGGCAACTGAATATGACGATGGTGATGGTGATGATGATGACGCGACAAAATCCAATTAATACTCTAGACAAATAAAAACCACACAAACACAAATAGAAACACACTCGTACTTTCTTAAGATACTACTAGTATAAAAACGTTTAGATAAAGCAATACGGATGGTTGTATAACTATATAGATGTGTATGAAGTTATGTATATTTGTGTGTAGTATTTCGAATATTATGTGATATTTGGTGTTGCCGTCTTTGCAAAAATTTTGGGTGTGTTTTCAAAAAGACTTTTTGAGAATTCATTTATTTGTTGAATATGAGTATGAGTAAGTGAATGAATTGGATTGTTTTTGTTGTTGTTGTTCTTGTTGTTATTGTTTGCTTAAGTAAACCAAAAGTTTTCTTTAAGATTTACGCTTAAGTTTTACGTGATAAAACTTTTATCACTATGATGACTTTTCTTCTTGTGGCTTTGTTCTTGTTATGTTAGTACTACTAGTAGTAGTGTGTGGTGTACAACTGGGTGCGTGTTTATATTTGTACAAGGATATTGCGCTAAAAACATACACACAAACACACACATAAAGACATTGACTCGGAAACACCAAAACAACACTCATAAGAGTATCTAAAGTTATTTGTGCGCCAGTTAGCGTATCGTAGAGTCATCGACCAATTGGCTATGTTTTCTACTTCCGCCAAGTCATGAGCGGCATGACAAAAATCACTTTATTTTTATAGTCAAACCGAGTTTTTATCATCATCAACACAAACAGAGAAACACAATGTACAGACTAGAGTAGAGAACAGTCGAGTAGAGGAGTATACTTTCAGTAGTTCAGGTCTTGTCGGGGTAGCAAGAGAAATCGAAAAAAAGTTTTCTATTATTTAACATAAATTATGATCTACTCGTTGTTGTCATCGTCTTTTCTGTTGTTGTCGTCGTCGTAGTCGTCGTCGTCGTTGGCATTGTCATTGCCTACTTGTGTCCTATCCCCATAAAATAGTACATAAATTTCATCATCTTATGATGATGTGTAGAATGGGAGATACTTTTATTTTCTTTTTTGGCAAAACTTTGCCAATATATCTATTAGGCAAAGAGGAAGTCAAATTTCAAGTAGTACTTACCGTTATGGCAATATCATGGGATGCGTCGCACGTATCCAGCTTCCGTCGAAACCTGAGCACGGTATGCGTTGCATTCTCATAACCAAGCATTAATATATAATCCTGTGAGGGATCAACCAATGGTTCAGCATCACCGTTGCGTGTGACATGTCGATCCTGTGTGTGTGAGAGAATTGTTGAGAAAGAGAAAATGATGAATATTTATAGTAGTAGTATGAACGAAAAAATTAAGATAAAGGATAAAAATAACAAAATAACAAAAGCAACAGAAATAGCAACAGAAAAAAGAAGAGCAAAGTATTCAAGAAAAAATTTATTGTTTCTGAAATTGCAAATATGTTGTGTGTTAACATTTAAATTATGGGACTATTTATTTATTTTTATATTTATTGTGTATTTTTTATATTTTTGTCTTGAAATTCAAAATACAATAAGTCAAAATTTGTTATTATTATTTCAAGAAGTTTTATGATGCAATCGGTATTTATTACACAAATATGTGGGGTGGCAGATAAAACAGAAGAGGAAATAGCAGCTTTCAAATAAACTTATGACATGTTTTTATTATTGTCTTATGAATTTGCTAATTCAACAAAGGTTAAATGTTGTTTAGTTGATTGTGTTGATCTATTGTAGTTTTTGAGGTAACATATTTTTTTTTATTACATATCAAGGAAAACATTAACGGCGAAAATCGCCTTCAAATATTGGTGTGATTTAGTGAACAATGATGTGCCCGTTATTGACATTTATAATAGTATTAGACTTTTAATGATGGTTTGTTTTCATATTCTCCTTGTCAGGAGATCATTAGGTTTGGATGATGATGCAATTTTTTGTTATATCTGCTGCTGTGAAAGTTTATTTCTTCCAGTACTGTGGAAATCTTTAGGTAACGGTGAAGTGTCGTGTTTCTCACATACCATCAAGTTCCAGATATGCGACAAGGGGCTTTGAATCATGCTAATGTTATAAGGTACAGTTGTACCCCATATCTGTATGCCAAAGCGCCAGACGGGGACCACCACTTGCCTATAAATCAACAGTTTGCTACTTAAAGTTAGCCTGTCCAGTCTGCACAACGTCTGATAGCAACAATCAGTGATTCTTCTTACATGGGCGCACCAAGTAAGACGTTTATCCAAAGTACAAAGTATTGTAGATTATTTATGCATGTATATTTTTAATCTCAGTAATAAATAGAGAAAATTACATAACTATCTTAGAAGGTGAATCCTTTTGATTTTGTTTATAAATTTAGCTTGGATAGGTTAAGAAGCTATATAACAAATCATAGACCACTACGAGGCGGCATACTATATTTTCTCTTATTGATTAACTATCCTTATATTATAATAAAGTGCAAAGGTTTTTCAATAACAAATTAACAAACATATATTGTAGCTTCGTCAGAAGTCATGAGAATGAAGGACCAACCTTCTTGCATGATCTCCTCTTTGACATTGTGCAGTAAGAGTTCCTTCTAGAGTCCTTATATAATAGACATAGCCTAGGTCAAGTTTATCTGACAACTCCATAATCCTTGATTCTTCTTTGATTGATGGAGATTCAACTCAAATTCTAACTTCATAATCACAAGGATTACATTCTCTGTGAAATATTTTTTCTCCATTTTTTTTAAGATGCAAAGATGTTAAACTCAAAGGACTAACAAAAAAATGTGATGGGAAAATATTAATGAATGAAATATGTCAAATATTTAATTTACATACACTAACCATACATGAACATGCTCAAACATACACACACAAGCACACACACACTTATTTTGCTGAATACTCTATAAGTAAAGATTTAACTGAGTATATATGTATGTAGTATGTAAGGGAGCATTTAGTATATATTTGTTGTGTGTGTATGAATGCGTGCGTGCTTGTTGGCTGCATATTTTTATGTCATTTAAATTTTTTGTTGCAACCACAAGCGCTTGACTGGTTGGGTGGGCTGAGATGGTGTTAATCTGGTTTGGGATTGTGTTGGGCCAAGCAAACGATCGGTCGAACATAAAAGGAAGTGAAGTGAAAACCAAAAGTCGTAGACAATGGAACTTTAAATATTTCCAGAACAACTTTCACTTAAATACCCCATACACAATATATCTAGATATACTACACATGTGGTATGAATATGTGGGAATGTGTGATGTATATCTATATGAAATTGTGTGTGTATATATTTTCTTTGTGCTTTACCATTTTTTGTAAAATAATTTAAATTTCAAAGTTTCACTGTTTTGACAGAGTTTTTACCAACTTGAAGTTGTTCACTCATTCTCATATTTATTTCCTTCTCTGCTCTTCCCTTCACTTGTTCAGCTTTTCGACTTGTTTTCATATTTCCATGCATACGTCCAAGACACTTCAGTTTGTAGAAGAACCCTTTCACACAAACATGTTCATGTTCATATTTTGGCCAAAAAATAAAAGGAAAAATAAAGAGGAAAAAACTTTTTCAACTTCTTGTTGTATGATAAAAAATTTTCGGTGCACATGCTGCTGCTGTTGTTGCCACCATATGTAAATTCCTTTACACATGTTGGTCTTCATCATTGCCAAAGTCATAGTCTGCATAGTCTCTCCATTGAGTGCGAGAATTTGTCTTTTATATTTCATTTTTTTTTTTTTTGTGTAAAAAATATGCTGCCGCCTTTTAGGAGGCGGTTTTGTATGTTCAACATATTGGCAGTTTACTGCAAATGGGCGTGATGGCATAGTAGTAGTTTGTTTAGGTTTTTGAATGTGCGTTTGGGTTTCTTCATTTTTGCCTTTAAGCAAATAAATTTCTATGTTTATTATTTGTTTATTTGTGTGTATGCGTTCGTGCGTGCTTGCGTATGCGTGCTTGTACGTGTGTTAGAAATTTTAATTACTGCCATTGGAATTTTTGACCCAAAACCCACTAAGCTCTCTATTTTTCTATATTTATCTTAATTAAATAATTTTCCCATCATTATCATCATCATCGTCACATAGTCATTCTTGAAAATCAACATAACATAAAAATCTAATAAATATAAGTATAATAATTTTCTCTTTCTTCTTTATCATTTTAGGTAAGTGATGATTGCACTTGATACTTATTTCATACTTTTGTATGCTACATACTATTTGTTTTGGGTTGAGTAAGTTGACATTTAGTTTTTAATATTTTAAATATATTTTCTGAACACTTGTAAGTTTCTGTAAGTTTTTAATTACTTTTTAAAGGTACATATGAATGAAATTTGTGGTTCATCAAATATGGAAGTATGTACATATTTATGTATGTTGGTATTACTTTTATAAAATGATGATACACATTTGTTTATTAAAATATTGTGCTCACTACTTGAAAAGTATCTTTCTTCTCTTCAAGTTTACTGAATTTTCTCTAAAAACTCATTTATTTGATTGGATTTTTGTGTTCATTTTTATATATTTTTCCAAATGAAAAAGAAAAATTTAAATGAAAGATTTTATTATTTGCAATTCATTCATCTTATTGGCTTTTTGATACTTGTTTCGTAATATTGTATTTTATTTGTTTATGATGGTAAAAATTAATTTGTACATTTTTACTTTTACTTCAATTTGATGATTGAAAATTGAATTTTTTCTAATGAAAATTTTTAAAAAGAATTTGATTCTCAACTTTTATTATTGCTCTATTTCAAATACAGTCGAACTTCCATACATCGAAAAAAGTTGGTCTTATGAAGACTTCAAGTTATAGAAACTAGTGAAATTTTATTTAATTCACATCAAGTTTTCTAATTAAAATTTCTCAAGATATTCAGTAATTTGACTAATTGAATAATAAAAAATATCATTTTAAGAGAGAGAAATCGAACCAGGTTCTTATGCCGCACACTTTGTAGTTGTGCTAGAAAACGCGGAGGTTTCATTTCTTAAAATTTAATGTACTTCAAATAAGGGACAATTTAACCAAGTCATATTTATAAAGTCAGAGATTTCAAAACCATCGAAAGAGATTAGTGACACGTGCCTTATAAACGTCATTAAAAAAACAATTCGCTACCAACAGTTAGTTTTGGCAAAGAGTATAAAATACTATATATAGACTGGACAAATCTCTCAATTTAAACCGTGTTTCACTTTATTTTTAAGCCCAGCAACAAATTGTGTCTGATCTCGAGGAAACATACACACAATTTGTTATTAAATATAATATATTTTATACTCTTTGGTTTCAATTGAATTGTAGGTGCTTATTACTTTGGTTGTCAGGCAAAGAATTAACTGTATTTTTTCTTTATGCTTCAAGACTATCAATATTACATTCTTTTACTGTTAACCGTATGTAATATGCTTATAATTTACATGCTACTGTCATCTTATATACTATGGTTATACCTTAGTACTACTACAATATTATCAAGGAATGCACTACATCATTTTTGGAAATGTGTTGAAAAAATTCTTCCTCCAAACCATTGTCATTCCATGTCACTTGGAGTTGGTTTTACTAGCTCTGAGCGATATTATCGTCATCTGAATGAAAGCTTGAAGCGCAATCTCATTCTCAACATCAATATAATTCTTAAAATTTGTATTAGAATTTAATCTTGTCCATGCTTCATGAACAGCTTCCCTTCAGTTTTAATTTTTATTTACATTAGTCAAGAAAATTTAAGGTATGCCATCTTTATTATGTAGAATATTGAGCAAATCTAATTCTTTTTTAAAGAAACTTGTTATTGTCTGACAGTTGTCAAACCAATGCAGTACATTTCATATTTTTTGTTTGCCTCCAAATGCTTTAAAGCTTCAAAGTGGATAGCAATTCAAAATTAGATGTAATTTTTCGTCAATAAATTTTAATTTGTTTTGCAAGTCTTTTGGATATGCCAAAATAATAATATTATTCATTCCTAAATGAGCACACAATAAAGTATTTCCCGAAAGAATTCGACTTCAAATTGCATGTAACAATTTTCTTGTTTGGCTGTGGTTCATAAAGAATTCGAGTTATGGAATTTTGACTGTACAGTAATATATAGAAAATTCTCATTTATTTAATTTGATTTATAACTTTTCGTATTTCCTTTTTATTTTTGTTTCCTATTAATTAAAAATTCCTGTACAAAATTCTAACAAATACTTTATCATCTTACATGAGAGGGGCACATATTATTTCACAAAATGGTGACAACCAAAAATGAACAAACACCAAAAATAAAAAGTTTATTTTAAGAAACAAGTTATGTTCTGATACAGATACATCTGCATGCATTCATACATATGTATATGTAAGTTTTGTATGTAGGGAGTGCTAAGCATGTATAAAGTATACCTAAGTATCTGCAAGTACAATAATTCAAGATCTAGACGTTTTCCGCTTGTTTTTCGTTCACTTTTTTACCTTCCGACTTTTAATTTAACATTATCTTGCATACAATGAATGTCACATTTAGTACTCATTCTTTCGCTCTCTCTCTATCTCATTCTATTTGTTTGTCTCTCTGTTTCTCTGTCGTCTGCATTGTACACCTTATTTGGCTTATCACCATTAAAAAGTATTACACCTACACCTAGTAAAGAATAAAGATAGAATGTGAAGAAGAAGAAGAAGGTGGTTCTAGGAGTAAGGTTCTCTTGACAATGACGGAAATTAAAAATACGAGTTCTGTATATTATCTTCCTATTCTTCTTCCTTCTTCTCTCCTTTCTTGCTATTTTTGCTCTTCTTGTGGCGCCAACAACAACTTCAAGTTGAGTGAGTACAAGGACGGTTATCAAAGTACATACTACTACATTCTATGTATGTGTATACATATATGGAATGTATCTCGCATTTATCTACTTGCGCTTTCCAACTTTTTCCCAATGCTGTTGTTGTTATTCTTGTTGTTGTCATATTCTTGACACTCCATACTTATGTATGTTCCATGTTCATAACCTTGTCTACTAGTGTGTTGGGTTTGGCTGTGGCACTCTTCTTGGTAATTATGCAAAAGGAAGACGCATAAATTTGCAATATTCTCAAAGAATGTTTCAAATGCCAACGTAATATAAGCGCAACTTTTTATGAGCACAAGCGCACGTGTGCGTGTATCTGTGTGCTATCGCATAGATACATTGACATAAGCATAGAGCGCAGCAGGAGCAACAGCAATCGTTTAGTGATACGCACGTCTTTTTAACCTTTAAGTGGTAAATGTGCAAGGTACCAAGGACATAAATGTTAGTAGATGGGTGTAGTAACGTATCTTGTTCAACCCAAACCCACATCCAAACCAACTAACAAAAAAAGAGAAAAATAAAGCTCAACAACATTACGCAGTCAAGCATGTTGAAGGAGAAGTGTGTGTGTGTTGCACACGTTTTTTTAATTGCTGGAATTTTATCACACCTTCATGGGTCGCAGGACTCGTAAATTGTAATCCTTGTACTGTGCGCTGGTTGATGAAATTCTTTTACTTTTTTGGGTTTGCTTACATTTTATTTCATTCTATGCATTGACTTAATTTTATATATTTTTTTTTCGGGGGGAACGGTTTTTCTGTTGATGTTCCTTTTCGAACATTTTGCTGGATGTTGATGTTTTTGTTGTTGTCATTAATGTTGTCGCTTAAGTATTTAATAGCGTTTTCGTCAAGACTTTAATACCTTTAGCAATGTTATTTCTCTGTCTCTAATAAATGTAGTATTTAGTGTGTTGGAAATGAATGTTGAATGGTGAAAAAAAGTTTTGAAGATCTGACTAGTGAGTGCGTGCGTGAGTGAGTGAGCGTCCTTTCTGGTTTATTGGGTTCGTGAAGAGTTGAGCCTTTTTGCATGAAATCAATAAAAGCGTAAATTAAGCACCTTTGGTGGCGCGCGTTGCGCTTATTAAAACAATGTTGAACTTAATAGGATTATGTGAGAGTAATAGGTTGGGCAAAGCAGGCAAGACGCAAGTTTGGCAAGCAGTCAGTCAGGCATACAAATAGATAGATACACACAGCCGGGCAGGACACATGCAGGACGAACCAAACAACTTATGCAAAGCATTCACTCAGCCACAGTTGAGGGAAAACTGTCAGCATTATACTTTGCGTGTGACAGATGAATTGGACTGGGATTGTGATTGGGATGGGGATGGGTGTTGGGGTTGTGATAGGAACTTTGGGTTTCGGATTGTTGTGGTTGAACTTATGGAAGGGGGGGGTAAAGAGTTCCTTCCATTCCATTCCATTCCATTCAAGCCAAGTCAATTACTTAACGCAGACTGTCATAGTGAATTTACTTAAAAGCATCTGTACACACATACACACAAGATTGAGGAAGCGACAAAAAAAGTATCTTCATAATAATAAGTGAAAAGCAGATGCGCACAGCCACTAACCCCTTTCTCTCAGTTACTACAATACATACATTCACTAATGCATTAATAACGCAAGTGTGTGTTGTATATGATAATGTGTGTGTATGGTGTGTGTGTGTGTGAAAGCCGTCATCGTTAATTGTAATGATTTTCGGTTGACGAAAATACCATATACCAAACAAGAATGGGAATAAGAGTTTGAGTTAAGTTCACTTCACTTCAGTTGGGTTGAGTTAAGTTGAGTTGATAACGCGAAAATCAACATTTCTTTGTTGTTGCTATTGTTACTTAAAGTCATAAGTAAGTAAGTATGTAAGTAAGAAGTAAGAACTTTTGTATCACATAAACACACACACATACAGTAATAGTATAGAAAAATAACAAAACTTTAGCAATTTATGATAATTCAACGTCAGCTGGGACAGTTCAGTGCGGTAAGACTTACTAACTGCTTCAGTTCAGTTGAATGCCTTCATATCTGTCTGTCTGTCTATTTGTATCTCTTTCTTCACTGTTTATGAAAGACAATCTCAAAATCTATTAGTTTGGGTGGGAGTATCTAAGTATTTGAGTATATCTGAGTGTGTGTTTGTGTGTGTGTTTATGTTCACCACTGTCATAGTCAACGAACCATCAACAACAGCCGGTTGTTAGCTTTCGAAATATGCTTGAAGCAGCAACATACATTAAACTTATTACTTGAGCTTATGCTATGCTATGCTACAACGAAAGGGTTGCACGACTTTGAGAGTCTAAATTTCAATCTGAAATTTCTTAATGTAGTTGTTGTTCTTGTTGGTGCTATTATTGTTGTTACCAAAATTGTACTTTCAACCACATGTACATGTACATATGTGTATTTTATAGAAAGACACCCATTTGAATGCACACTAATCTGATTCATTTCTCTTCTTCCTTTGAACAAGCAACATTTACTAGATAAATTTTACAAATATTGTAAATTGGTGTCCTTCACTCACATAGTCATCACTCACATTTACTCAGTTCGTAGTTAGTTAACCCCTTTCAACTGTCCTAGGTACAATGTCGTTATATTTTTAATGATATATGTGAGTTGTACTCATCGAGGGTGAACCCACAAATTTTTGGTGCTTTTTGATTTAGTGCTTTTTGATGTATCAAATCTTTGTTTCAATTATTTCTCATCCCATTATGTCCATTAATTTTTTACGCATTAGAAAAGGAAGCCATGTCGTGTTTGAATCTCAAGAACGTAAGGGGATATACACAAGATTGTTCCACAAATATTATAATTGCATAATGAGGCTGTTGAAAGCATTTGATTAGCAATATTATGTACAAACTGTGAATTGATTTTCGCACTGTACAAAAATTATAAATATAATGCGGTTTTTCAGCCTGGAGATGTTTTTTTTTACTAATTTTTATCGATCTCCTCATGGATCGTCTGTAGATCTCTGTGTTGAACTGAGTTTCTCAGGTACCAGGGCGCTCCAACAAGTATACACAGTAGTTCTGACTGAAACCTTTGAATAATCTCAACATTCCATTAGCTTACACCGGTTGAAGTATGGATTTATGTATATAGTAACAGCTTGTTTTTCAGCCTTAGCTGCAAGCTTAATCTTAAGAGCCAGGTTATTGTTAAAAATTTTCGAGCTTTTTCCTTTTCAAATTTTATGTGACACTGCCAAAATAGCCTTCTATGGAGAGTTAATTCCGGGTGTTACGCTGTTATGTTTTCCGGAATCGTGTCTACATTAAGGTTTATAGGAGAGCAGCTCTTCCGATTCATGGTGAAAGTTACATGAATGGATTTCTCTGTGTTTAAGATAATGTTTCATCTTTTGAGCAACGGTTCCAGAATATTTATCTGATTTTGCAAATTGGTTGAGGCTGGCCCGGGATCGGGTATTATCTGCATATGTTGCAACCAAAATTTTTTCCTCACTTGAAATAGGTAGGTCAGCATTGAAGCGCGTGTAGAGGATGGGTTCCAGTCTACTACACTGAGGCCAACCATATGTAAATGAAAATAAGTAAAACAAAAGAATATCACAATGGTGGAGACTACCTTTCCTTCAAGAAACCTGAAAGGTATGTCCAGGGATGACTCCTCTTGAGTTGATGGATGTTGTTAACAGTGAAAGTATCCCTGTGGTGAGATTGTTAGAGTGTGCTTCAAGATGGAATACATATTTTCTGATGAATTTGCCAATTTCTTCTTTTATCAATGGTTGTGTATGGTTGTATTTTTGATAGTTTATGGTGCATTCACTAGTCTAGGGAGAAGCAATGATTGGTAACTCTGGAGTATCTCATTGTGAGAGTGCTAACACCCCCTAAGTTGTATTCCATATGACCAAACGAGCTTCAGAACTGACATCTATAGCAGGAGTTTGTTGCTTAGAGACAGTTTTAAATTGTGCTAAAGGAGCCAAGACATTTTTTTTGTTTTTGTTTTAAAAGACAACTTTAAGCGCTTGCGTTTCATGTGGGCCTTTCAATTTAACCGTATATCGACGGTAAGCCCCAAGTATTTGTCAATGAAAATACACTTAACTGTCCAGTAATATTTCACGTTTATGGGTCGCCTTAAAGAATAGATTATATAAAAGGATAACATTTGGAATGCAATTTAATGGGTTAATAGAGAAAGATCCCCTTTACTTTTATGTATTTTAAATTAATTAAATTGTTGACTAAAAAAGGCAAAGGCTCAACATATTTTATTGAAAAGTTTATAGTATAAACATATGATCGTGATGTTTAGAAATGTTTTGATTCAATCTTTAATAGACGAAACCGCAACCACAGCATGCGGAGCAAAGAATACTACTATGTATGATGATATTTCTCTCATTCCTTTTTCTGTGGCAATTTTTTTTTCTCTTCAAATTCATTCAGTCTTGTACAGATTTGATTACGTATACGTCATGCATGCATTTCGCCCCACTATCTCTCTTATGCTTGCGTCCCTTCTTATTTTGATTTTCTTGGATGCCTGCAGTTAACCATGATGACGATGATGTACCTATACCATAGAATAGAATAGAAATTACAAAAGGCTCTTGCAATCAGACAAACAAAACTTTGTTTGTAACCTTTAGAGTTTGTTAACTTGTATCTGGCTAATAGATAGACAGACTGGACTGGACTGGACAGACAGACAACTGGATAGATACTATGTATGTGTATGTATTTGCAACAAGCAATCACGATAACTGTTGTTTCATATGCATGTGTGTTATGTAAGAGTTGTTTGAAGAAGCAACATTTAGTCGTTTGTCCTTCATGCTGAGATGTGATGAGTTTGCTCAAATTACCGCTTCAAGCGAGTTTATCAATTAATATAGTTAAAGTGGCTTTTAGTAAAGTAATCCTTTGTGTTGTTGTGATGAGGATGAGGATGATACAACAACGAGGACTAAAACGAAGAACGACCAAGATGATGACGGTCCAAACTGTTCTGTTCTGTTCTGTTGTGTTGTATTTCCTTCATATTACTTGTTATAGTTGTTGCAGTTGTTGTTGTTCATACAGTTTAGCAAATTAAATCGTTGTTACTTTGAAGCTATCTCCGGTCCATATCTCCGTTTGTCTGATATCGTTACCCATTTGTCTGTCTGTCTTCATTTGTCCATTTTAGTACTCATTCTCGTTTGTCTTGACTTTTGTTCATTTGCTTTTTGTTGTTATTGTTTTGCATCCATTATGCATCAGACATAAACATTTTGTATTTACATATACACATTTGTATTTGTATCTCTATGTGTTATATATACAATACGTACTAACTATACAAATATATGAATGTATCTCAGTATAGTGTATGTGTACGTTATGTATCTTGTGTAAAGTCAACTACTGAAATATACATTTTATGTAAATATTTTATTAAAAGCAAAATGTTGCTACTTGCTCTCCTCCCTTCTTTTTGAACCAACTTCCATCTATGTAAGTACAATATTGTATATGTGAGTGTATATATGAGAGTGTCCTTGTTTTTTGGTATCTCCCATTCATTTGCAATGCAATAAAGTTAATGCAACAAAAAGCTTTTTATTTAAATGAAATTGTTCATGCAATCTTTTGATTATCCAGATTTAATATCAATCAAAAATTTGTAAAATGATAGAAAATTTACAACTAGAAATTTGATAAAGTTACAATAGCATGCAATGCACATTGTGCATTTTGATTATTAACCATAATATAAATTGAGATATGTATCTAGTATGAGGTTAATATCAAATGTATGTGTAAGTGTATAAAATTGTATTAAAATACATTTATTATTTATTTAATTAATAGTTTCATTGACAGTCAATCATCATACACTTATCAGTGCATAATTATCATTATTATTATTATTATTATTACTATTATGCACTGATGAAATTAACTGTAAATTGCATTTAACATATAAAAGATTTTTTAATCAATTAAAATTAATAAAAAATAAATAACAAAAATTCAGTAAACTGAAAACTGAGTACTGCACAACTGTCAAATGCATCATCACAGCAAGTACATCATCATTATCATCATCATCATCATCAACATAGTGAATGCAAACACACTGTCAGCCAGATGACCGCCCTATTGACCACTATAAAACGCCCGCGTAATCAGTGCCCATGTCCTCCCCCCACCACGCCCAAAACGTAACTCCCCATGTATTATGTAATGCATAAAAGTATATGTCATTATTGTTTGAACAATGACAGCGCGCGAGCTTTTGGTGGCACTAAGTGATGGCAACTGAATGACTGATGGTAGTATAAAAATGAAATTGAGATGCGTACTGCTAAATGACGTGACACTGTCACGTTATTTTAAAGATATGTTATATTCATATTTCAAAATATCAATTTATTTCAATTTTTTTATTGTTGTCTTTTGTTGTGAATCTCCTAATCTCGGCCACATGTGTTGGTTTTCCCTTTTGAGATAAAGAAATATAATAAACGAGTTACAGTTGTGTGTTTTAGTATAATATTGTAAGTATTTACAAACTCACGAGGGTCACCTTTAAGTTGGAAAAACACACACACACTCAGCCATCCATGCACGCTCATCACTAATGCAAATATTATACAATAGTAGTACTTATCATGATGATGATGATGTGATATTTCTGTTTGTTTGTTTGCCACGATTCAAGTTTTTTTTGCTGAGTTCTGTGTCCCTATGACAATCAACATCATCATCATCATCTTCATTCAAGTGCTTGTTTGTCTCTCAAGTGAACTATGAGAGTGGATAGAGGATATGTGTGTGCGTAAAATGAAACCACTTTTTAAATGTATTTGGCATCAATAACTGTTGAATACCATTACCAATTTACGTCAACTGTTGTTGTTGTTGTTGTTAGTCCCCATCATCATCATCCTCCTCATCATCATCTTTTCGAACCAATCTTTCAATCCGAAAATCCATATAAAAACAACACGGAACACACACTAAAAGCAAATTCAAATAAATTTTAAAATCCCTTGTGCATTTTTAGCAACATACATCTGAATCTGAGTGTGAGTAAGGCTGTCATGGGCTACCCTTAAGGGCTGCATTTATGACACTCCATTTGTCAAGCGAAAAACCAATGTGCTACACTAAAAGCAGAGCCCAGTCGGCTAGGAAATGAATGAAGAACTCTCTATGAGCGAATCACACAATTCAATTTTCTTGATTTTGGTGCTGTTGGTCTTTGGTGGTTTTTCTTATTCGCCCTATTCTTCTTCTTCTTATTCTGTCCTGTTTATCCTTGTCACCATCATCATCGTCATCATCACTAACAGTAACAACGCTCGCTCGCTTGCTCGATCGCTCTTTGGCTGGGTGCCTTTTTTTAAATTGAATGAATGAATGCATGTTTGACTGACTAACTGACTGACTGATTTTCTTTCAGACAACAACGACGACGACTGATTGTTCGCTTGACAAAATATGTATTCCTATCTGAATAGTTATATGAATGACATCGACCTTTTTTTTGTATTTTTTGTAGCCTGTATCTAACTATCTGTTTGTCTGTCTGTCCGATTGTCTGATTGTCGGTCAAAAATTTCTCTTTTCTCTTTTCTGTTTGTATGATTGTGTGAAACTCTTATGTATTGCATTGTGTTGTTGTTGTTGTTGTTGTGTTGCTATTCACAAGTCCTTTTGGTGTTTTTGACATTGACGTTTATTAAGCGTTTTTTGACACTTTTTGAGTTATCAAAGTTGAGAGTTTCATTGTATTGTATTGTATCTTTTTCTTTATTTCTTCGTTCGTTCGTTCGTTTGTTAGTTTTTTGTCTATTTTTGCATGCATAGCAAAATTAAATCCCTTACTGACACTCACACACAGGACTTTTCGTTTACAAAAGATATCCATCTGCATAGATAGATGTTTCAGATGGTTATCCAATATTTTAATGAGCGTCAATATTACTTTTATTGTTGTGAATTATATTTTTGACATTTTCCATTTTTATTTAATTTTCATATATATTTTTTTCCTTTCTTGACTCTTTCGGATTAGAAGATACTTTTGTGTGTACATATTTGAATTTGAATTGTATGACTTTTACTCAAATGACGCATTTGCATGTGTCGCGCTTAATTTGAGTTAAGAGTATTTCAATCTTTTTGTATTATTTTTTTTTTATCCTAACTCAAAACGTGACTTTTAGTGACATTTTTACTTGGTGTGTTGAGGCGAGCGGCTACTCTTGCGATCCTTTTGCCCATTTACAATGAACCCAAATGCTGCTGCTGCTGCTGCGCTACATTAATAAGGGTTGACTTGTTCATTTCCTGAATGTACGTTTTCAAGTGGAAATCTATTGTTAATTACTACTGAGGCTATAACTTTAATCTGACTTTGTTATCGGCATTCAAGTGTCAGTAAGAGAAAGTGTGTCTATCTATGTGTATGTGTGTGTGTGAGTGTGCCAGTTACGCCTTCAATTTTACTTTTCTTTTTTAACATTTTGTTATTTTTTATAAAACTTTTAAACTTCCTGTGTCTTCCTGCAGCAGCAGCAACCTTACTTTTACTGAATTTCATACCAGTGTTTTTGTTTTGTGCAATTTCCACCCTTTTGAACTCTTAACATTTTATCGCATTTGCTATAAAAGCAATAAATCTATGATCAAATCGAATGTGAAGCGAACGAATGAATGCTTTTGCTGGACTAATGTATTGTATTGTATGTGGGTGAGTCCAGTAGAACACCATATAAGCGATTTACCTTTGTTTTTCCGTGTTCAAGTCTCATGCTTAAGGGCTAACACTCATCTACAAGTGTTGTAGATTCCCCCAATTCCTTGTTGTTTCCTCAATCAGGCTCATTTTTTTTTTTTTTTGATGAGCATCGAGTTCTCATATAAACAACAAGAAGGAAGAAACAAAAAAATCGCCTTTTCGCATTTCTCAGCAAAATTGCAGATACACACACACACTTGTGTTTTTATATCCCAATGCCAGGATTTGATTTCCTTCCTTTTTCATTTGATTCCATTTGTTTTTTTTTTTCTTTTTGTTTTGCGTTGCTACTTTGCGTTCAAGTATTTTCTTCCTTTTGCCTACTTTTTGTTTTTTATAAATTTACAAGTTTAAGCATTCTGGCAACACATTTTACCTCTTCACCAACACAACCACTTACTCACACTCCTTCTTCTTTCATAGTACTCTCAACACACACAATGTATCTCATCTCACATCAATTTAAAAAGCAAAAGCAAAAGAAAAATAAAAAAGGAGACACCAACACAATAAAAAAATGCAAATATCATTGTTATAACGTCAATGATTTTTCCTTGCAAAAACCACCTACACTGGAAGAAAATATTTATTGAATTATGTACTATAAAGTTCAGAAGATTATAGATTTAGGTTGGTTATTGAATTGTTTAGGCTTAGTTTGTGAGGGGTGTAAAAGGTCTTAAGAAGTTTGTGAATTCAATTTTAATAATTGAGAGAAAAACGAAAAAAAGTTATAGATAAAGAATATTTATTTGTTTATCAGAATTCTTAACATACAATTATATTAAATAATCCTGAGAATTTTACTTTACAAAAACTTTTTTATGATTTCATAAAAAATTCATAGAAAATTTCTCATACAATATCTTTGTTTGTGATGATGATGATGAAGATGATGACCGTAGTTGTTGTCATGTCATGTTGTTAGTTGGTTTTATCTTAGATTTAAATTTTTTAAAAAAGAGGAAAAAACAACAGAAAAACATGAACACAATTTACAGATTTATTAATTTGTCTGTTCTATATTATACTTACTACTTTTTTAAATCACTCAGGGAGATGAAAGATTGTGGCGATTGTGTTTTAAAGTATATGAATTTGTTTGATAAAATACATGGAATTTAACAATTTCTAGTGAAGTTTTGTAGTATGTGTTATTGAAAACTTAAAAATGTATTCATTCTGAATGAGATTATTATCTTTTGTTTACAAAACTTTTGGAAAAAATTATTTCCATTTGTATTGAAATGAGATCTTGATTTGTAAGCATTTTTTTGGATGGGATTTTGGTTTAGTTTTGTTTATAGTAAAGTACACACTTCTATGAATATATAAAGAGCTGAAACTTTTGACGTTTCTATGACTACAAAAGAAACATTTCGGCGGTGCCTTAGAGAATCACTAAAAATGAAGTAATTGATGGCTTTTTGTCCCCTTAGACGAGAGAATTTTAGAGTTGGTCATAGCCTATGGCTAATGGTCGTATTATTCAGGGAATAAGTTCTGTATTTTGATCAAGAACATGTACTGCGAAAAATTAATGCGTTTTTAACTCAAGAGTTCTCTTATCTAAGGGGACAAAAAGTCTTCAATCGACTCAATTTCAGTTATACACAGTATTCACTTATCTCTACTGCGGCCTCCAATGTTAACATACAGAGATTTCAGTCCAAACTTCTTCGCACTTAAGTAGATGCCCTATTCTATGTTCGCAACGATGTCATTCATTCACGGTTGCAGAGACCGTCACTGTTTATAGCCGCCGCTATGACATCGACTTGAGTATCATGTAAACGTCATCGTAGTGCAACTCCTGGACAAAACCCAACAACTCCCACAACTAAAGAGCTATCATCCTTTGGATTTTCCCTCCCGTTTCAACCAGTGATCTTATCCCTATCCTACCTAATAAAACCTTTAGATAACTGAATACCTCAAAATTACTTCCTTATATGGCGTTTTTATCTGTTGAAAAAATAAGTGCAAATTTTATGATTATTATTTTAAATTGTTTCCTTTGAAGAAAGAGAAAAAAATGGAGACAATTACATGCTTTTTACCATGCTGATGAAACAATAGTACATTGTTTCTTATTATATGTTTTTGTCAGCATTATATTATGACTGATTATTGTCTTTGCACACGGCTAACATACACCACAAGCAGCTTCGTTATCAATAATGGCGTATTTTCTTAAGGCGCAACCCACACTGCGTAAATCAAAACAAAAAGACAAGACAAAACTATAAAACATGTCTCATTGTCGATAGCTGGCCTTCCGTCTTTTGAAGACAATATTTCGACACACACCAAACGAAACAATAACACGGAACATGATCTTTTGTTTCATTAAGTTCCACTTGGTGTGTGTTTCTTGGCTTATTAGTCAAAGACGTTTTGTCTGATCCGGTGTGTTCTCAGTCTTAAAAATTTCTCACAGTGGGAAAACATTGATTGCATTGTTGATTTAAACGCAGTATTTTGGTAAAAAAAAACTGTTTTTGGAACTGAAATGCATTACAAGTCTACGAAAAAGCAGTACGGATTCGACCATTACCTATGGTATATTTTTTTTTTAAGTTGTTGTCCTTGTGGTAATTAAAGTTTTCACTAATCATTTGATGTTTCTTTTTAATAATCCTATTAAAATGATAAAATTTTCTTTTAAAAAATTGGAAAAAGAAAAACTCCAAGTGTAAATACTCGTTGAAGTAATCCCAATAAAATGAAGCAAAAGATGTACACAAACAACTTAAGAAGACAAGACAACAACAAAAATGAATAAATGTAAGAGAAGAAAGCTGTAGTAGTAAGTAGGCATGAATAAATGTACAGTAAAGGAAATGAAAAGTGTAGTGAAGTGAAGTGAGGAGCATAAGAATAAGGTTAACAACAGAATTGTTTCATTATGCGTTCGTTCATTGGTTCGTTTTCTTTTTGTTGTCCGAATACTACTTTTTACCAATAGACTTTCTACCTTCTTTCTCCTCCTTGTTCTTATGTTGTGTTGCCCCTTTTTTCACACACCCACACACATACTTTTTCTTCTCACACTTTTGTTATTTATATTTTTTTTTGAAGAACAAAAACTTCATTTCTGAGTAGTACATGTATATCGGCCTCCTCAAAACGGAGATTTATCATAGGTGTGGGTATACTATTTTGAATGTGTGTACTAACGAAGAAGGGTGTTTTTTGAACACACTTTCTGTGTTTCTGTGTGATTGTTGTTCTTGTTGTTGTTTTGTCTTTTGCTTCTCTGTCAGTGATTTTTGACAACTTTGCAAAAGGTTCACGCTCGCCTTTTTCATTTTTTGTTTTGTTTTTTTGTTACTCGTTTTATTAAAAGGCCACAACAAGCTTACAGATCCAAAACAGTACAGTTCAGTTTAGTTCAGTTTGTAGCCCTAAAGAGAGAGAAAGGTACACTAACCAAACCAAACCAAACCAACCGCCCACTTTGAGTGTTGGGGTCTAAAATGAATATACCCTAGGGAATGAACACCTTATCGCAACTTATTGCATCCGGCGGCAACATTTTCATTTTTCCTTTTGTTATTATTGCTGCTGTTGCCTTTTTTTTCCCATCTTTTTGCTCTTTCAAGTTGTTTGTTGTAACTCGTTTTGTCGTTTGTTTGTTTCACATTCTCATTTCACTCACTTTCTTCTTGGTTCTAGGTTGGGGTCTTTACACTTTTGTTGTTCTTGTTCTTGTTGCCCTGTGGCGGCTTCAAAAACGTTTTAATTACATTTGTATGTTAAACTGCAATTGTCGTCGTTCTCGTTCTCGTCGTAGTCGTAGTCATCAGAGTCATTGAGGTTGTTTCGTAGTGCCCCAAAACGCTTTTGAACTTTTTGTTTTGGTATTCTGTTCTGTACTGATGTGTTCGTGTGAATTTCAAAGGATGATGGTTTTGGATGGTGGTTTGATGGTTTAGTTAGTTTTTGGAAGGGGTTTGATGATGGGGATGCAATCCAAAAGTGTGTGTGTGTGCGTCTTCTTAGTGTCGTGTTTTGAAAACGATTACATATAACTAGATTGTGTTATATAAGTAAGTGGATTGGTTGTGTCGTGTTGTCTTCTAAGACGATTTTGATGTAGGTAAAGCGTACAAGGCAATTTTTTTACTATGCCAATTACTAATTTGAGTTTTAAGGCTTTATTTCTCTCCACTCCACTTCACTCCACACTTTCTGAGAATCTTAGAACCCCATTTGTACTTTATGTTTATCTAAACGTTTTTCTTTTCTTTCTTTCTGGTTTTGTCTTGTTATATGTTTTTCTAAGTACAAATAAATTGACTTAATAAAGAGAAAATGTAGAAAATTTAATTTTGCCAAAACTGTCAAATCAAAATCTAAGCGATTAAAGTCAGATAAAAATCTTGATTATCCCTTTTTGATAGCTTGCAATAACAACATTTTGTTGCTGCTGCTACAATGTTTCCTTTTTGTTTTGCTCTCGTTTCTTTCATTATACATAAGTATTTCTAAAGCGTTCAACAAACAGTAAACAGCAGAGGAATGAATGAATGAATGATGAAATTGATGTTGGAATGAGGGGGGTTCGGATAGCATTGGTTAGACAGGAAAAGCTGATTTAGCACTTGTGTGTGTCAATGTTATTTGATCACAGTGAACAGCAATTCAACACAACACAACCCAACCTCACTCACTCACACCTTATAAACCCAATCCGAAACACAAACACAGAAAACAACCCCACGACCTAATTTTTTTGCACATATGTGTCCTTGTGGTACTTAGACTGATGCATCCTTGCCTTAGATGAGTGCCTGATTACTGTCAAAAAGTACAAATATACTTGGGCGTTTGCTTCATCGACATCTGCACTTAAGTTACTCGGTACTCATGAGTTCATGAATCCGAATGTGAATCCTTTGCAAAACGTCGTGGTGTTTGCTAGAACGAAACGCCATGGTATCGTTTCGCAACAACAAACGGGAAAACTTTTTATAGATTCTCTACACTTTGTTGCTTTAAGTATAAGTAATTTTTTTAACATTTTTGCTATTATAGCGTAGATACTTGAATGCACATATACACAATTCTAGACACCAGATTCCCACCACACCATACCACATAAAGAAACACAGTCAATACAGTACAGTACACAATCTTAATTCACTCAAATTCGATTATTGCGCTGCGCTAACTTTTTGCCCCATTGCATCCTTTCCAAATGAAATTGTTTTTCTTTTTTTTCTCCAATTTTTGTTGTTGTTTATTTTTGTTAGTAGGAGGATGAAGAGAAGGAGGACTAAGAGGAGTTGCGCTGCTATGGTTGAGGCAAGATGTTAAGGTACATTGAGGTTAAAATAAACTTCCGGTATAAGCTAAGAAGTCATTTATTTTTACGTTTACCAAGAAATAAAAGAAAACAATTCACAACAACAACATTTGGGATTTATAGAAAAAGTGAAACATGGACGTAGTCGTGGTTATTTTATTGGAAGTTGTTAGACTTCTTAGTTTATTATTATTTAAGAAGCAATATGTTCATTGAATGAGAAGAATTGAAGACTATATGAAAAGATCCAGTTCTGTGCTATCTCTATAATTCCCCAAAGGACCGAGCTCTAATTTGGCAGAGAGATGTATAAATATATTGCATAAAATACCTCAAGTATTATTCTTTCCCTAATTACTTGTTTGAATGAACCATGTATCATTTCCAAAACCATGTTTAAGTTATATTATTTAAGTTGACAGCCAGGCTGCTATCGCGGATCTGTCGACCCGCAGTATTATAGGCAAAATCATCCGTAGTACGGTGTCGGCTCTTAACCAAGCTCGGCAGCTCTCAATCACGTTATTCTTGGCGCCTGGTTAGACACTGCTGTTTAAAGACATCCTTTCAGGACTGGTAGCTAAAATCAAGGAGCCAGCAGGCATGAAGTGGGTGAATGATCCTAACTGCACAGTCGCTAGGACACTCTGGCCTTGCTACCAATCAAAACGGACCTCCGAGCGCTTACACTTTAACAAAAAAAGGAATTAGATTATGACGGCAGTATTAACCGGGAACTGCACAATCGGGCTACTGACCCAAAGGATGCTTGGTCTATATCATGAAATTTGTCTGCAGCTGTAAAAATGAGGAGTATTCTACACCTCCTATGTTACTGTCCTGCTCTTCTTGGTAGACGAACCTGTATTCTCGGGAAAGCGTTGTTCGATGAGTTCGGTGGCTTAGCAAATATCCACTGAGCCAGGGTTCGTGGACTCATCAGTTTGGTTTTAGAGGCTGAGGAAGACGTCTGACACAAACTTTTGATAGCATTTGATTACCAAAACCCCTCCCAATTTTCATTCTTAACTTATTTTCAAGGCCGCACGGCTTCTGGATGAACCCGCGTGCAATTGCGAGCGTTCTGGGTACCCTAACCTATATTATTTATATCCTTAGGTCGTGGGATTTAATGGAAGATTATTCTTGAATCTACTTTTTATTCAATATACAGGTGTGAAGTATTAAAATTCATTTCTTTGGTTACTTCTTTGCTTATCTCTTTCCCATTAATTTTCCATTTTTGATGCTTTTCACATAAAACTTTCCTTTGACCAACAAATTGGAATCTCTTCTGAGAAATGGTTCTCCTATTTTTTCAACTAAACTACTGCTATGTCTGTAACAGAAGCTGAGGTTGTTACTTTGACTTTCTTTCTGCGTGTGGTGAATATTACTAAGGGGAGTCCATTTAGGAATAACGTACATACACCACCTACTATTGTACAAACAAAAAAAAAAAACAAAAAAATAAAGAAAACCTCAGCTCAGCTGGTTTTAACTTGTCTGGCCTTTATATACACCTAAATACACACATAAAAACACATTGCCACATACACCTATACGCACACACACACACACACACACACAGATGCAGAGAAACGGATTTGAGCAATAAAATAAAAATTGAAAACACAAAGGATTTATAGCTTCAATAGGTTTTCAAGGATCTTCAACAATGATTGTATGCTTTGGAATACGCTGAGCGAAACAATTTGTTAGATTTTTTATTTTTTTTTTTTGTATTTGTTATGGGTTTTTTAGTTAAGGTAATGTGTTTCCGTACACTCACCTCACCTCACCACAGAGAGAGAGAGAGAGATACTTTATCTATCTACAATACCTTTGTACTATTGTAGTTCTACATAGAGCGAGAGGCATGGATGGATTCGTTCGTCATTTATCGTTATCCTTTGCTTGCTGTTGCGTACGCTGATTATTTGTTGCAATCATAATTTTTCTTTTTCTCCCATTTTTGTTTTCAATCTTCTGTCATTCGCTTTGTTTGAATGTACCGAGTATAGATGATGAAAATGGTTCAGTTTGTTTCAGTTTGGTTTGGTTTTGTTAAAGATGATGGATAAAAAAAAAACAAAAACAGAAACAACAACAACAACAGAAAAAAGAAAATATACTATTAGTATGAAAAGGAAAAATGTTTGTATTTTACACTGATTGGTGTATTTTCCGTTTGGTTTTTGAAACGCGCAGTCCTGCAGGCCATGTGGCTTACACAAAGCTCAGCTCTGCTTTACCAGCGACATGGACCATGAGAGTTCTTTATCCTCCTTCTGTCTCCTCTCTACCACTTTTCTTCTACTATATGGATAAACGTAATTTTACGCAGAGTAGTAGTAAGAGATGCAAAAAAGAAATTGTGGCAAGTGAAAGGAAAACAAAAACAAAAAAAAAAGAATATTCTGAAAATTGTATAGCAAAAACCTCAAAAACAATTGTGTTATGGGTCTTTGGGTTCTTCGACGGTATGCAAGAATTGCTTTTAAAATTGCTTCCTTACGGTTTATTGTATGTGTACATGTTTATATGTGTGTATGAGTTCTTGAGTAAGTAGTATCTGTGTGTAGGTGTTTTGTTTTTTTTAGATGGTTTTGGTTGGTTTCCTTTGCTGCTTACCACAAACCAAACTTATTTTTGCACTGAAATTTAAATTACACTTGAATACTTTTGGCATTTGTTTATTGTAGTTCCTGTTGTTGTTCCTGATGTTGTTGTTATTGTATTTTATTTTGTTTGACGCACAAAAGGTGTGAAAATAAATGCGCATGAATTCGTCAAAGTTTTCAATATATTCAGTTGTTTGTTTGTTTGTTGTGTACGCTTTCCTTTATCCGCCATTAAAATGACTAAGAAAAACTTTTATCTCACACTGTAGCAGTAGCAGTAGTAGTAGTAGTAGTAGTAGCAGGTGTTGTGTGAAATGAGGAAAAAAAGGAACATAAGTTTGCAAACAGGTTTTAACATCCTTACGTACGTGGTGTGTTTAAAAATTAAAAGGACTTTTATTTTCGGTCCACGATTCGATTTTCGATTATATTGGTACACATGTCCCTTACATATGTGGACATTATCAGCCATCTTGCAACTTTAGTTTGTTTTTGTCAAACGTAAAGGTGATACGTGTTTTTTTTTTTAATTTTTACTAGAGATGAGCTAAGCAGTGACACAGTGATTCTAAACTGTGATTGAGTCACAGTCATTTGAAGGAGAGACAAAAACATTGAAGCAGTGAAGAACATAGTTTTGGTAAATCGTCGAATCACTGTTAGAAAAGTTGCTGAAGATCTCGGCTAATCGCTTGGTTCATGCCATCAATTTTTTTCGGATGTTTTGGGTATGAAACGTGTGGCAGCAAAATTGCTAACTTTTGAGCAAAACAAACCGTCGCGTGAGTATCGCTCAGGAGCTGTTAAATGACATCAACGATAACCCAAAGTTTCTCTAGAGCATCATAACTGATGACGAATCATGGGTTTATGATTATGATATGGAAACAAAAGCTCAATGGAAGCTACCGGATAAGGCAAGACTGAAAAAAGCGAATCACAACAGCTGTCAAAAATTAACTAAACACTCAAAATGGCCGACCTTGTCAGCATAAGGGACATGTATACCAACATAACAAAAAGTCCTCTTATTTTTTGAACACACCACGTATATATGAATAGAGGTTATAGATTGAAACATTGTTTGGCTGAACAAAAAGCAAGAAATAACTGGTCAGAATTATTTGATCTAAAAAACGACAAGTAAAATTTCACCAATTCTATGATCCTTTGTTATGTGACAGTCATGTCTAGTCTTACGATTTCTCCAATGAATTAACAAAATAACTCGTATCATTCGTACAAAATCATTGAGTTGTCGGTTGTACTGTGCTTCAAAGAATGATATTGTTCCCTTAAGATATGAGATTAATGATTTCTTTAAATGATAACAAGTCATTCAAAGTCCTTTAATTGAGAAATTTCTCCTATAGACATGATTTTTATAAAAGATTTCCCCATTGAAAACCCAAAAGTGAATAATTGAATTTTATGTGTAGTATGTAAGAGATGTTAATCTATACAAGATTTGGTCATTATGAATTTACATGTTTAGGTTGTTATGTGTACATACTCTATGCATGTGCACGCATCGTCATCATTCATTCAATAAAAATTGGATTTAATAGAAATCATTAAAAGACTCTAATGTATTGTATAGTAACTTTTATTGAATGAACCTCTATAAAATTGTGTCTCCCTTTTCTTGATAGTAGTAGAAAATAACAAATTAAATAAAATAAAATAAATTCTGCTTCATCATCATCATCATCATTGAATTGAATGTCATTGACTCTGGTAATGATAAGAAACTTATTACTATTACATTAGATAGATGTTAAAACAGTATGTTACAAATGATTTTAATGATTTTTTTTTTACCCTGAACTCTCTGCTATTTTATTGGACGAGTATAGGGTGATGAAAAGAAGAACCTTATTCAGTTCTTTTAAATGATACGGAAAGATCTTTTTATACTTTTAAGAAAATACAAAGTAGCAAGGAGATTGTGACGAATTTTCTTTCTATTTTTTTGTTTTTTTTTTTTTTTTCTTTAGCTATTTTTCATTTCTCTATGCTTTCGTTTTTTTGATTGTAACAAATGCTGCATGGAAAATCTTTTACTTTGTCTTATTTTATATCATATCGTTTGATTCTTGTGCTTACTAGTATAGTAGCGTCATCTTCTTCACAACTTTAACTGCCTTCTCCTTCTTTTTCTGTTTTTATCCCCTCAACACTTTTTCAACTTTTTATAATAACAAATAAAAAGTTCAACAAATATATATAAAATAAAAATTACTTAAAACATTTCCAGTCAGTCATCAGCAGCCAAGGGTGTTGTGCATCAGGCGTGTTTTCCAGACTTTTCTTTTATTTTTGTCTTTTTGGAATTTCTTTTTATTAAAATTGTTTCAAAATTGTGGTTTAAATGGATTTTGTACTTATGTATTTTTTTTTTCTATTTGCTATTGGATTTTATTCTATTTTATTTTATTTTCGTTTTAATGACACACAATGGAAGACTAATGGAGCATATTTCGCTTATTTGGTCATTTGATGTGACAGTTTTTGGGATCATTAGTCATGGTTTTTTTGTATTGTATTATATGGTGTTTGGTGGTGAGAATGGTATTTCTTCATTTATTGTATTTGTTATTGCCAAAAATAATACTTACATATATATTTCCACAGGAATTTATCCAAGCGAACAAAGACATTTCAAAGTTTATTTTGGGCAGGGTTCTTATTTTTTGTTGTTTTGTTTTAACAAATGATTTTTGATAAAATAAAGTCATTGACAAAGAAATCCATTGAAGCTAAATGTAAAAGTTTTTATTTATGTTTCTGTTAATCCTAGACAATCTTCAAAATAAATTTCTTTTTTCGAAAAGTCCATGAAAAAGTTCAACAGTTCTTCCCTATGTTTCCTCTTACTCGTATTGTGCTCGTATGTTTTTATACATATTCTTCTTAATCCCTGATATTTCCCTTTCTTGTATGTTGAGGTTTCAAGAGTAAATTCATGATTATCATTAATAAAACAATTGTCAGCACTAACAGCAACAACAACAACAAATAATAAATTTAACAGATACAATACTCACATCCGAACACAATTCATTTTGCTTAAAACCACTAATCCTTTCAACTTCATAAATTATAACTGAATCTCTGTACTCACGCACTTACTACACTACTTACGATGTGGTATACTATGCCACTCTCTTCACTCACTAGCTAGCTAGCTAGCTTAGTATTTCAATGCACATGATGCATACTCAACTCCAGATACTTCCGTCATTAGATGAATGGACTGAAGTAGAGTGGAGTGGAGTGGAGTGGAGTGGAGTCTGCTGCTTGAAAGATACATTAATGCGCGCAGCAGTGCACTGCGGTGATGATGACGACGACGACGATGACGATGCCTATGAGTTCGGCCTACGCAAAAATATCAACACCAATCAACTGAAAAACATTGGAGAAATGAAGAGTGTATCTAATCCGCATAGCAAGGTTGTTGCACTCTACTTTCAACTCATCTCATCTGTTCCTCATTCTCAACTTTAATCATTTCATTTCATTTGTTGTACAATAGTATGTACATGTATTCAGTGAATGTTGAATGTTGCACACTTGCTGTGAGTGCTTTTAATTAAGAAAATCGAGGTTTTTCAATGTACTACACATGTGTGTATGAAGGAAAATCAATGCATGTTGCATAGTTAGTTACACACACACAGAGATACACGGATATACTGTAGTATATTAGAAGCATACGCATAGTAGATACATCATGCGGCATTTTATTGATGTTTTACTTGAATTTTGCGCGTAATACGCAATCATCTGATGTTTGACGTAAATGAGTTAATGTATGAAGTGAACTGACTGACTGACTAACTGAATGATTGAGCGAGCGTTGGAATGAGTGAGTGAATGTCCATAATCATAACCATAAATGACACAGCATGAGCCTGTTTATCGCTTAATTAATGATGTATCTGAAAAGATGACGATGACGACGACTATGAAATGTCTACATATCTGCTGCATATAATGCGCTTTCATTTCAATAGAAAAACCGAGAAGAAAACATGGAATAAGGCATAACTGCAAATTTTCACATGAAAATGTTCCTGCTGCTGTTGTTGCTGCTGCTGATGTTGATGATGATAGTTCATGCTATTGTTTTACAGTTCAAACTCATGGTGGTGGTGATGATGGCGATGGCGATGGCAATGGCTATGACGATGACGATGACGATAATCAAGATAACGTTAAGAGATTGCATTGTGTGTGCACATGAAAGCATGTTCTCATACATATTTTTATGCAGTTTTTTGTTTTTTTTTCTTCATCATTTATGTTACGCAGCATGCCATACATAAATATGCTTTCAGTTGCATGCATGTAACTGTTAGATACTTTTGGCATTTCACCGTTAGACCATAATCAGATACAACGTGCGTTATTTTGCAGAAATGCTGTTGCTGCTGCAGCAATAAGAAAAGTAAGGACAAACAGACAGATAGAAAAAAAAATATGTTTGGTGTTAAAGTGCGATTAGTGCATATAAAACACACAAAGATACTTAATCTGTGATGAAAGAGTGAAGAGAAGACTGAACAGAGATCGCATCTCTAGAGTACCATATCTGGAAGTGACCAACCAACCAACCAACCGACCAGCCGAATGTACGAACGAGCGAACGGTTGAACATAAAAGAGTCACACAGAGGAGGTGTATAAAGATACTAACATACAATGTCATCGTCGTTCTGGTTGTTGTATGCGTGCGTGTTATAGGTTGTTTTTTTATATGTTGAACACGATGTATCTGCGAACACACAGCACAACAAGTAAGGCGACAGGTTTATCAACAACAACAACAGCAACAGCAAGCACAATAGTGACTAGTATTAACAAACAAACAACAACAGTAACAACAGCAAATTACAACAAGAAGATGATGATGATGACAACGACAATAAAGACAAAAAAACCATCAACAACAACAACAACAACAAGAAAGGTACAAGATAATATTACTACTATCGTAATTTTTTACTTAAGAAATGCTTTTAAGATACTTTTAAAGCAAACTACACAAATATTTTGAAGAAAAAAGAAACCGGTTAGTTAGTATACCATAGTATGGTGGACATCGTCATCCTCACTAAGTAATTTCATTGTCTCTGCATCATCAGCATCAACATCAGCATCATATCATCATCATTATTATTATCATGTTGATTATTATTGTATGGTATGGTGGTATGGTATGGTATGGTATACGACATAGTAAAGTATAGTAATAATAATCAACGCATATCTTTTATATCTCTACTACTCTACACCTTTATATGTACGACAACAACAGGAATGTATCTAAGAACGCGTTGTTCTGTGCTGTGCTCATTCTCGCCAATTGTCTGACTTGACTGGCTCTGTGACTTTTCTTTAATGTTCATAAATTGCTTAACAGAAAATGGAAAAAAAAAATATAATAAATATTTTTCAACGCATTCTCAATGTTGAAAACAAAAAACAAAAAAAAAAATCATAATAAAAATAATAAGTAATAAACAACAACAAAAGCAAAGGAAAACTTAAGATATAACAAAGAAGAAATTATTAAGCACATAGATATACACACATGCACACATATACACAATTGATAAATGCATGCATATTGTAAAACGGTACTTTGCAATTATCTTCATCGTCAACATCTTTGTTGTTGCTATTGCTGTTGTTGCTGTTGCTGTGATGTCGCTGTTGCTTGTATTCTGGCTAAGAAGATGTGTGTTGTTGTCGCCATGGCAAAGAAGCAAAAGAAGAAGACAACTTAAAAGATACGTTATAAGTACGTACGTACGTACTAAAAGATATTCGCATAAGGCCGGGAGTCAGGCAGGCAGGCAAGCAGGCACGCTGGCAGGCAAGCAGTCAGAGACTGGGAAAAACAGACTCTCTCTGATGGGCCACATCATACATACTTGGCATACATATTTCCCGCTTGCTCACTTTAACTACAGATACGTGTTTATACATATCTGTGAGTGAGCTTATGTTCGGTCAATGCATATGGCTAAGTAAATATGCACTTGGCATTGTGGCTTTTCGCATCTGGCATTTGGTGGCGGCGGCATCATCATCATCATCAAGGCAGGCAGGCAGGTAGGCAATGCAATTCAATTCAATGTTATGTTGTAAGGCTTGGCTTTTAGCAAAGTCATCGTCATCATCACACGCTCGCTTTCATATATGTTCTCTCTTGTATGTCTTCCCCTTTCCCCCTTATTTCCTTTCACCATTTTAACAATCATTTATTCGGTGCATACACACACACTCACACACTGAAAAAGATACACGCACGCACTCACTCAGTCACTAATAGATACTTGTCGTTCTTTTGCTGTTATTGTCGTTGTCCTCTGATGTTACTAGTCGTCATCGTTGCTTTTGTAGTTGTGATTGCATGTTTCAAGCGACAGCTTCAACGGCGGCATTTATTGCATGCAATGCAATGCGAATTGCGGTTTTCATCCAGGCACAAATCCACATATTGTGTATAGTAGTGGTTGTTGTTATTGTTGTTGGTATTTGATCAGTTCTCAACAACAATATCAGCGGCGGATGCTTGATTTGACTTAACTTAGTTGGGTTGGGGTTTTTAGAGTTGTTAAATTTCCTCTGACCGGGTCTGGTCGGTCTTGATGCTGAGTCTTTCCTGAAGAACCTGATAGATGAAAATGTCAACCCCTTTCCCTTCCCTCTCTCTCTCAATCTCTCTCTCTCAATCTCTCTCTCTCTCTCAATCAATGGATATAATTTCTTCTGGCGCTTGCCTTTGTTGATTTGGTGGCTGGTAAGAGTTGGTTGGATGGTTGGTTGGTTGGTTGGATTATTAATCCTAAGCAATATGCATGCATGCATATGCATTCATGGTAGTAATAGATTATCAAAAGCAGCTTTCTCTAACGAAACTAACATTTGCTTAACTGCTGCTGCTGCTACAACTATCAAATACAAATACAAACAAAAATGCACATATTAGATACTTATAAATATCAACAAATGTATATTTTAAGCTTGATAGATACCAACTAACTATCTATCTATCTATCTATCTGTCTATGCGTCTGTTTGTATGTCTGAGCGTTGCTTTGGCAATGGTTTATGTCGTACACATACACTCTTACACATGATAATGAAATTAAATTTTGCAGACAGTTATTAAACTTTATGTTTGCAATCAAACAACATAACAACCAACAATATATGGTACACGTATGTATAGATACATTTCATGTATGTATGAGTATATTTGCTTAAGAGTAGAAAAGCAATTTCATATGCGACATAAGCGAGTGAAAAGTACTTAAACTTAACTGGAAATCGAAATTGTTTAACTCAGGTTCAGGTTGCATACACCACATATGAGTATATCTCATCGTATAAATATATGAAGATACATGTGCTTCTATGTATGCATGTGTATTTGTTCATAACCTGTATGATCTATGCATGTGTTTAATCTGTTGGCCATTAGCTTATTTGCTGTCTGTAATTGTGCTTTAATGACTTTTATGACATAACGGCAACGACAACTAAACAATTTAAACATATACAAAAGATACACACAACACAAAATATCCATAAATATATCTGCAATGCGTTTGTTGTTATAATACATACAATATTATGTAGTATGAAAGTATCATAAGATAAGGAAATGTCAGCAGGCGTGGCAAATGTTGCTGCATTGGATTTGACAGACCACTACTAATTGGTCTGTTTTCTTAAATTGAATTGGAAAGGTGTAAAGATGAAAAAAGAAAAAAAAAACCTTTCTAAATCTAAGAAATAAAATAAGAAAAAAAAAACATTTTCCCATTAGTTTGTTTTCTGCTTTTTATGGTGCTCATATTATATTCTTTTGTTGTTGTGTTTTAGAATGTGTCTGCCTTGCCTAAAATTGAAATTCTGAACAATTAATAGCCATAAAATAGACTAAGTTAGGAGGAAGTTTTGATGAAAATTTGATGCTTTTTTATCTAATAGATATACATACAATAAACGTTCAAGCCTGTTACGAAATAAGATACTTTCACCTTGGACCAAAAGGCTTTCATGTTGATGTGTTTATATGTATATAAGAATAGTATAAGATAACTTCATTATCAAAACATTTAACATTGGAAAACACTGGAAATGTTTTGTAGCTTAGCTTACCATAGATTAAAAGAGATACAAATACAAATTAAACAAATTGGATTTTTGTAGTAATTTATTTTCAAAATAATTACGATAAAAATGATTAAAGATATATGTTTGTTTGTGTCTGCCTGCCAATCGTTTCGTATTATCAAAATTTTAATTAATCCGCATCTCAAAAGTTTAGCGCGAAAAACACTTTTAACATTGTGAATTTGTGAATGGGTGAATGGGAAATGTGCGAATATGAGGAATATGAGGAGGAGAAGAAGAAGACATAAAGTGGAAAAAAACCAAACAAGATATTACAATATTATTGTTGTAGCCTTTTACTTTAGTTTAAAAGCGCCACTGATGGTGATGAGGATGAGAATGATAATGAGAATGATGATGATGTGATGCCCTTAAGTAAAAAAGCGACAACCAAGAGAAGGAAAACACTCTCATTGCTGTTGTTGTTGTTGAGTAAGTTGAAGGCATTTGAGTGTGCCCCAAAAGACATCGTTAATTAGTAGAACGCTGCAGCATCAGCAGCAGCATCATGAAGTACAAATGTGAGTACTTTACTTGCTTATAAATCCCTCACTCCCATTGTTGTTGTTATTACATTCTATTTCACCCACTTGAGAGGTGCCACAACGTGCGCGTGTTTCTTAGCTTTTATATTACATAGAAACAAGAACTTTTACTACACGTAATAATTTGCTGTGGCCATGGCCGTTTGCTATTTCTTGTACATATCTCTATACTATATAAATGAGTTGGTATCTATGTGTATTCTAAGTGTATGTGTATGTGTGTATAGCTCGGATATAGCGATTATTATCTTAAAAGTACTTAAAAGGTCATTACACCAAACTTAGCAACCGACTAATTATTTAATTTCAACTTTTAACTATGCGCTGCACACGCTTTTACTGTGCTCCTTGTATCTAGCATTATAATGATAATGATAATAATGATGATGTTGATGGTGATGGTGATACTCATGACGATGATGATTGCCATAAGAGTTGAGTTGAGTCGCAGCCTGTCCATGAGTCCGTCGTCATTGTTTTTGCCTCCGGTAACATCTCTCCATCATCTTACCATCATGTTGTTGTCTTATGGTATATGGTTTGGTTTGGTTTAGTTGGATTGATGTGGTGTGGTATGGTGTGGTATGGTATGCGCTGTGGTATGATGTGGTTTTGGTGTGGTAAACCCTAAACATCACCAATTTTAGATTTCATTTAAAAGATGGTTTAAATGTGGATGAATGTGGAGGTTAGGAGAATGAGATGAGTTGAGAATACATCATTACATTTTAACCCATTAAGCTGAAGAGATAACAGATCCATTATAGAGGAATTACGACTACAACTTCTTCTGTTTCTTCCATCATCTGCTGTTGCTGCTACTATTGCTATTGCTATTAATGCTGTCGCTTGTCTTTGTTGTTGTTGTTGTTGCTGTTATTTTTTTTTTTTTTTGATTTCTTATTTGAACAAATGAGCTAAGCGTACGCGCTCGTCATCGTCGTCATCAACTTTGCTAATGACCATCGATGCTTGTCTTATGGCTGTCTTGTCTGTCCAGTCTTGTCCCATCTCCTCTAATGTAGTATCTTTTCTATACGTTACTACTATAAAGTTGCGTTATCGTTTAAAGCTTTAGTAATTTTTGTGTTATTGTATTTATCAAAAGAACGCGCTTGTATATCCATTTGTGGCTTGCGACTTGTCGATCTATCTTTCTATCTATCTGTCTGTCTTGAGCTCCTTCACTTCTCTTCTCATCACTTCACTTCACATCACTCCACTCCACTCTCTCTTGTGTTATCTGATTGACTGTCTGTCAAAAAGCAAAAGCAGAAAAAGTATAAGAAACCTTTGAACTTGTTTTTTTTTGTGCCTGCTTTTAGGTTGTGTTTTATAAATTGTATATCTGGCAACAACAATAACAGCCAGAAGAAAATGATAGTAAGAACATTAGCACGTTGTTCTATTTTGACGTAGTGTTCTGTTAATTATAAGTGAATGATTAATTATTGAGCGCAACAACAGGCGAAATGAGCCAATACTTGTAGATACATATACTCATATTGATATACAATACAACATAAGTGGTAACTACATCATCATCATCGTCAGCAGCATCATCATGATGATCATTTAACAATAACAACAGCAATCACAAGTGTATGGAGCAACACTTGATCATGTTGTTGTTGCTGTTATTGTTGTTGTTGTTGTTGCCAAGTTTGATTGGCATATGAGTAATGAGCTTTTTGTTTTCACATTTGTTTTCTATAGTGTGTGTGTGTTTTGTTTTTTTTTCTTTCGACATTTTACATGATAGATACTTTGGAAAGAGATACATTTTATTTTTTTACAATTAGACAATTTTGTTTTTTTCCGTTTTTTTTTTTATTTTGTAAAATTGTTTTATTGTCTGCTTTGGACAGCAACAAAATGTTTGCTGCCCACACACAAACACACAGGAGGCATATGGTACTATGTCTATGTGAAATGTATTTGTATCTGTTTATTTTCATCTCTCTCCCTATCTCTCTCTCTGTCATAACAAGAATCTACAGCTTGCATGTCATCACTTAAATGCTTTGGGTGTGTGTTTTGTGTTTTTTTATTATTATTATTATTATTGTATTTTGTTTTAGAGAGAAAAAAACGCCAACGTCATGCATGCGTAGTTACACTGAGATATTTCTTTTTTTTTTATTAAAATAAAAAATAAATGGAAATAGTAAAAGGAAAACAAAATATAAATTGAAAGTTATTTAGCACACTGCGTGTTGTTGTTGTTGTTGGTGGCGGCAGCAGCAACCAAAAATGTAGCGTGCTGGTTTTTTCTCTTTTTATATCTTTTTGATTCATGCTACTCTCGGATGCGCTTAGAATTCAATTAGCTTTTATAGACATTATCCAATTTGCTATTGTTATTTTGTACACATTTATGAAATGGAATGAAATGAAATGACGACCAGACAAGAAACTCTCTGGAAAGCAACAATATTTTGTGCTGTTGGATAGCATCATCATGATCATCATTGTGCGTGTTGAAATCTCACAGGCAAAATAGTACAATTCACACACAAGTAAAAGCACACATATATACTCATACAAAAAGACAAACTACAGATAGACAGACAATAGTAGTAGAAAAACTATGTATTGTAGATTCAAAAGTATCTTCAATTGTTTGCAAGCAATTCTTTTATTTTTTTTTATGGTTGCGTGTAAAAGCTGCATATGCGTGTTCTGTCTGTTTGTCTGCCTTCTATTTATTTGTCTGTTGCTTAAGCGTAAATAAAGAAAAAAAAAACACTCAATAGATTTCATTTCTATTGTTATTTTAGTACTACAACAGCAACTACTTTTTTCTATTCACACAATAAATCATAAATAGCAGCAAATTATAAATTGTTCTCTATGGCGGTGACGACGGCACTTAGTTAGATACTCTCTGCTGGAAACTACAAAACTTACAATAAAAGACAATAATGCGCCTTTCATAATACTATACGAGAGTATAGTAGTACCATAGTAGATAAAAAGACCATGTGTGGAAGTGAAGTAATAAAATGCCAGACAAATTTGAAAAGTTTTTATAGATTTGAATTTAGTTCAAGTTGCACTCAAAAGTGTTTAAAAAGCGAAAGGCTCAAATCAGATTAAACCTTGTATATGGTTATAATGGAGCCTTGAGTTCACACTTGCCTTGCCTTGAATTGCCTGCCCCCATTTGACAAAAAAGCCTTATAATATAATTAATGTTAAGGGTAAAATTGTTTAGATTAATTAACTCAATTTAATTTAATTCAATTAATGTCTTACCATATCTCATTCATTCGTTCATTCATTCAATGAAAAACCTTTTCAGCATAATAAATGCATTTCTAAAGGTTCCCCCTTCCCCTTCCCCTTTAATATATTTTATTTTGTTTTGAAAGTAAACAACAGTGGGGTCTGCTTAGTCAGATTAAGATCAGTCCACAACATTCTACGAGCTAGCACCTTTGTTAAGAATGAAAATTCTAGTTAGTGTTATTCACACATTCTTAATTAATTTTTAAAGTAATCTCCTTTGCTCAACACATCAAAACATCTCCTATTTTTCCTTTCACACACGTTCCTTTTCAATAATAGGATTTATCTCAAAGGTCTAAAAATATGCTTCTGTGCTATTGCTCTTTGTTGGTTAATCTTGTTCCTTTTAAACACTTCTTTACAGAGTTTGAATTTGTTAATAACAAAGGTGTAGAGTCTCTATACTCGAATGTTTTGATGAGCTCTTGTTTTAATCTCATCGGTTGTTGTTCTTTTTAAATGGCTGCTATTCACAAATAAATCTATGAATTAGGTGGAAATATAATATACATAGTTTCGTTTATGTCAACTATCCTCAGCAATGTTACCTATCTTCAAAGGTGCTTGTTGATCTACTCTTATAGTATTGTTTAAAAATTGATTGTTAATCCAAGTTCCAATTAAAGTTCAAGACTTTTGGGAAAAAATGATCGACTATAACACATTACTCATTAAGTCTCCGGTCTAACTAAGAAAATCAATTTATTTGTATAATTTCGACTTTATTTATCAACATATGTTCATTCCTACGCTCCTTAAACTTTTCGATGCCTTCTTCTGTTACTGATCTTGTCTATTTTGTATAATTTGTAACGCCAGTCGTCGGCACCGATCAGTTTGTGATAATGTCGTAAATAAATTAATAAATTCTGGGAGTTTCACTCATAACACCAATCAGCCAACGATGTCTGCTAGAAGGTTTCCGGCCGTAATCAGCGTGTGTGCATGCCTGCAACTTCAGCGGCGTCCACCGCTTGTACCATAGCTGGTCTTAGTCACATTTAGCACAGATATCGACAAATTTTTCCACTGGGAAGTTGACCATTTGCTACGATGAGTCCACATTGTTGAGTTATGAGCACCAACTAAAAGATATAACCAATTTCTGAGGATGAATACTTCAGGAAAGATTGTTGTGAAAAACAGATAATTTTCGTGGCCGTGACTTGCGCCTCTATGGTACCAATCCACGCCATCTACAGCCAAAGTACGAGCATGTTCGTAACCACATGTGTCGTTTATTTGTTCTTGACAAATTGGCTTGTTACTATTTATTCCGTCAGTTCAGGAAACATGTGTTTCGTTGTAGGACTTCGTAGTGGAGTTGGAGCTTCTGACACAAGGTTCATCAAGGGTTAGTGTTGCCTTTTTGACATTTTAAGGGAGCAGTTTGTCATTTGAGTCAAATTTCGTTCGCTGGAGCATCTTTTTCGTGTCTGCAAAAAGCTAGTTGTCACTACGGGGCTGACCTGGTGGGTGAGGAAGCAATTCGAAGCATAGTTCAATCAATTTAACCATAGTTTTCATCGAGTTGTGTCACGGGGCATAGTCTTTGTGGAACAGCACTTTATTCTTTTGCTTGTTAGGGCTTTTCTTTCATTTCTGTACTCAATCGATCTAATAATGCCATTTAATATTCACTACCTTTCTCAAGATAGTCGATGAACACACTGTCCCAAAATACAGATGCCATAACCATGCTAACTAACATTTGAGTTTTTGGTTGCTTTGGAAGACTTTCACCTGATGCTGCCCACTCAACTGACGATCTTCTTGATTCAGGTACATAGTCATGGATCTATTTTCCATCCTTTGTCACATATCGATGCAAAAGAATCCTTTTTATCTCGCTGGAACAGATCCAAACAGATCTCTGAATTGTCGGCGCGTTGTGATGTGAGCAAACGCGTCACCCACCCACCTTCACATGGTAAAAATTTCGTGTAAAATTGCAAACACACTACGTTCTGATATCTTTAAGGTGACAGCTATCACACGGAACTTCAGTTACTAATTTGTGGACTTTTTTTATGTTTTCTAGAACAACTGCCGATTTTGGGAGTTCAGCATCATAAATGGTTGTACGACTGCATATAAATTCGCCATACCAGTCAATAATAGATGATTTCCTTAGCGCAGAGTACCCACAATGCTTATGAAGTCACTTTTTGGCTTCAATAGTATTTTACTACATCAAAAAGACATGTTTACACAATACAAAGTTCATTTTTAACCATTCTTTGGAAAATGAAGTTAAAGGTTTATAATATCCAGAAATCATATGGGTTTGACAACAGTGTTGCCATATAAGTATGTATTGAGTAATGTTATGGAAATGTCATAATCCAAATATTTATTAAAGTTCAATATTGTTTAGATACATTAGTCACATAGTGCAATTATATAATAGAATTGTTGAAAAAACAAAGTTTAAAACTTTTACGGTACTTCCAGTATTTCTGTTTATTACGCCATCCCCTAATTGCCACTCCTATTCTTACTTAAGCATCCTTCATTTCATGTCATCATAATCATCAATATTTCATATACAGGTTGACTATCAAAATGTTTAAATCACAGAATAAACAACTTTTGCACAGCTATTTATTATTGTATACTAAGGTACATTGAGTAGGAGTCGTCGGCCTCCATTATTCACAAACACTTTTCCTGCTTTTTTTAGTAAAGAATGGAACCCCTTTCAGTTTTATTTTTCAACTCACTCAATCTGACAAAATCAACTGTTGAAAGAGATTTATTTCGACATTTTGCAATTGTTTTGATAACGATTGCCGCAAGTGTATCTAAGTATCTGTAATAGTACTACAAACAACATGAACATAAGTATCAGCATGGACATAAATGAAGAAGGCATGATGATGAAGAAGATGAAAGATGAATGAAATGAAATCCAATTGTGTTTAAAACATAAATTGCTTTTGGCATCCCCCCATGTACTCGTTGATATACTTACTACTACAATATAACGTTATTTGAAGGCATAATTTGCAATCATTTTTTTTCATTTTTTTTCTTCTTTTAATTTGCTTTTGCTTGTTGTTTTTTTTTTAGTGGTATTTTCATTAAAAATTCGAATGCGCTACATTTTTAATGAAATTTTATAAATTTTTAATGCTTTCATCAACTTTGTGTATAAGTACAACTTTCACACGCACACAGATACAAATGTAGTACTAGTAGTAATAGTAGTAGTAGCAGCAGCAATTGTTTAACAATTGTATTGTATTCTTGTTGTTGTTATTTATTGTTTTTGTTTGTATTTTGTTCTGTTTTTGTTTTGCGTTTTGTGTTTTTTTGTTTGATTTTCTATTTTTGTTGTTGTCATAAATTTGTTGAAAGTTTGAAAAGTGAAAACAAAACAATACAAAAAACAGAAGAAAAAATGTTTTTTTAATTGTTGTTGTTTTTGGGTCCTCATTCTAAATTAGCCAATTAGTGCGGATGTGCGGCACAATAAATAATTATACAAAGCGCATAATTCTCATTTATTATTTGTGTATTTTCTATTATTCAAACGCGTTTTTCTTCTTTTTTTATCATAAGCTTTAACCCACTTCACTCCACTCCACTGCCCTTCCTCCGCGTGTCGATTTGCCTTAGCCAGTATATTTTCATTTGATGATAATTATAAATTTAAATTATAACTTTTTCTCTGTTAATTGAACAGTGGGAAAGAATTGAAAGAGAGTTGAGTTCCCTACACCCAAATAGATGGGAAGTGTGAAAAGTGTGAGAACAAATAAATAAATAATTAGTTGCTTATCTACAATAAAATAAACAAAAATTGTTCACAGTATTATTATTGTTATAAATATTTATTGAAATTTATTACAATTTTCTCTTTGGTTGTTCTCATATTTCATTCACTCAAACGCACACAGATTGTTTTCAAATTATACTACTTACAAAAATGTTGACAAATACCTGTCACTTGGAATTATCCTTAAATCTTCTCATTCTCCTTCCTTTTGTTGTTTGCCTGACTGACTTTCTGCCTTTGCATGTAATTCAATACTCTAACAGACAGAGGCAACAAATGAACGCATGAGTTTGTTGATCTTTGGTCAATATGTAGTGCTACCTCAAACTTTAGTATTTTTATCTTATAACACCCTCAAACTAACATTTCAACACTTAATTAATATATTAATAGGAATATCTATTTTCACTAATTAACCTCTGACACATTACCGGCTACCGGCTACCGCTACTTCTGCTACTGCTTAAACATATTATAATGTATGTCTATCTGTCTAATTCTCCATCTGTCTGGGTGTCTTTCTGTTTGAATGTACAAATGTACATATTTATAAATATCTACATAAATAACCTTTTGTCACAAACCTTGGAATTGAAAGTGACAAATCAGCGCCAACGACACGCACACAGACAATACACACGCACTTGTGAATACAAGAGTATCTATGTACAGTACTATGTAGTATGATTGGACGGTCTATGTGGTGTGTGTTTGTCCTGTCTGGTGACATTTAGACAGCGTCAAGCAGGCTGCTTGGTGGCATAAATGGCACAACCACACAAACAGTAGACATGCTTTTGACATTCAAAACGATAGCAGCAGCAGCACATATTGTATAGTAAAGTATCTCATGTTAATGTTCATTACAATTTCAAGCGTTCGCAATTACCAACAACACGTCAAGATGTGAAATTAACACCACCAACAGAGCGGAGCAATGCACACACGAATAGATACACGCACATTCAATCTTGTATTGCAGGATGAGAGGGGCCACAGGACAAAAAAAAAAAAAACAGAAAACAGAATAGTCATTCAGTTGAGTTTAGTCAAACACGTTTGTTGTATTTAACAACATCAGCAAGAACAACAACAACAACATCAACGACAAAAAGAAGTCGTGCGCGTATGAAATCATTAAATCAAATCACACAAAAAAAAAGAAAAGAGAATTTTTCTTTTGGTTGGTTGGTGTCACTAAAGCAATCAAAAGTGCCAACCCAAGCCAAGGGGTAGTAGCCCCAACAACACAATCCATCTACCGTTTTATCTGAATGATAAGTAAGGATGATGAGGAGGAGGAGGAGAAGGAAGAAAACAGGAAAGTAAACTGGAGGGCAGAATGGCAGGCATTCTGACAAACGAATGAACCAAAAACCAAGCCGTCATAGCCATAGCTCATTCAAAGCCGCAACACGCAATACTCGCATTTCATTAGACACATTGTGTAATGACGACGATGATGATGATGATGACGACGACAACGACAACGCTGAGAATGACGATGAAGAGTAGCATAATAACAACAATGACGATGTCTACTATGAAGAATCCATGCTGCTGCTGCTGCTGGTGCCCACTCATCCCCTAGGAAAACATTACAAGCACAAACCAACGTTAACGCAACCAAATAATAATCAGCAACACAAGTCATCCGACGACCAAATTATACAACCAACTAACCTAACCACCCACCCACCTATCACAGCATGGCATGCCATGAAGAACGAACAAACGAACCTACCGCACCACAAAAACTACTGCTAGTAGCCAACACCCAACCAAAGTCCCAATCATGATGGCTGGTAATGTTAAAGTTGATGCCACTGCCAATGCCACCAACTCAACTCAAGTTTATACAAATGAGTCTGTCATTTTTTATGCGTTTTTCTTTTTCTCCCTTTTCTTCATTTTCTGAGGGATTTCCTACATTTTCTTTCACTTGTTCCAAATGTATCTAACTGCTTCTACTCTCAGTTATTCACTCTCTATTACTGCTGTTGCTGCTACACATAGTATGGTAAAGGACCGCGCAGCACTACAAATTAATTACACGCGGCATTGAAACACGAGTCGAGGACATTCGTAAAAGTAGCGCGGATTTCTTCTTTTTTTTTTATATGGTACTTCACAGAATAAATGAATAGATATCCTTAAAAGGATCTTGTATATTTATTTTGAGCTGAATTTCGTAATAGAAAATTGAATTCTATTCTGAAATGAATGAATTAGTAGAATGTTGGAACACTTTTGTATACACTGGCACATGTCCAGTGGGGGACTCTGGGACATCTGAATCTGTGTGTAAATCACTATTCGCTGGTGGCTCTTTACTCTAATGCCTTACATTTTCATCTATGTTTTTTTTAGCTTTTGTGATATCTTTCAAAGTGAATGTAGAACGATGAAGTTGAATATTCCTTATCACATCTTATTAGATTCCCAGGTTTTTTGAAAACCATTTTGATGTACAAAAAAGAGGACCAACTATTTGAGTTTACTTTTTAATTTGTTGTCATATCTTTATATCTCTCAATCTTTACTCTGCCAAGTATTTTATGTAGTAGCTTTTAAACATCTTCCCCATCATCTTATGTACAATAGGAATTCTTGTTCACACTCTTATATTAAGATGCCAACCAAATTTTGTTGTAAACACAATTTAAGCTTTCCAAGAAAGGATCTTAATGTGTCGCATTAATCTAAACTACATAATTTTATTTTTTTTTTGTGTCTTATTTTTTCTTCATTTTATATTGTATCTTTTCTCATTTTCTTGTTACATATTATTTATCACTTTTATATTGTTTTCTTTTTCTATCTTATTATTTCTCTTTGGAACTGTGTCTTCTGTTTTTTGTTGTTGTTGTTGTTTTGTTTTAAAGGCGCGTCTCTCTGCTTAAATAAATTATTTGAAATTATGTTATACAAGAAGATTTCATTATGGTTGAGTAAAGGCGTGGCTCATTCGTACTGGCCAATTGATTTAAGAGGGTTTGTTGTTATAATAAATATAAATAAAATACTCGTAGAATTTGTGTAGATAAGAAAAAGGAATGGAACTGAACGGTACGGAACGGAACGTGGCGCCACCAAATCAAAATTTATCTTAATTTCCGTTTTATAAATTTTTTTGCGTTCCACAACAAATTGCTAAAAATGCTGTTTTTACGACGATTTTAAGAGGCCAATTTTATAACACTTAATTGAGCTAAGGGTAGTTTGAAGTATCCACTTTAAGAAGAATTCTTAATAGTATAATAGTAGGTAGTATTTAATACAATATTATGATTTTTATAGACTTTTATAGGTTTGTTATTTTGATAAAAGAAATGTAATTAATATGAAGTTTGATTTAAGAATTTAAGATTCAAAGAGTATTAAGATTATCTGTTACGCTTAACAACGCTGCCATTCCGCAAGTTGACCGTGTTTAATATCTAGAAATGACTGTCGACAACTGTCTTACCTGGAAAACACTCATCTCATTCAATACTGCAGCTTGCTATGGTAAGCTAACAGTTAATTAAGCCTGAGTAACAAAGTGTTAATATACCGTACAATTGTACGTCCCTCCTGGACCTATGGTACCAACTCTGAGCCACTGCCTGTGCAATGAGTATAAAAAAAGTTCAAATTCTGTAGAATAAAGCATTGCGTTGCATCGCAATTTTGGAATTCAGAACTACCTTCGGTTGCCTACAGTTATGGATGAAGTTAATTTGCACAGCAGTCGCTACAATGATAGTGTTCTCAAAGAGACTCAATTGTCATCTGCCTTGTGATCTTGCGTAACCATAATTTAATTCCAGTTAGCAGGTAGTTTAGCTTAAGTAACTAAGCATATACATACATCTAATGCAACAAAGTCATTTGGCTATAAGTCACTCATGCACTATAGAAAAGTATTAAGATCATAGGTAAATAAGAACATTATTTAGCCATGTTAATCAAAAAACCATGTGTGGAGGAGGGCCAAGTTCAGGACCGTTTGTCAAAAATAGACGAGCAATGGGAAGCAAGAATGGAAACTTAAGAATGAAACATAAAAAATGTGAATGGAATAGTAAGTAATATTTAATACACATATCATCCGAACTGTCATCTCTAGTTTGCCTTAATTGGCATATCATAGAAATGAATATCTAAAGGGAATCTTGTACTAGTCTATAAGGAGTATAAGAGATAATAAGAAGAGTATAGAATGTCATGTTCTCTTTAAAACAAATCATTATCAAAAGAATATACTTATGAATTAATTCCTTTCAAATGACTTAACATTTGATACTTCAAATTAACTTGTGTCATTTAAGAATGAATTTCGGCCATAGTATACAGTATCTTATGATATCATGTCCAATCAAATAAAGTTGCCTTCTTGCTTGTATCAGTAGTTTTTATAACATTTTCACCCTTGAAGTGAATATTTCCATTAATCTGTCACAATACACATATTTTGGGTCCTCTTGACTTCTTCTGACAGTTTACTGTCAACGCCTTTTCTTTCTTTCATTCCTTTCATTCTTTGTTTCTTGGTTTCTGGTTGTGATAATGCTCATGCACAGAGTTGTCACCAACAAGGTCTTTATCTTTGCTAATCTTTTGTTTCTTTCTTTTGTTTGGCTGCTATTCCACATGATGATGCTCAGTGAAACTCAATAAAAATGTTAAAAATGAAAAATTGTTTGTTGCCGTTTGAATGTATCCCTTTACATACTTAAGATAGTAGAAGAATGAAATAAGTATGTATGTAGTTGTGAACCTTCTTCTTTAACTTATCTTGGACGATATTCCTTTTCTACTTACAATAAATAAATAAATAAACAAACACAAAATGCTTACAAAGTTAAACAAAATATTTTGAGTAAAAGGAAAAAGATACTATGTGGTATAGAATGGGATATATATTTACCTGAAAATATGTCTGACCCTTGTCCACCCAACCGATGGCCATATCTGAACCAGCAAGTTTACCATCAGGCGAAAATCCAAAGCCGACATAACCTAATGTACGTGCCTGTATTTCGAATGTTATATCCTGATTAATGATGCGCCACAGTATGCGAAAATCCTCATTCAAATCGATGGCGTGATCCCAACTTAACATTGTCGATGTTGTTGTTGCGTCGAAGCCATTGCCACTAAAGGAAGAACCGCTGCCACTGCCACCAGAAGAAGAGTCACTTCCAACATTTGTCGCAGGAGCTAGTAGGATTGTTTCAATGCCATTACCATTGGTGGTGGTGGTGGAGCTGCTGCTGCTGCTTGTGCTTCCTGTGCCTGATGTTGTTTTTGTTGTTGTTGCTGTTTGTGTTGCCGTTAGACTGGCGGCGCTAACGGAAATTGGGGCGCTGGTCAGGAGCAATAAGAAACAACAACATGTAGCAGTGAAACAGGATATAAAACATGTGATTAACGATGACTGCCTTGAACTTGAATGTTGTTGTTTTTCTAAAAGCAGTAAATGTTGTTTCTGCTTCTGTTGTTGTCGTTGCTGCTTCACTAGCGTCCTGTACATTGACGTAGTTAGAAAAGCCATTACGTATTTGTGTGTGTGTTTGTCCTTTGTGAAAATTTGTGCGTTACGTATTTTCTTTTCTTCAAAAAAAAGGACTTTTTCTCACTTTCTCACACTCTTGTGTTTTCTTGTGTTTTTTTGGTTGTGTCTCACTTTGATGTGGACTGCTGTCTGACACAGGAGGCGGCCAACCTTTCTTTTGCTTGCGTGTTTCTGCCAAAAGGGCGATTTAGTGAGCTTTAATAAATAGTTGTTCTTGATGTTGTTTAGTTGGCAATACGTTCAACTGTGTGTATGTGTGTCCTGTCCAGGACTTGCTTAGAATGCGGCCTTTCGTTTTGCTCTAATATGTGTATGTGTGAGTATGTTTGTTTGTTTGTTGCTTAAGCTTTATGAGTCAGCCACGTTATCCTTGCTTTTCAACTGCTTGTCTCTACCAATCTCACTCTCTCTCTCTCTGTTTGTTGATTGTTCTGCTATATTCCTGCCTGCCAGCCTAGTAGTGCTTCATCAGTCTTTCGGCCCGATTTGGCAGTAATTGCGCGTACGACATTTATTACTTTTAAATCTCTTCCAATGCGTCGCTTTGTAGCTGCTTTATTAGATACGCTACTCCTGGTTGCTTTGGTTGCTTGTTTGTTGTACGTGCTTATGTTGTTATATATGGACTCATACACCTTTTACTCTAAGGACCACGACATGTACACACACAGGCATACAATAGCTTGATTTGTTATTTAATTAAAATCAAATTCCTGTTGATTTGCTGTGCTTTGTTGGTTAGATTTCCCGTCTTAGTAACAGAGCGAGTATCTCTATAGTAGAGCTTCAATTTATGTATTATTTTGTTTGGGTGTGTGGCACAAATCTGTGCTTCTTTTTTATATATTTACCCGTCCTTCCTGTGTAATACTTGTATTTACACTTTTTTTTGCTTTCTTTGCCTTTGCCTTTTCTTTTTTGTATTTTTTTTCTTTGGTTCTATCACAGTTTCGATTATATGCAATAATGTTAATATTGCGTACACTTCCTTCCGTCCTTTCTCTTTTTTATTCTTTTCTATGCTGTCTTTACTGTCTTTATAGAAAAAATATCTTTCTATCTTTGATTCTAAATGTTATGCGTGTTCATTAGTTACGCTTGTCACAAATAGCCAATCACCGGTAGTCGTTTTCTTCCGTTTTACTTTCAACAGAACATTAGCTGCGTGCTATCTTCTTTGTCTTCTTGTTCTGCAAAGAGAAATAGAATGAAAAGTTAGTTTTCCATTAGTTATATAATTACGATAATTTGATTCTTTATACAATAGTTGTGAGGTTCTGTGTGTGTGTGTGTGTACTTTCCCTCTCACTAGCCCGTGTGAGCTAAAATGTTTTTTTAAAAAGTCCATAATTATTTTATATACAATACATGCTATTTTTTAGTGACGTCGTCTTCGTCATCGTCTTCTTTGTTATGACGATGATGACGAACTTGTTGAAGGCATAGCGAGCTTTGAATGCCACAATAAATAATAAAAACAAAAACCGAGAAAGAATCAAAAATGTGAGTTGTTGTGGAGGGCGCTCATTCATAGTACATACATATTAGATACATTAAGATTTTAAACTTAATTAGCCGCAGACACGCACATTGCAATGCGTAACTAGATACACACACAATACTATACATACATATTTCTTTGTAAGACTTACTCAACATGACAGACATTCACTCACATTTAGTCATTCAGATATACTAGTCAGTTCAGTAATTCATTCATTTGATCATTTGGTCATTCCGTTATTCAGTCCATCAATTCTCTAGTCTTCAAATGTCCACATCCGCAGCAATTAGCGCGGTCAAAGCGAATCGTAGATAATTACAGCTTGTCATAATTTTAATGAAGAAGCTCAAGTGATAGGATGGTTATAGCATAGATATAAGGGTAATATAAGAGCAAAGCAATAAGTAAGTAGTTCAAGAGAGTATTTCAGGGTGATCTCTTGACATGAAAAGCATTTGTAACTTGGTCGCTCGCTTGCATCTTTCACTCAACTGAATCATGAACATAATTCTCAAGTTGAAGTGGCAGCGTGTAATCATGTTTGCATGCAATCATTTCATCGTAGTACAACCTTTCATTGTCATGCCTGCCTGTCTGTCTGTCCATCTTTTAGTTGAACCTCTAACACACTTTACTTTAATATTACTAAAGTTGTGTTGTTGCTATATTATCGCTCTAGTTGTTGTACGGGATTTACAGCGTTATTTGCGTTCATTTGGGGGTTTTAGCTTACACTTAAACTTGTCTCTTGCAACCTGCAACAACTATCCAGCCACTTGGGTATGCGGTTTCATTTGATTAGAGCGGAATGAGTGAGTGAGTGAAAATGCGCCCAAATAAACGCCCTGTTAATAATGATTATAACCACCTACTACTAACGCCCATTGGATTTATAGCAACTTAAAATAAATTTTCTATACATTTAGATGCTTTATAAACTTGTATTTTAAAGTATCAGGTGTCTCAATAAGAGTGCACTATTTACATTTTGTATCATGATATTTGACAGCTATCCCCTATGATTGTACCGAGTATTAAAAATGAAGCGCTAGACAAAAGAAGAAAGTGGTATCATTGTGAAAAGCTATTACGAGTACGCTGAGGCGGATAAACAAAATTGTCTTATTTGAGGCTTAGAAAAACATCACGCGATCCATGAGAAACAAATGCATCCATAACGAGGAACTGCCTAATGCAGATTTTGGTCAAATGGCGTGATTAGGACTTATTTTTTTAAAATGACCCAGGAATTTCAGTGACTGTGAACAGCATTCGTTACAAGAACATGATAATGGAGTTCTCCTCAACTGGTCGACATGAATCTGTACCACATATTTGCCCGATATTTTATTCCATACACAACTCGCTTGCTTTTATTCTTACATTAAAAAATGCACTCTTGTTGAGACACCTCCTATACATTTCTGTTTTTTAAAGTGTTGGTCAACTAAGTATCACACTCTTGTCAATAGATTAGATTATGGCCAACCATTTAGTTATCTGGTTAAGTGAGGTTTCATCTCTTTCTCTGCAGAATTTACAACAAGTGTCTAATACAATACTCAACTTTTTGGCAAATGGCAACTGAGTCTTCATTGGCCGATGTGGGTAAACAGTTTAGACTCTTGTAATAAAGTCTGGTTAACCAGGACAGACTTTATCTCCTGTTTTCTATGTAGATTTTCCTTTAATATTTTGGCGACTACAAGCATTTAGAGAAAGAAAAGAATGAAGAGCGCAATACGCTTTTGCTTACTTAGTTATTAGTTATCAATAAATGATAGTAATAAATACAAAAATATCAACAACACACAAAGTCCAAGAAGCAGCAAAGCATAAACAATGGAAAAACGTACGAGTGGTTTTGAAAAAACTTAGTCCTATTCTTATATTGTTGAAAAACTCCTTTGTTTGTGAACCGATTCGAATGAAACAAACACCAAATGCCTCTTGAAGCTTGATACAATACACCAATACGCCACCGCATTCAAAAAGGTTAAAGCGTTTTTAAGATTAGCGTGCACAATGTTACAGACAATCAGATAAATACATCAAAATTATATCCATTCTGTAAGAATGAATAGAACTTTTTTTTTTTAAAACTTATTACTTATTGAGCAAATTATTCTAATTATCTTGCCATCACTGTGTTTTGTTTAATATATTGACTCATTTGCCATGAATGGTCACCACCTACTAGTATTACTAATGCCGCCCATTTGATTTAGAGAAAACATTTAAAAAGAAATAATACAGAAAATGTTTCTCCTTAAATTCAGATACATTTTAAATTATCTATTGTTGTTTTTTTTTTTTATTTAGTTTAGTTTTATTATGTTGTAGTATTTTGCCTTTGTCTCTTAAAGTGGCAGAAATCTAATAAAAGGTCAAGCAACTAAGTGACACCAGCAGAAGAACATCATTAAGATGATGTTGTCTTCTCCTTCCTGTTCCTGTTTCTACTACTATTCCAATTCACTTGCTGCTGCTGCTTGTGTCTGCAAGACTTTCAAATCAAACAAAGTAAATTGTCATTTATATGCGTGAGATACAAAACACACACACACACAACTCACAAAAACAACATTGAGTGATTACAACAATAGCTTTTAAGATCTTGTATCTTTTTTCTTGTTTTGTCTTCAGTGATGTTCTTCTTTAGTAAAGAAAATGGTTTGTTGTTTTTTTCCTATTCACTTTTGAAGAGAGAAGATACACAGATAGGTATATTTGCTCACTGACTTCACTGACTGACTGACTAAATGACTGAGTGACGTTGATTATAATTAAGCGGACTTGTACAACAACAAAAACAAGTTATCATCTACATTGTTGTCATCGTCGTGGTCGTTGTTGTTTTTGTTTTAGTTGCTGCTGCTGCTGCTGTTGCTGTTATTATTATTATCGTTATGATGATTATTATTATTATCATCGTTGATGTTGTTCTTGTTCTTGTATCTGTCGCCATCAGTATTATTGCTGCTGTTTACGTAGCTGCCTACTTCATTTTTTTTTGTACTACTATGTTGCTTTGTCGATGTCGATGTTGATGCTGATGTTGATGATGGTAATGTTGTTGACGTTCACATTATGATGATTATGATGGCAATAATGATGGTGATGGCAATGGTGATGATGATGACTTTGCCCAGGCGATGAATGATGTCACTAAAGCAAAACATTTTCACTTCAATTCAAAGTAACATGTTTGACTACAACAACAATACCATGCCAACAACAATTCAATGGATGCTTTATTTAATGTATCTCTGTGTGTATGTGTAACATCTTTTAAACTTCAAGTTGTCATAGATGATGGGATGATGGGACACAGCATGATGTTGCTGTCGCTGTCGACATTCATGAGTATAATATTATTACTTTGCGAATTAACTACACTTTGCAACGCTATAACGCAGGGGCAGCAGTCGCATCAGCATCAGTATCTCAGCAGCAAATGCCATTCAGCAAAGAGAAGCAAAGCATACCAAAAGAGAATGCAAAAGCAAATGAAAAAAAATATTATTATTGCAATATAAAGTAGTAAGTTAACAGCGGCGGCGGCAGCTATGAAAAACGAATGCTAAAAGGCAAGTAAGCGAGCTACCGTGTAGAAGGAAAGAAAGATGATTTTTTTTACACGCGTGCAACATCAATGGCAGCAACAGACATTAGTAGACTGCCACAAGATGTTGATGCTGATGCTGATGCTGATACTGATGTTGATGATGATTGTGAATGGGCATGAAAATGGCAGCAGAAGCAGTAGCAGGCAAGCACACCATCAGGAACATCAGCAGCAGCATCAGTAGCAACAAAAAAGATTGCATATGAAAATGCAAAAAGAAAAATATACATTAAAACAAGTCAAAGACTTTGTACATGATTTCATTGCACGATTTGTTTTTCTTCATATTAATATTGTGGTTGTTGCTACAAGAGTGTGGTCTTCAAGCTACCGATGATGAACTATGCCATGCTATGCTGTGCATTGCAGCATCTTCTCCTTATTCATATTATGTTGGTGCATACACATATTACAATGTATCTACATGAATCCGAACATTTAATATCCGTTGATGTTTTATATCTACATATTCGCGTACTACTTACTTACTTGCAACGATGTTGGTTGTTGGTTTGTTGTTGGTTTGTTGATGCACCTGTTGTCAGTTAGTTTGGTATGGTATGGTTTGGTATGCTGCCCGCTACCACATTTCTTTATGTCGTTAACTGCTTTTTATGTTGTTGCCTCTTGTTGGCCTGGCATATGACTTCTTCTTAGTCTGAGGTTTTTTTGTTTTTTGGACAACACAAAAAGAACCACAACAACAGCAGCAACATTAACATCAACAACAAGTAAAAAATTGTCTCATAAAAAACATGCTTAAATTATATATATTTTTACTAATTACTGCATCATTTGCTTACTCCATCGTTGTCGTACTTCAACCTCATCAACATCAGCAAAACAACATCAACGAAAACATTGTAAGTACAAAAAACATATATGTAAGTACTTGGTTCGTTGGATGGTTGCTTGGTTGGTTAGTAGTTGCCTGTGTTGGGAACCAACCAAATGAATGTTGTAGTAGGTACTAGTACAATCGACAAACCTAAGTACCTAAAAATGTGCTCGATTTTGCAAGTGGTAGGTAGAAGCAAGTGCACAACGCGCTTTGCCATCATCATTATCATTATAGTCGTCATCATCATCATCATAATGCCATTCAACGTGCAACGTGCCTTTCAGATTTAATTGAGCAAAAAAATTGACTAATTAGAACCACTGGATACTTGTGTTTGCCACTAGATACAATAAAGAGAAAAAGCAACAAAGAATGATGCAAGGAAGAATGAAGGTAGATGAAGGGAGGAATGGGCCAATCATCATCATCATCATCATCATACTTGCAATCTTGAATGCACCACACCATTTTTGCTCCTTTTAGCAAAATTCTCTGCCTGCGGCGGCTACTGGTGAAGTGTATACTGAAGTTACTACTACTACTAGTACTACCACCTTCCTGTTGTGCCTGTGTGTGCCTCAATTCAATTCAACGCTCAGTCAAATAAACTGTACTGGGCGCCAAGAAACAAGTGAAAAAAGTATGGATGAAGAAGAAAAAAAAAAGAAGGAAAAATTACCCAGTTTTTATTCATTTCTTTCTGTTTTTTTTTTTTGTTATTTTATCATTAAAGAATGTTGTGCATTGGAGGAAACTGCTGTGTTGAGTAGTGAAGGCAAGTGAAGCAAGTCAAGTCGTCGTCGTTGTCCATTGCTCGCTTACTACTTTAATGATCATTAAATAGACTCATAAAAATGCTACGCTTTATAGTAGTAGCCATAGCCATAGCCGTAGCCACCATCATCATCAGCGATTGGCAATTGCACTAAAAGCAGCTCTCAGCATGATGAAAGCACAGGCAGTAGGAAAAAAATAGAGAACTACTATTAGAGAATAGTATAGAAAAAATTAACCAAAGTATCAGCTAAAGGTTTTTTTTTTTATAAATCTAAAAGAAAAATATGCCAATCTACAATACAAAATGCAGGGGCGTTCATATCGAGAGAGGGAGAGTGGGAGAGAGTAGATTAATGGGTGGGTGGGCATTAATACTATATTTTTTAAAAATTGCTTAGAATTGTCAAAACTTTAATAGCACTTAACTTAAGAAGAACAACTTCATAATGAAGTCAACGCAACTCAACTTAACTTAACTCAACTTAACAGAAGATAATGGAGTTTTCATAATTTATCAGAATGCAGTCGTATTCTACTATTTCTATAGTATTTTATGATAAGTGCATTTTTAGAGTGCATCTCATATAGGAGAACTCAATATTCTACAGTTTTGAAATAGATATTCAATGATTCTATCTTTAAGCATGTAATATCTCTAAGGAATAATTTGAAAATTGAGCAATTGCCCGCCACAGGTAGGAGTTAAGCTTAGAATATCAGTTTACAAATCTAATAGAAAATAAATATTCCCACTTATTCTCCCTGGTTCACATTACACTTAAATGTTTACAATATTTAACTTGATAGAAGTCAATTCTGAGTGATCCTTTGGACTGGACTCAGGACACAAATCAGGACTGCCTTAATTCAGATAAATAGACCAGACCAATAGTCATAATTATATAAGTATTCATACAAATATGAAATGAGCTTCTTTGGAAGATTGAAATAGTTTCAGCATCCCAGTGAACACAGTGAGTGAGGCTACTCAATCTTCGGATATTCTTTTAAAACTATATATCGATATTTAGTCCGATATGATTTGTATTTAATTACATTGCCAAACCATTTTATACTCATTGTCAAACATGCCCTATAAGTTTATAAATTAGTTTGGCAATGTAATTAAATTCAAAGAATATAGGCCAAACTCCATACAAGCCTTTTTTCCAACGTGTTTCAACAGATCAAGCTCCACAACACGCAACTGCATCAGCATCTTGATTACTAAAACTCTGTAAAGAAGTCTATAGTCACAAAGCAATGAAGCAGATTTTGGGGACATGTTTTAATTTCGTCTTTGCATCTTCTGTCTTAAAAAATTCTGGAGTATTCAGTATGCTTTCGAGTACGGTATATCGAATAAAATAAATAAGGCAAAATACTGAAAAAGCTGTTACTTCCTTGATGCAGCTGTAAACTTTTCAGTCGTGTAATTTTATCACATCCATTACCGTGGGCATCTTAAGGTCTCTGTGCAGCGTGGTATTTTGGACGAACCAAGGGACGCTTGCAGCTTGGCAACATTATAGGCTTTAGAGGTGCCCTATATTTGAATAGTATATCACCAAGCTGGCTAATGATAATTAGCTTTAAGGGCGGAGGAGTCAGTCCAACTTCCTTAGCTTTTGCTAGCAGCGCGCCTTAACCACCTTAGAGTGTGCACGCCATATTCGGATTCAGTCCACCTGACGATTCAACGTTAAAGAAGAATTTGTTCGGTTTAGCCTTCCAACTGTAGGGCGCCTCAACTTGATAATCATCCAATTTGGTATGCTCACTTTTAGTCCATTCATCTGGTTTGGGATAAAGAGTGTGTCTCATTGCATTTTCCGGATCGTATTCAAAGCACACGCCAGTTGTTGGATTTCACTTGGCATGCTCTTTCCCAAAACATTTTTTAGCATAAGCAAGCAACTTCAGTTCTTGACATTTACGTAGTTTTAGTATCAGAATCTCATCAGATCCCACGCCATAATTGTTATCATCTTCGTTTTGGTTCCGTCACAAGCAACACTTTTGTATTACTTGATTTTATATCAGCAGTGATAAGGTGCCGTGTCTGTTCCTCAGTGCACTTGACATCGAGCGTAATGCACTCTGGACAGAAATACAATCACGAGTGTATTGCAATCGCTCCACAACATCATCGGAATTAAGCGTAATTAAACCAATGCGTTATGCCAAAAAATCATTGCACAACACCATAGAGTTCGCCTCCAAAATTGCATCCAATCAGCTGCGAGTGTCGGCTTCTCAGCGATAAAGAAGCGTTCCAAACACTCAATTCAATGTATTCTAGCACAAACTTTACGCTAACATCGGTAGTTTGGTGATTTGAACAGATGATTGCAAAAAAAAAACAAGCTGCTTGTACGAACAAAATGTGAAACACGGCATTTGCCCATCATTCATAATTCAATCATTTTCTTAGTGAGTGGATCACTTTAATCCAGTGGAACTACCTACAATTCAGGGGCTCTGATTAGCAAGTCTGACAGGTGCCTTCCTTCTCTTTAGTTAACGGGTATACTTCCTAAAGTTCAGCAGGGCTATGACAAGTTTATTTTAAGAATCATTAAAAATTAAATGATTGTGTATTCTCAGTATAATTACCAATTAAAATGTACAGATACACAAAGGCGACACACCTTAAGGTATTGTAATTGCAGATTTTAATAAAAAGGAAATTATCAAATTTAACTGCAGAAACATGCCTACTTCTCTTCCTTAGAATTTAAAACCACTATATTCTTGTTGAAAACTTTTCCCTATTTTAGTTAATTTATGATGACTTAATGGCGAAAGATCTTTTACCTTAACTACCCAGAAATTACTTTATCTCAACCCCTTCTTACAATCTTTATTCTTATTCAGCAATAAAATTGAAATGTCTTCTTGTTAGAAGCTCACATCTTTTCGCTACGCCCATCTCATTACTCAATAGGTGTGTTAGTTAGTCTTTTTGTCTAAAACGTTTTTATGGTCCTTTTCCATTATTGATAAATTTTTACGTAATAAAAATTAAATTAGAAAATAAAATAAGAAATAAACATTTTCTCTTTTATTAACAAATTGCATTTGATGAATGATGAGTGCAATTCATTCGTTAGATCGTTAGCAATGGACGTATACTATGGATTTTCTTAACTTTTTACGACGAGTATCTTTCTATTGCCTTTGAAGATGGCAACACAAATAATAAATAGTAATTAGTGAGCATCTTCTGCTTAAGATGTTTTTACCTTGTTTTCAGTTTTCTTTTTCTTTTCCCTTTTTTTTTTGTAGAAGACTTTGAGAACAAAGATAACTAACGAACGAATGAGCAAATGTTAAAATGAAATTTTCATTTTATTATACAACAGTTTCTTCTCTCAAAGGTACCTTGCAACAATTGCTGCTGGTGCAGCAACATGCTATTCTTCCTTATTTGCTTTTGTTGTTGTCGTTTTTGTATTCTTGTTTGACATTTTTATTAGATTTGATGTGCATTCATTCCCTCTAACCTCTATGACCTCCCCTCTCTCGCTCGCTCTCTAAGGTATTTGTTTCTTTTGTATTCTATGCTATTTCTTATTTTGTATCTTTTTGATTTGTGCTTAACTAATTTAATATTAACGCAAATTGTCAGCTTCAATGCTGATGATGGCAACGCATTGCAAGCACCACCAGCAACAGCAGTAGCAACAGGATAAGGTAACGTAAGGTAACTGAATCGACAAAAACAAAACATAGATAACTGTTGTGCTTCGTATGTATGTACAATATCTTTGACTAAGGTTCGCTTGCAACTCCTTTGTTTTATGTATCTTTTAACATTTGAGATGCTTTTGCTTATCACAAAAGATAATAATGAGAGATAAGAATGCTCACTCGCTTTTCTCTAACTAAAGTTTTTCATATACATTTTTATTTATTTTTTGTTCTTTTTATCATTTGTTTTTCTTAATTTTTCGCTTTTATATTCTTTTATGTTTTATTTCTTATTTTTTTTTTCTTGTTGCATTTTCTTTCGAAAGAGTGAATTTTCTCATTTTTCACTTGATGATGTTGCTGCTGTCTTGCCTGCTGTCTTGCTGCCTGCTTGTTGTTTATCAAAAGATACTTGTTGTAGTTCTTTTTTTTTTTTTGATACTTTGGTGCAAAAACTTTTCAGTTGTTGCGTTGTATAGCTTCATTTCTTTATATCACTCACTAGATGATTGTATTTAAGGTGGGAAATTTAATCTCAAAGTCTTCGTCGTTGACGTTGTCTTCGTCATTTCATCATCATCGTCCTTGTTGTGCTTTTTTGCCATCTTTTCTTCAATGTATCTGTATCATTTTCTCTTCCCATTCTCTCACTCTCTATCGGATGTATCTTTTAGTTTGTTTCTTACTTTAACGGAACGAATGACGAAAAATATTTAATTAATTTTTCGAATTTTAATTAAAAAGTTTACTAGGCTTGTTGGTGTTTGTTGGTCGTTGGATCGTTCTTTCGTTTCGTTTCGTTTCGTTTCATTTGGTCTGTTGGTCGATTGAGCATATACTTGCTACTGGTATCTCTCTACGGAAATGAAATTCTTTAATGAAAATTACGTGCAATAACAACAAACAAGAAAATTAATAAATGAACTTCTTCTTCTTCTTTAGATAGAAAATTATTTTGCAGACTGAAAAATAAACTAAAACAAAGGTGAAAATCAAATCAAAAACACCTTAAAATTGTCTTTAAAAGCATTTTAAATGCTTTTCAATTTCTTGTTTTCATCCAATCGCTCTCCCTCACTCTCCTCTCTCTGTCATTTCACCATTCTATTCTTAAATCTTCTATTAAAAGACTTAAATGTTATTGACACGATACACACTCATACAGAAAAAGATATATGGTATCTTATAGTAAAATGAATATCTAAACATTTGTAGCAATCAATCAAATATGTACATATGTATATTTTACTTGAGTTGGGTCTAACACACAAACAGCAACAGCAAGAGCAACAGTTTTTCTGCTTGTAAAACAAAACCAAAAAAACCAGAACAAAAAACTTCAATTTCAATAACAATAAAGTATCTATTTAATTGCCTGACAGATAACGCTTGTCTTTATTCATAGATACAAACGACATGCAATCTCATCTCTCTCTCACAATACAATACAATATTGTATCTGATGATGCAAATGTTGAACATATATCACCTGCTGCGTAAATGTTCAACGCAACCGGCAACTAGAGACTGAGACTAAGACAATGATGAAGATCATGATCAACACCATGTGATGATAATGATGGCGTTGATTTCCACGAATTTATCTGATCTGATTTTTCACTATACTCAGTATAGTATAGCTGTATGTCTAGTATTTATAAGTATCTAAAGCTTTTGTTTTTTAATTTATCAAAACTATGAACTATGCATGCATGCATGTATCCATGCACGCATGCCTTTTGCTCTCAGTTTGATATAAAAATGCATATCTTCGTTCGTTCGTGCATCCATTCATTCATTTATCTGGTGACAAAGATCTTGGCCATTAAATTAACACTTAATGAGATACGGCACTTCAACACTACACTGTGGACAACACACCGCCCGCGTTGCACAGAATTTGTTTTTGTGTCAACTTTGTTGAGTTGTTTAAAGAAAATACCATAAAAAATAAAGCAAAAGCAAAGAATCTTTTAAAAACAATCATAGCCAACACATCATTAACTATGCCCAACGATGCTAAGAAATATTATAGCACTCACTATATACAACACAGAGTAGTATGTACAGATAGATACAAACTAGTATCTGAATGAGTCTATAGTAACATCAGCAGAGACGATAAGTTCCTGTCCTTAAGCATTTCTCGCTCAATAAATGATGATGACAGTTCTCTACAACCGTCGTCGATGTCGTCGTCTTCTGTTTCTGTGCTAGTTCAGTTCAGTTTAAGTTGATTTTGTTGCTCTTTTATACAAAAGCATACATTTTTCTTTATAAAGTAAATTCACATTTTTTTTTGTTTGGTTTATTTTTGGGTTTTTTTTTATTTTTATTTTTTTGGTGTTGTAAATATAAATCTATACAGTTAAGAGTTGTGTATATGCGTGTGCGTATCTTAATGATAGCGGGGGGATTACACGACATGAAATATATGAGGACATACACCAACAACAGCAACAACAACACCAACCAAAACAAAGACATAGAGTCATTTTGGATTCATTGCAATAGGGAGAGGAGAGCGTGAAGTGTGAAACAATTTCATACAAGTAAATGGTTGGGTGAAATACTATAAACAATTCGTGGGCGATGGCAGATGACATTCTTTTCATAATTATATGTGTTTAATTTACAACACATCATTTGTTAATTTCTGGTTAAGGTTGTTGTTGTTGTCGCTCTCTTATATTGTAATAAAATAAATTACACATCATTTAAGTTGGATTTGTGTATTGTTTGTTGAGTTGAAAGGAAAATTTTGTACGTAAATTAATTGAAATACAAGTATACCATACATATGAAGGCGTATGCAACTTAAGTTTGTGAAAGATTTCTATTTTTTTTTTTTTATAATGGATGACGACACTAAGTATTAACGCTTGAGCAACTCTTTATGTGATACGAGTATACACGATAACATTTAAATGGATATCAAAACGATTTAATGGTTTTATTTCAACAAAAATCCATGAAATTGAAATTAAGGAATTCATTTATGGATCATTTAATATGATATACCATACAGTAAGACAATTATAAGGAAATTTTAAAATAAATTTGTCGTGTTAATGATTTTTGAATGATAAAAACCTATTCGATATCTAGAAAACTAAAGTCGTGACGCTTTATTAAGGTTTATCGAATCAATTGATTATCATATCACATTCAAATTGGGCGCCACATTTAAGCATAATGAATTTGATGAACCATTGATGAGGTCTCTTTGTATAACATAATAATTTCCGGATTCATGTCTTTCTTACTGAATATAAAATATGTTAAAATTATGTTAATTTCTTGAAATTTGTTTTAATATTTTTTCAATTTCTGATTTGTATTTTTTTTATTTAAAATATTAATTTAAATTATTATAAATAAATGTATTTATTTAAATTAAATTCTTCCAAAAGAACAGATTACAGTTATATGTAATAATGCTAAAATACACATTGTTATTAACACAAACATACACATTAAAATAAGGGCGATAAATGCTGTCATATACTTAGTACTTGCATTGCATTATGATCAACTTAACTATAGCAAACAAATCAAATCGAGTATGACTCGTTTTGCAAACGATCAATTCGGGCTTGTGCTCTTCGATCACAATCAATTCATTCAGTTCATTTTCCAATTACCCAAATTGATTAGTTCGTAACAATTGATGACTTTAAATCACAAACACTGGAAGTGATCCATACCCAAAGTGATTTGAACCATTTGGTCGTAGACAAACCAATGAAATGAACTGATCGAACATGAAAGTAGAATAATGCGTCAGTACTACCAGTTTGCGTGTGCATTTCGATGGAACGCAAACGATCGTTACTTATTGTTGTACCAAAGCAATTGAGTCATACAAAACCCGAGTATATGATCGAGTACACTCGAAAATTTTATACCCATTGCAGTTTTCCGATACACAAGAATTACAAGTAATTCTACTGATATTCTTGTGTGATATTCTTTGTAAGAAAATAATGTATTTTGAGTATTTATTATATTTGCCACAAAACTTTCCCTGATTACAAAATAGTATAACCTTTGTACTTCTAAAGACTGAGTAGCCATGAAATGAATTAGTTAAAAATCTCCTCGACAGCAATGTCACACATACAGGCAATTAGATTTGATTGGGAAAATAGCGAGATCTTCTCACCCTGTCATTGTGAACTCGAATGTGACTATTGTGACAAATGCTATTGTTCAGGAATGAACATAGTTGCTGCCACGATGGCGCCAAAATGAGTGGACTGTATTTGGTAATATATATTTGCACCTTTCCTGGTGTCGAATCATCTTCCATCGCTAGCTTTTGTCGATGGCTTGCGTTGCGATATTAAATCCTGATTGTGTCTTTCCGATTCCATGATTTGTGCATGCTCTACTTGTTACAGTGTTTCGGAGAGCCGTAATAGTTCTTTATGCTGAACATGTAATTTTATGGTAGCTTTATCCACTTGTACACTATTTTCATCACCGTTCTCTTTCAGCTGATACAACTCTTTCGTGCGACTACTACCTATAATTAAGTTCCTCCAAGATTCTGGTATTTCCAAGTATTTCTTTGGAGGTAAATCTGTAATTTCAGTTGGTTCTAAGAACTGATTACCTAGATTTAGGAGTCTGGTCCAAATTAACAACTAACAGTGACATAATATGTAAATGCTTTGCTGTCTCATTTTCATAATGACATAATTTATATTGGTCGTTTCGACTTTTTTCATATCACTGCAATATCTTGTTAAGAAGTATGAGTTAGTCCTAGTACTGCTTGTGTTCTTATGTATTCTAATAGCCAGAAGGCAAGAAGGTTTTCACTACTCTATTATTATTATATCTGTGATTGCAAATGAATGTTCGAAATCTTGAACATCACTGTAGTTTGCTATTATCATTGTACAATATTATTATACTTTGACTTGAAGCAACTTAATTCATAAACAGTGTTCAGTGTCATGTCAAAAGAACACTTCATTTCATTTACATGCATGCAACATTCAAAATTACATCTTAATTTCATTTACTTAAATATGTATGGTACCATATCTGAAACTCATACTTCTACATATCATATTAAAAGTGATGATTGCTTCCTGCCTGCTGTGTTGTCACTGTTGCTGTGGTCCTGTGGTTGTTGATAAATATCCAATAGTACAACTAAATAATATTTGTTTACATACTACGTACAATAGTAAGATGATGACGATGTGACTCTCTCTGGTGATTGACTGACAATGTAAAAGGCATAAGTAAATTCCATAAAATGGTCATTTAGTTCTGAGACTATTTAATTTTGTCGATTTCTCACTTCATTTAACAAATGCCTGCTAAGCATCTTTTGATTTTGTATGCAACAACAGTCATAGTACAATACATTGAACGAACGAACTAACGACAATTTAAATTGGGATAGATAAATGATACTACTTATTGTACATAGTAGAAGTAAGTATATTCAAGTGCAGATCAGAATTGTTTAAAATTGTCTTCTATTTATTGAAAGGGATTGCAATGATTGCAAATTGTTTATAAATAATTCATAATTACATTTTGCATTATTTAAACAACTAAAACAATACACGAATATTTATTAAACCAAAAATACATGATGACAACATTCAAACAAAGAACAAAGATTTGATATTTTGATGTTGTTAATGAAGACGATGAGCATACTATAAAATACAATACTATGTTCAATAGAGACAGAAGAAGTAAACGAAGCAAGTAAGTAAGTAAGCAAGCAAACAAACATGCCACAACAGACCAATGACGACCACAAAAGCTCATTCATAGTGAATCAGTGTAAATTTATTACATAATTGAATAGTTAATCCTGCTGAGGCCTTAAAATGTATCTGCCTACATACACATACATAGTATTTGTACACATAGGACACCACCACGCACTTGACTTTGTTTGTTTGCTTCTGTGCATCGTCATCGTCATCATCATCATCCTCATCATGATGTATTGAGAATCATTGGTGCGGGTGCCATGGTTAAAGAAGGGTTAAAGAGATGGAGAGAGTATGATGCAATGACGGCGTGCTGGTTCTGCTGCTGCTGCTACTGCTGGGTGCTCTTTGTTTAATTAAGTAGCGTAACAGTAAACAAATTAATTTAAATATTAACAAAGAAGATTATTGAAAATCTCCCATTATTTACAATGTTGAATGACAAAACAAATAAATTATTAATTTAAAAGCACAATTTACCCTCTACGCACACACACACACACACACACAGTGAGTAGGTAACAAAACAAATGAGTGATAGAAAGAGACCTTACAGTGTGAAAGCATTATTAAATTTTAAAGGAAGAGTCATTGTTGAAAGGATGAGTATGATGATGATGATGATAGTAAAACAATGCTTTGATATATGCTTATCATAATCATTTTCAATGCATCATTATGTTGTTGAACATCGTCACTCAGATATTCAACAAATACACAGATATTCATACGCATATAAGTACCATAATAACAAAAACAACAATAACAAAAATCATAAGAACATCATACAAGCACAACAACACAAAACAGCTGTTCATGCATAAATCTTTTGTAGTTGCTTGCTATTGCTGCTTTTGCCATTATTATTCTTCTTTGTGTACACTGTAGACTACTTCTCAATTGTGTTTGCTTTTCTTTTAACTACTCCAACACATACAACACTGATTTTCCACTAGTTTGCAACAATTTTCCAACTAAATAAACTGAGAGAGAGTGAATGAGTGTGAGAGGGGCAAATCAGCAAGTAAATATGTTTTAAATGTATCTGGATGATGGGAGAATGAAAGCAACAACACATAGGATGAGCATAACCATCTATAGTAGTAAAGTAGAGAAAGTATTCAACGAAACGAACAAAGTCCTTCTTAAATTAAATGCAGCAAATAACACCAACAAAGTTAAGTTAAATATTTTGAAGTATGGCGGTGGCTTTTAGCTAATTAAATAAAGGGAAATGCCTTCAAATTGAAAACAGATTTTCTTTGGTTAACTTCAAAATATTGTACATACTATACTTGTCTGTACACACTTGAAAGTTTGTTCTTAAACAGTTTTGAATTCACTTAAACTCAAACTTAAGATATACAAGATTTACACTCATTTTATATTGAAATTTCAAATAATAAAATATTTTATTAAATTATTATAAGTACTATAATAAGTATATTCGTATTGATGATAGATAATTTAACAGATTTTATAGAAATATATTAAGTGATTGGGTATTTAAGGAGCCCTTAAAACATTTTACATTATTTATCCTACTGTTATGAAACAAAAACAAATTCCTAAATTCAAGTAGGTTAAGTTTTGTTATCACAATCATTGCAAAGCTTTCAAAAGGAAGGCAAATGATTAAGTAATTAGAACAATTAATGCAGAATTAATTTTGAAAGTCATTATTTTGGAAAAACACTCACAATATTATTATATTTCATTATACTATGTATATGATACAGGATTGAATGAGAAAGTATAACTATTCAAATATTTTAAGGCAATACACTTTTGCCTTTAATCGCACACAAAAAAAAGCGATTTGTTAAATTCATCAAAATATGCTACTATCACGGTGCTGGATGAGATTGAGCTGATTCATTATTTTATATTACAGTCAAGCTGCCATTTATCAAACTTCTATAGTTTGTATTTTCAATAATTCGAATCAAATCGCAGTAGCGTTTACAACGAAAATTCTATACAATTTGTCTTCCATCTCTAAACAAAAACAAAAACAAAAACATTGGAACATGTTGAATTTTTCGGGTAAAAAGATTTTGTAGAACATTTGTCGTGTAAAATTATGGAATATATGTACTTATATAGATACTTACATATATATACCTGATGTATCAGCAATGAATATGATATAGTACCTTTAATTCTCTTGACTAGACTGTTATATTTAAATGAGCAATTCTTGTAAATATAAATTATATATATCGGAAACGGCTCAACCGATTTGGCTGATTTTGATTTGATTGTTGATTTACCCAATCAAGAATTATTGCCTTCAATTCGCCACGCATGTGTTGGAAAAGTAAGATGCACAGCAAATTTATATAGGATTATAAGTGAAGAACAACGTGTGGTCACTGAAAGTGTCAATAAAGGTAAACAACGTTTAGAAGATGAGCTACGAGCAAAACTCGGTCACCCGGTTCCATTGATGAAGATCGAAAATTGATGGAAGCTGATTATAAAGCATAGATAAGATTGAGTAATAAATATAATTGCCACTGCTAGTTTTAAGGATCAAAGGCCTTTTAGACGGTCAGTTCAGTCTCAGTCTATGTTATCGCTTCAGAAATCGAAATGGACTGACAAATAAGCTGGGCCATCAGTCCATTTTTCTGTCATCGTTTCGGTTATCGGTGCGAATTTCGAGTCGATAATGGACTGAGACTGAGACTGAACTGACCGTCTAAAAGGGCCTTTATATTGATGTCGGTAATGAGATTTGCACTGCAGGCTTTCTATCGATCAGAGCTAGTAATAAATCCAACTAAAAGTGCCATAGAAATGATGAATGAATGAATTTATTCAACTAAGCATGTTGTATTGGATTCCTTGACAATTTTGGATTTATAGTAATACAACAGACGATCATTAAAACTTAGAATTTCTAAAACTAACAAAAATTAAGTAAGAAGATATGTGTAATTTAACATTATTACTTCTGTTGAAACCTAAAGCTTTTCCTTGATCTATGCGATAATTCGAAAAAGATTACATTCAACTTTGATCTAGGTTCGAACCTCCGTTGTGCGCCGGGGTTTTACCACAAAACCACCATTGAACTATGAAACGAGGACGATAGCTCCGAAAAACTACATTTCGTCAAAAGTTTTTTAGTTTTAATAAATAACTGTAGGACACAAAGTCTCCATAAGTGTAACTTTTTTGTGCATTATTGTGATTCGAGCTATGAGTTTGACTGCATTTATATTGTATAGATAGATAGATAGAAAGATAGATAGATCCGTTCTTTGTTTAAGTTTATAATTATGTATAGTTAACAATTATTGATATTTTAATATTGTCAAGGAACGTGTGTTAATTGGCATGACTACTTGTCACATTGTTCTTAGCTAGGAAGTTGTAGATGTGTGTTGTTCATTCAATTACTTTGCTTTTCATTCTTCGAATGTTTTTTTCTTTTTTTATCCGAAATTAAGAATTTTTATGTGAATTTTCAACTGAATATTTCAAAAGTTGTATCAACTTCATATAGTACAACACATAAAAACTTTATTTAATATCCTTTCAGTTGTTATATTTAATACTTCAATGCCTGAAAGAAGAAACTTTTTCCACAATTTTAATTTGATTTATGTATTATGTACTTATGTAATTTTATTTGGTTAATCTTTTTGAAAATCAATTTAATTTTATTTAAAAAATCTCTTTAATAAAAATTGATATTTTATTTGTTGTTTTTTTTTTTTTTAATTTCCTTTAATGGTTGACAGTTATATCAAATTACACGATTTTCATTTTAATTGCATACAATTTTTAGATCTGATTAAATCTAGATTCTTTTGTAAAAAACAAAAAAAAAATATATAAAAAGTATTTCATTTGTGAAAAACAAACTCATTAAGTAGATTAAGAACTTAATTTAAATGGTGGTTTTTTTTTTCATTACACTACACAACATTTGGTATGCATTACGGTATGGTATGCATTATAAAATTTCATCATTAATATTATTGTCAACTGATAGAATGTTGTTGTTGATGAACTAATAAAATCAATGATGTTGATGAGTTCAACATGTCATCAGGTTTCAGTCAAATTTCCAGAAGAACTGAAATTTAATCTACTCACCTAATAAAATTGTAGAAAAAAGGAAAAAGGGGAAAGCTTGTATGTATGGTAATATTAAGTAATCTGAGAAAACAAGAAAAGGGAAACAAATCCATAAATAACTATGAATGCTTGGCGTTAAGATAATCTACGTGTCTGATTTTAGATATTTTTAAATTGAAATTGTCAAATTTATTTTTTTTAATTTTCCTGGTAAAATATTTGGTTTTTCATTTAAATTTTCTAAATTTATTTGTAAAAATTAGTTGCCGGAAATAGACGATTGTCAATCATTGCTGACAAATATTTTGGTTCCTTTACTTAAATTTTGGAGTTACTCATTTGTCTAGGTGAAATATACATAGTTTTATTTTATTTTATGTTCTTTATGAAAATTTAACATTGTGAATAGAATTTTCTTACATGAGGAATTAAAAAATTTAAATAGAAATCTATTGGATTTATTTACCTTTGAAAAAACCCACAGTGAGGTTGCTAGTGGGTTTCAGTGGCGAGCAAATAAAAGAAAAAAATCGCCCAGCTAAGAAATTTTTGTTTCTTCCTTTTGTCACTATTACGGCATCTGTGACATAGTGGGCAGCAATTAGACTTTAATTGGGCCCGCGGACCGCAGTTTGCACAGACCCATGTTAAATAAGTACCAAGAAATAAAAGAAATGTACTACGAGCATTTTAAGCCTAATAAAACATTCAATACCAACTGCAACCGGCAGCAAATGATCAATTTGAACTATGTGTTGATCGAATAACAGCGAGAATGGGCCAATGGGCAGGGCAAATTCATTTTAAAGGATGACAAAAGTCAAAGACACCATTTTCGCTCTGTGATGGGCATTCTCACTACATCCACCGTATTTACCAAACTTGGCTCCTTCAGATTATCATTTGTTTTCATTGAGAGACCAGTAATATGGTTCTGGATAGGATACGCACTGTCTGAGCAGCATTTTACAACATTCGATGAAGTGTAAGTATGGCTTAGGGATGGATGTTGTGAAGGAATGGCATTCTTTAATTGCCTGAAAGATGGACAAAATGTGTAAAAAAGCAAGAGCCGATTGGAATGAAAAATCTTTTGCTATAATTCCGAAATTTTTGTTGCTTAGACGCGTATTATAAAGACCCCACTCACACTTTAGGGTATCACAATACATTCGCAACCGCTAATGCTAGTGCTGTTTGCTATGAATCAGGCGAAAAGATCTACCAAGAGGTGGTGCCTTTATTGAAGAATGAAATACACTTCAATCGATGATGAAAGATTGTATGACCAAGTCATAGCGACAAATTCTCGAATTGTTTTGTCCTGTGTCCTAAACCTTTCAACATATATATGACAATCTATTTTATAACATACCAACATTCAAATTTTAGATAAAATTCCATCCCTAGTTATTCATTCTAAATAAGATTCTATCCATATTTAAACATGGTCCTTCGAGTCGGATAATAATAATTCCTTCCCATATTTATTCATTTATTCCTCGATAGTATAGTGGTTAGTATTCCAGCCTATCACGCGGGAGAGCGGGGTTCAATTGCCCATTGGGGAGCCACCCATATTTGTTCATGGTCCTTCGAGTCGGATAATAATAATTTCTTCCCATATATATTCTTGGTCCATCCCATAGTTAAACAACTGTGTATGTTTAAAGAAAAAAAAAACGATATTGTATAGTTGATTGATCAAACAAACATAAAATTTTAATTATTACGATTGGAAATAAGTTTCTGTTAGGGCATCATCAATTGTTGCTTATCAATTATGCGCTTGACACCGTGAGATTTCGTTATATAGAAGGTGCCAACGTAAAACTCCAGACTTTTATATTGTACTCCATGAAAAGGAATTAAAAAAAGTATTGTCAGATTTAGCATGATCATCGGGAAAATTGATCTCTCTCACTCTTTCTCTCAAAATCTTTCTGTCTCTCTATTTTCATTTCTGATGCTGATATTGAAAATTAAAAATCAACTTAAATTAAATATTCATTTGCAAAACCAAAAATTAAAGTCTATTAAATTAAAAATTTATAAAAATCCTTATATAATTTTCAATTAAAATCCTCATTTATAAACAACATGGTAATAAAAAATCGACTAATTTATTAAAATAACAAAATTATAACAAACTACAATAGAATTACGTTAAAAAGGGACCCAAAGGCCAAAGCATGAAAAAAAAGAAAAAATAATAATAATAAATAAAAATGCTCATTCATGCAGCAGGCGCAAGTGGGAATGAAAAATGAAATTTGTGTTTATTTTTTTTAACAACATCATTGGCAACAACAAAAAACAAAAAAACAACACGAATAATAACAATATCAGCAACGTCATCAACATGGTCATCAACAGCAAAAGCAGCAGAATAACAGCAGCAGCAACATTGGTGATGTTGCTGATATCGTTGTCGTCGTCGCAAGCGGCGATGCTAGCAGCAACCACATTAATTAAAACCCATCCTCCCCCCTGTAATACGAAAAAAGAACCCATAACATGAAAAACACAAAAAAATTCAAACAGAAAAAATGAGTAATTTGAAAATTTCAGATATAACACACAACTCTCCTTTCTCATCATCATCATATACCCAGAGATGACAGATAAATGACCTGAACAGATAAATTCAGATATACGAGATACTACAAGTAGAGTTGAATTGAGTTGAGTATACTATACATGCGAGTACTACATGCATAAGCCTTGATAGTCAGTTTATCCAATTCTGTTGCGCCCACATGTTGTGTTGTTTGTATGTATTGGCTGGCTATCACTTGTTTAAGCGGCATATCCTTTTTTTTTGGTTTGTCATGGTTAACAATAATACAATAATAACAAAAATAACAACAACAGCAGAAGCAGTAGCAGTAGAGAATGTGATCAATTGACCAATGGTTGTTGGGTTGGCGGAAGGATAAAGGTTTTGACCAACAACAACAACAACACCAACGATACCAACAAGAAAAACCACAAATAATAAATGTATTTAAATCAACAATTTATATGAAAATTATTATGTATAACAGTCATAAATTTATTATTTAAACGGTTTATTGTCGAATACGCTTTTGCATTTTTTTAACACTTGTACACTCACTCTATCTCTCTCACTCTCTGTGTAGCATCTCATTTTGTCAGTTTCGTTTGGAAAAGTTTAATAAATTTCGATAATTGTGCGCACGGGAGCAAATAAATACAACACCTGCAACATTGTAACCACCATCTACCACCATCAAGCAGACAACCAACCTATGATCCAATTCGCCCACACATACATACATAGATACTCAAGTATAGAGAGATAAAAAGGATGTTTGGTCAGGGTCTAACTGTCCAAAAGGCTTAAACGCTGTTTCTGATCGTGTGGTCGATTTGTGGTATTAAAAAAAAAAAAACTATTAAGTGGCACTTTTCTCCTCTGTGTATGCGCTTATACTATCTATGAGTATGTATTTGTGCGTATGCGTATGATGGTGTATTTGAAAACGTCATATGCGTCTCATGCAATGGACGCTTTGACACCACGCCATGCGCCATGCCAGCCAGACAAAACAGAAGGAGGCCATTACATGTAAATTCCTCTTGTGCGTGTATTACGTATCTATGTGTGTATTAGTATCTCTCTGTGTATATGTATTTAATGCGCTGTTGGCAATTTGTTTTCTGCTCTTTCTATCTCACTCTATCTTTGTATTTTGTTGCTTGCTACCAGAGAGTTTAATTAATTTACATGGAATTTACAACAGCAACAACAACAAAGCTTAAGCGAAAGGTGAAAAATGAATATAATCGAATTGACCATAATATGCCATACAAGCGAGAAACACAACCAAAAAAATAATAACAAAAATTGAAGGAAAAACCAGGATGATGAGAAAAAATTCAACAAACCGCATATCTGTCGTGCCGTGCCTGGCATGCCCCACATGACATGACGACGACATGCCACGAGGCGAACGCAAAGCGGACGATGAACAACAAAAGGCAGGAAAATATATAAAAATAACAAAATACAAACAACACAACACACACATAAACAAAAAATGAATGAAGTAAAATAAAAAATGGCAAAAGAAGCATTTATAAAATTTTAATTAATGTCACTACAAAATATTTTGTTAGTTGTTATTATAATTGTTGTTGTTGTTGTTTTTGTTGCCGTGCCGTGTCATGTCTCTCTATGTTTACAAAGTTTGAGGTAATTGTGTCGGGTTTATAAATTGTATATTTCATGTTCTTGTACTGTACGAGTACTAACTACACCAACATCAACATAACAAAGTTGATTTCCTTTGACAATAGAGAAATATGTACTATACGTACATACAATCAACCAAATATTTATATAAAAACAAGAGCCTCTACATTCGTTTGTTTTTTGAACAATTAGTAGAAAAGTTCTTTTTCATTTAAATGCCCTCGAGTTGTATGGTATTTGCCTGCCACCCACTTGTCAAAACTTTTCCAACCCTTTTTGTCAACTACTATGAGGTAATATACTATCAATGGATTGCTAGTCTAACTACTATGAATCGTTTTTTGATTAATTATTTAAAATGTTATGTATATGTATCCTTATAAATATTTACTATGGGGTCATTAAATGAGACCTTTTCAATTTTAATTTGAAGCCTGAAAGGTCAGGGATTTTATAAGTAAGTATTGTACAATGTGTGAGATATTCGACAATGGGTGACCATACTTTCTTCCGTTAAGAATAATAGTGGGGACGAAGGTTAAAGTATTTCTAATAAAATTAATAATTGATGTTATTGTACAAATATGTATGTATAACATAAAACTCATAACACAGAAGTCTACCTATTTATGTTTTACATACCATGAATAATGAGAAAGAAAAATATTAACACATTACCTATTAATATCTATAAGGAAACATTCTTAACAACGGACCCCAGAATCAAGCTATCTAATTGAAGAATGATTAGCCAACAAAAGTGAATGGGCAAGGGAAGACTTCACCTTCACACTCAACAAAAGCACTTGCCCACCTCTAAATCTAAACAATACTGCGATCGCACAAGTAAAAGACATTATGTACCTTGGAGTCCATCTTCACAGACGACTTATTTGGCGTAAACACATTGAATTCCAAGTGTATCTGAAAGCCAATAGCTTTCACTGACTTATCAATTCACGCACTCCACTTAACCTTGAATATTAAGTCTTCCTTAATACTCTTTAAAAAGCAATTTGAAGCTATGGCTCGCATCTATGGGGAAACGATAGTACCTCTTATATAGATATTATTCAAAGAGCGCAATCAAAAGTATTAAGAATCAGTAAAAAACTAAATATCCAACATTAAACTCATATATTTACGTATAGAAACTAAGCAATCATTCGACAAAGATCACAGGAGAATTGAACTATGTACCAGCCCAGTCCTCAAATAAGACCTTATGACATATTCAGTATAATAATATGTGTAGAGAGCAGGACTGTAATGAAGATTAGTCAATTCTAAGTTTTCAAACTAGCAACAGCGATACAAAACAATATGCACTTAGTTTTAGTGCAAGTAGTGGGATAAATTTCACTAGTAAAAGCAGCAAGACATAGCCCGTCACCCCGCATGCAGATCAAAAGCTATGAAACAACAATGACTAATCGAAACTTAATGTCAACTTGTCTTATCAATTGCAAAATATGATTGTCAACAAGATCGGATGCAAGCTATTTCGACACGATTTTGTTATGATCATTTAGGGTTGATAATAAACCATTGTCCTACTCAAAACAATATGTTAGCAGTATAAAAAAACTAAAAAGTATACTATAAGGAAGTTTGGTATGTAAAATATGAGACTCGCATTCTGTAAATAGATTCAATTGACTAGGTAACAATTGTATATTGTCACTAAAACTATCATTAATATGGTCCCAAAGCATTTGTTCAGTCCATTTAATAATTAATAATTCATATTTAAGGGAATGAGGTATAAAAACAAATGGACCAAGAAACCTCCTGGCAACATCCAGAATCATAATCTGCAAGCTTTTCTGAATTCAATACTATTTACAGAATGCGATCCTCATATTTTGCACACTCAACTCAATTCAGCTCCCGTTCCATACTATAAGTCCGATTTTCCTATAATTTCTCATACAAATCAATCAATGACTATTTAACCGATAAATTGGACAAATATGTTAAATTTATTAAAAATTATTCAATTGACTTGACCAAGACAAAGAAAAACTGTAAAACTTCTAACAAAAATTCTGATTTGCTCCTTGAAAACCATACTTGACTTTAAATCATAGAGAATATCTATAACTAAACATCAATTTAGTGTGAATTCTTTGTAAATCATCTACAAATATCCAACACGAGAAAATCGGTTTTTTCTTTTTTTTTACGTTAATTAGGAACATTCAATAACTTATTTTGCATCAACGGATCCTTCATTCCTATCTATGTATGAAAAATATGCTATGCACTTTTTTATAGAAAAAAGTGTATGCTCCAAATTTTTTTAGTCACAATTTCTTTTGGTTTTTTCTTTAACTTCTTTTGCTTTTTATCTATGCTGATTGGTAAAACTTGGCCTAACTTGCCATGCCGTGCCATGGTTAGCTCATGTTATGTGTGTACTGATTGGCCTGGCCTGGCCTGGTTTTTTTATATGACACTGAGTATGTCTGTCTGGTTGTCCCACCACTATCATCAATTTTTTTTTGTATCTATTAGGCTTCCCAACTTGACCAACCGTTTGACTTAATTTTTTGTAAGTTTTGTTTTTTGAGCAGGCAAACGCGAGCTACCACGTCCTCATTTTTTTATTTATTAAGCAACTTGTATCCTGTGTGTGTGTTGTGTGTGTGTATATTCCTTTCTTTGAGATTTGTTTTTATGTTGTTTTTGCCTCATTCATTCATCGACTGAGTGAGTGAGTGAGTGAGTGAATGAGTGAAGCTCGTTATTGATTAAAAATGTTCAAACATTTTGACCAATTTCGGTTTTAAAACCACTTTCATTCCGTTTCTCTATGTCACAAACCCCGGCATCAATTGATGTTTGCTTGCTGTTACTTTTGGCAAAAAGCTGAACGCGGCTGCATTTTGCACGTTTCTCTTACTTGACCCAGCCCTGTGTATGGACTATGGCTGACTAAACGAGAAGCTTTGGCTATTTGGCTATGGTATACTCGTATTTTGGATCCTTACTCGGTATGGACATCACGTATTCAATCAATTGCGCACACAGCGCAACGCTCTTATTTCGGTTGACCCATTTCAACATAGTCGTCGTCATCATCATCAACGTTGCCATTGCAACTTGCAACAAACTTGGTTTTTAATTTTTCTTTTTTTTTTTGTTGCTTCTATTGAATTTTTTTTTGTTGTTAAGCAAAAGTGATTTCTAGGCCGACCTTAGTTAGGCATCATCGTTGTCCTAACAGCAACAACAGCAGCAGCAACAAGAACAACAAAAGTTAGTTGTCAGCACTCTTAGCTTAAACTACTTTGGTCACGATTAAGACTTTTAGACAGCACTAGCTAGTTGAAGTTCTTCCTTCTGCTGCTGTGGCTGCTACTACTGCATCCTGCCTACTGAGCTGTGACCAAGGTAAACTTGAAACACAATCATCATCACTCACACACAGAGATACACTCATAGATACGATGAGACATACAGAGGGACATTTAGTCATATGCGAATGAGCGTATCCTGTTGACATTTACATTACATCCATTGCAGATTTTGGTCGGACATAGTTTGTTGTTGTTTGCGTTTCTTCGTTCACTATAAGTACGAGAGCATTCTAAGTCAGTTTGCCTTTCATTTTTTTTATTTGTCCTATAGCTAACTACACAACTACTATGACATTATGTCATAGGTCAGGGTGCAGCTAACGACTGGAAATAACAAATAATAATGAAAAAAGAAAAAAAAAACAAAAAGGAAACCAACAACAACAAATTGTTCTTTTTATTATTTCTGTTGCATACAATGGATGCTCTTTTATTTTGTAGTAGTAAAAAAAAACCGAAGCCACTCATCCTACTCAAGTATCTTCTCCCCCGCCTCTTAAAGAGTTGTTAGTGCAACAAAATCGAGTGATGCGTTTTGTTAGTTTTACTACTATAGCTTCCTGGCTATGGCTATGGCTATGGCTGTTGATGTTATGTGTTATGAAGAAGACCGAACAAAACGTCGTTTACCATAAGGTCTTTGTTTGAATCTTCATCTGCTCTGTTGTTACTGTGTTTGTTCGTCCGTTTGTTTGTTTACTTGGTTTTAGTTTAGTTTGCCATGGTTAAGAGGCTGACATGGCTGACCAGTGCAAGAATCAAAAGCGAAAACAACAAAAACAGGATCAGCATGAGCAATAAGCACAACACAAACACACTCACACACATGAGCATGTACATAGATGCAAGTAGTAGATACAATGTAAACGTTTCATGTTGTTACAAAAGTTGTTATAATTTTTGTTGTTGCCTCGTTCTTTGTTATTGTCGTCCTCTCATCGTCTAAGCGCAACTGTTATTGTTATTGCAATAGTTACATTTATTGTTGTTGTTGTTGTTGTTGTTGTTACTACTCCTCTTTGGTACATCATTCGTCGTGGTCGTATACACGAGATAGCGCACTGGGCTGCAAAATCGTTGCATACTGTGCGGCGCACTCTTGAGTTGGCGCAAATTTATTGAGCAAAGTTTTGTGCGTTTACTTGCTTTTGCATTTGCCTGCTTGTCTGCTTGTGTTTGCATTAAACTATCGTATGTATGTACAACATATGAGTATCTGTGTGAACTATGAAACCCTATGTTGTCCGGATGCACGTACGAGGAAGCTGACAGTTGGCATACTTTATCATCGACGGTGACGGTGAAGGATGCAGGATCAAACCACAAAATCCAAACTGTGATGCAAAAACCCAACATCAGACACACTCATTCACTCACTCACTCACTCACACATTCATGCACATACATAGATACATATATGCGCCATATCCTGCAACCGGAAGTTGCACACACACCCATACACACATATGCGTGTTTAAAGCCTGATTTTACTTTTATTTTATACATTGAAACCGCATACACACACACACACACACACACACCGACCACCCTCAACATGTTAAACGAAGAAATAAAAAAAGAAATAAATAGAAATAAAATAAAATAAAATGAAAAGAAAGTTTTATGCTCGTCACGAGAGAAATTTATTGCACTCCGGTGTTCAAAGCTTTTATCCTTTTTATCATTTTTTCTTATTTTGTTGCTGCCCTCACTTTTCTCTTCGGCTACACTCTGTTTTTTTTTTTTGTTTTACGTTGAAACCCCAAAAATCCGATCGACAAAGACGGACAGACGAACGGACGCCCCTTCGTCGATGTCAGCCACCGTTGCCACCGATGATGCCATCGTTGTCGGTTTTGCTCGAACAGTTGAAAAACCGGATGTGATTTATTTGGTAATGCTAATGATGTTTTTGTCCCTGTGTTCACTCGCTCGCTCGCTGACTCGATTTTCCAACTCTAACAGTAGTATAAACATGTATGATGTCTGTCTGTGTCTGTGCCTGTGTATTTGTATTTGTATCGGTTTTTTGCTGTGTTTTCCACAAAACTGACAAATGGACAGAACTGACAGACATACTGGCTGACTGAATGAATGAGGAATATATCTGTTGTATCCTGTGAGTTTGTTTGTTAAAAAATTTTTATCATGTGTATCAAGTTTTCGCTTTTCTGTTGCTTCTTTCTCTTGATTTCATTCAAGAGTTTTGTGTTAAGTTTAAACAAAATAAAGTAAAATACTGTGCTGCTGCTGCTGCTGCTCCTTCTTAAGTTGCTTTTACAAAACGAACGTTTCAAACTGTCGACCATTTATCTTATGAGACCAATAAATCCTTCGTCGTCTCGTACATAGACTTAATTTTTAAATGAAAAGTGAACTTAATCTCTTTCCTCTTCCACTTTTTATGCTTGACATATTCCTGAAGGTTACTTTAAATGGTTTCTCTCTCTCTCTCTCTCTCTCTTTCTCTATTCTGTAAACTTTGAAATTTAATTGTTTCGATTATTGTAAAATACAATAAAATAACAAAAAAAATATCTCATAAAGACTAAGTGTTTCATGGGATATCAAGAGACATTTATTCATTTATTATTTTTTGTTTTTTTTTCTTATTTTTTTATGATCAATCAGTATTTACATATAAACGTTTTTATTATGTACACACTCATATGCACATACATAGATACATTTATGCATAAGGGTCTTTGTGGTGTGTGTGTGTAGGTGTTAAAGTTGCTAACTATATTTTTTTATTCATACGTTTATAGTCCAGTTGCGCTGTGAAATTCACATAAAAATAGAGCGTTTGTTTACTTTTATGGTCACTTCTCTCTATAATGTTCAGGTGCGGTCACAGTTGAAGAAAGATTGGTATTTGGTAAATAGAGTAGAGTAGAAAAAGATGCAAATGATTGTCATTTATAAATGTTGACAGAATTTTTTTTCTTTTTTGATACTAAAACTTTATGTGCGTTTTTGTCTGGGTAAATTACATTCATAGTATGTACATATCTCGGGTCTATGCAGCTTATACGCTAATCCTCCATAGACGATTATTCTAATGTATATGGATGTGAATGTACATTTTTTTTTTGTTTTTATTTTTATATTTTATTTAGTTATATTTTAAGTTAATCTAGATTTTAAAATCATTAGGGAGTGTTGAAGCTCGAACAAAAAGTGCAAAATTAACTTTATTATATTTTCAGAGATTTTTTAAAGATAAAATTTGGATGAACTTTGAAAATATTTATTTACAGAATGGGGGCTTTAAAGCAACTATGGAAATGCACAAATTTAATAACTTTGATTTTATCTAGATTGTTGAATAATATTTTTATAAGAACTTTCATTCATTCCATATCCATTCTGGATATTAATATTGACTGTCATATATGACTGTGACAGTGGCTCAAATGTATGCCAAACTCATAATGATTTTGTCAATTAACTTCATTTTCATTATAAGCTTAAAACTTTCCCAGTAATCTATATACATACATAGAACTATAGTCTGGAGTAAAGTATTTCTTTGGTGAAGAGTTTGGTTTAATTTATAGGAATGAAGGAATTTTGAATCATTTCATATGCCTTGACTGATTTTAAAGGATGTGATGTTGCCACATGTTTGGGGAGGAAGACACTGTTTTGTGTCATCTTTTTAAATCATAAGATCAAGTATCATATTGAAGCATAATGATGTGGAGAAGTCGATCTTGTCGGCATTCTTACAGCAAGTGAAGTCATAAAATATCGAGATGACTCGAGTATAATTTCGTCTGCGAAATTTTAGTTGAAATTTTGTGTTTTGACAAAATCATCTCAATAAAAGGTTTAAAAGAGAAAAATATTCAATTCTGGTGGTTGTGTGACTAGTCAATACCCCTTGGTCACTCTCTCCCAATTATATGTAGCATAGTTTGTCTATTTCTTAAGGGAGTAATATAATAAACTAGCGTATCCGGCGGGCTTTGCTACTTTTACTTTTCCGACGTGATGTTAGTGCGTGATACTGTTCCCTTTTTACTTTTGAAAAATCAGACGAATAAAATATTAATATTGACATAATTTCCTGCTATATTTGACAAAGGCGACTTGATTGATTTTAAAATATGTCCCTAAGTTTTATATGCAAAGTAAAAAAACTGTCTGTATCTTCAAAACTACGCTACGTACCGTATAGCTTATAACCATCCACTTGACCCAATAAGTTCAACAAAAAAAACTTCATCAAAATCGGTCCAGCCGTTCTCTCGTTTACCAACACTTATAGCGATTCATTAGTATATATATAGAGATAGAGATATAGTATCATCTCTAGAGGGCACAAACTATACCACATTTAATTGACCTTACAGACTGTATCGTGGGCACTCCCGTGGGAGATGTCCGTCCACTGGATTGTTCAAAAACCATAACTCGGGACTGAGGAATTTGTCTGACCACGATAAATGTACTCCTGGGGGAGAATACCGCGACTACAGATTTTAGTGTTTTTGATTTCTAGTGAATTTTTGAGTGTATGTAAATTAACATCGAAAAAAACAAAAAAAAAAACCAGTCCTGCTCCCTATAATACCTATCAAATGTATCTTGCTTTAGAGTAATACTAGTACTGAACTTCTTAATTGGCCTTACTATTAATTTTTAAAGTTTTCTTTACCCAATCGGAAGGGGTACTTTAGTTTTGTCCGTTCAATATCCAATTTTATCTTGTTTTTCAATTTATGCTTTGAAAATCTCTAAATAAAAAATGATTACGAATCTTAAACTTACATATTACATAAAATTTTCATGCTTCAATAAGATACTCTTCAATGCTAAATGGTTTAAGATGCTTACCTAGAAAGAGAAGAGAAAATTATTTGATTAATATACATATGTCGATATTAAAAATGCGATACTTTATTCAGTTTTTTTCAAAATTTTTCTTACAAAAGAGTTTCCAATATTCTTTCAATTTCAATACATATTCATTACATAAAAATAAAATTGCTCTTAATTCCGCTTCTGTGCAACATCATTAAACGTCAATTTTTATGCACATGAAGTGATGTTGATGTTTATTGTTGATTGTCACCCTATCCCAACATATCCATTTGTCTATCTCGGTCTCTCTCTGAGGTTCAGATAAAGACCTTCAATAAACAAACAAAAAAAAAACTCGAAAAAAAACAAAAAAAAAAAAAAAATGTCAAATAAAAACTAAAATCGGCAAAAAGTTCTCAAATGGCTTTTAAGTCATAAAAACACCACACACACAAACACACACTTCTTTTAGATCTCTAAAGTTATAAAAATTAATGATGACTCTTTTGGTTTGGTTTGGTTTGGTTTTGGTCTCTGGTCTTACTCGTACTTCTAAGAAAGAAGTTTTTTTTTTTTTTCTATTTTGAATAAATGAAAAGAAAGAAGAAAACCAAATTGTTTGTTGGTTTTTTTTTTCAAGTAAGCATTTTTAATCGAATTTTATTTAAATGTGTTTTTTCTTGGGTTTGTTTTCTTCTTTTATTTTTAATACAATAAACCTTAAAAGCCAAACTTAAATCAGCCATCAATGAAAGAGATTTTTCAAACACAAACAACAGCAACAACAACAACGACAACGACAAAAGACTTGAACAATTTTTTTCTTTTTTTAGAATTTATTTTTATGCTTTTTTATGGGAAGCCGCCGCCATGCTTAATTTGCGGAGATTTTATTATCGCATCGCAAAATACTTATACATATATAAATTTTTATTTTCAAAAGGAAAAGAAAAGAAATGAAAGAAATGGCAATGGAAATGGAAAGAAAAAAACTTTTTAACTCTTTAATTAAATGGCCATTGAGCGGAATTATAAGTGAATAAAAGAAATGAAAAGGAACTGAAAGGAAGGGAATGGAAAGGAGAAAAAGAAAGGAGGAGATGAAAAAGCTTTTAATGAATATTTATGCACGACAAATCGGAAGCAAAATGGCGCAAGAGATAAAAGCCCTGAGATGAACAACGTTATCGAAATAGAACGGAAACAGTCCCAGCCTGAGATGAACGCTTCAATGAATGATTGAATGGAATAAATGAATGAATGTATGATAGAATGGGATAACTGATTGAATGAAGGAACGATTGAATAGTATCGTGTTCTACAAGCCACTCATTGTGGCTGTTGCTACTAGTAGAAAGGAAGATAGAAGTTTGTTGCCTGGTTGAACTTCTATTTAAATCGTTGCACTTATTCACTGCCCTTCCCTAAAGTAAGTACTACTAGTAAACCAAATCAAGGCATTCATTCATTCATTCATTCAGCTGTAGGTGAACATTGAATGAGAAGTAGGAGTAGGAGTGCGGCTTCATTTGGTTTCCTTTACTCGGGTATGGGTTGATTTGACTTGGCTATAACAATAATCCAATCCTACCGCCACACGCTACTGTCACAAGCAATCTAAGCATATTTCTTGTCAAAGAAAATGGCAATAGCAGCTGTGTTCGTTCGTTTATTCGTTCATTCGACCGTCCGCTCATTCCAACTCATCGCGTAAGCCATTCATTCATTCATTTCATTCATATATATCCATGTGCCACGAATGTCACACAATTTCATCTCTCTCCATCTCCATCTTCTCCGTCCATTGCCTAATGCACAATAAAGAAACGAACATTCAGTAGTGTCAGCAACATTGGAGCGAAGGAGCATCGCATCGCTTCGCATCTCATTGGAGTAGCATCGCCTTTGCTCTATGTCACATACAAGTCAACATTGTTGGTTGGTTGGTTGGTTTACATCTTGGCGCTTGCTGCTGCTGGGTGCTCATCCTTCATCATCATCAACAGCACTACTTTCTTTTCTTCTCTCTACTATCTTAGCATAGTTGTGTCTCCATCGTCGTCTTCATTGTCCGTCCACGTTGTCATTCGCTAAAGAAAAATTCAAGTAAATTGATTTTCTTTTGCGTATTTTCATCTCAATTTTTTGTATTTTTTCCTTTTTTTTGTTGCTGCTGTCATTTTCAACACATAGTCCATATTGTTGTTGTCCCTTTTACTTATGCTCGTTCCATTCCTTCTCGATCACTGCTCAGAGCATTCCATTATTTTATTTCATCTTTTTCTCTACTACTACTACAACTCCTTTCCAACGCGTAATCGATGTAGTGTGTACTAGCAGCAGCACTCCAATGCTATGCACTTTCACTCTGCTCGCTTGCTTTTAATGGTATTTTTCCCGTGGTTCAAACTAATATCCATAATGCATAAATATTGAAGAGATGCTGCTCTTCAAGATGAGAAGATGCGTAAGGAGGATAGGATAGGATAGGATGATGACGACTATGATGATGAGCACAAAGCAGCCGCAATACACCAATAGAAGCAGCAGCAGAAAAAAGACGAAACCCCCGTCCAAGAAAACTAACCAAGAATTCTTTTACATTTCGCTGATGCTATACTTAGTTACTTACTTCCTTCATTATGTGTTAACATCTTGGTGGGCAAATAATGTTTTCTGCTAACACTTAACTTTAGAAGTTGGACTAACAATTCATTCATTTCGGAATATGCTACGAGACCAAAAAGAAAAAGAATTAAAAGTTTTGTATACCAATTTGTTCAATTATTCTAAAACATTTCATGCATAGAAGAACCAGGAGATACTTAACTCCTTCATCATCAAATTTCTATCTTCAAAACATTGAACCTGATTAGCTTCCAAATTAGTCTTTCACTTTGTTGATTAATCAAAGAGTCATCATATAGTGTATAACGAATTTATTAAAACTTTTTGATTTTCCATATTTTTTTTTTTTTTTTGTTCAATTGAAAAAAACTATAATTATAGGATTTATTTTTATAACAATGTATGTTAAAGGACCAATACTTTAAAGCTTCATCCTTTAAAGTTTGATGGTATTTTTTAAATTTTTTTAAATATGGAAAAAGGTCATTTGCAGATTGTAAAGGATTTATACGATATATCTTGTTATAATTTCATAAATCTATGAGATAGTGCTTCAAAAATGGATTATCTCGCATAAAAACATAATAGCTTTCTCTTTAATCCTGCAAGAGAAGTGGGAGACTATTGTACAATACTCCCACATACTCCATTCTGTAACTTACAAAGAGGAGTTTAAGGGTTTAGGGAAAAAATGTTACCTTTATAGTTTAAATGATTCTTATCTTTGAAAAGATATAAGTATATTTAGTAGCAAAAGGGTTCAATTTAGATTACGCAAATATATTTTTTGAATCAATTGGCAAATGCAATGGCGGTATGCATGGAAGAGTACCGGATTCGCAGCGCACACAACACAGGTTCGAACCTCGCTCAAGGTTTATTAAATTTTTTTTTTTTTTGCAAGAATAGAGTTTTATCGATTCTTTGCTTTTAGTAGTTCAAGAAAAAGCTCTTGGACTCAACATTTGGAAAGGAGCAACTGAACTAACTAAATTGATTTGATTTGTCTAAGCAGACGAGGGGAAACCGCTTTTAAACTTCAAGTTTTCCATCAATAATCTCATGTCATATAGGTATAATTATTATTTCTAGAAACCTATTCTTTAGTATCAAAATTTTGAAAGAGAACGTCGTCGCAATGACCTCAAAAGTATGCAACTTATCTAAATGGGTCACCGAAGAACTTTCTGTCTTTTTTACTGAGAACGAATTCGATTTGCTACACCGACCTTTATTATCTTTACTTCAGTAGATGTTAACACAATATGTTCCAACTATTTTCCACTAATACATTTTCTTTGTTCCTTTTTTTTTGCATTGCATGTGCTCAATACTTTTTTTTTTGTTTTTATGATTTGCCAAGCTGAGTTTTTCCCTTTAGTTGCTTTCTTTCTTTCATTTATTTATTTTCCTTTTTATGCCATTGATTTCAATAGATTTCTCAATGTGTATGGGAGTGTGTGTGTGTGAATATATTTTATCATCATTTTATAAAATTTATGCGAAAAATCCACTCTACGTCTGCAATTTATTGCATTTCATAACCAACTCTTATACTACTACCCATATACTATTGAGAAATACTTAAGCTTCGAAAGAAATCCCAGTGAAAATTTTTAGAATTTTATTCTATAATATTGTAATAACAACAACAACAACAACAGCAGCAGCAGCAGCAACAACGTAATAAACCACCTAAAAATGGGCTAAAAGATGACAAGCAGCAGCGAAAATGTGATAAAAAAAGTGGTCGCAGGCAGAGTAAAGATCTACTACTATTAACCAGGGTAAAGATAGATTGGAGTATATGCGGGGAGTGGGGTTTGAGTATCCAAGAAAATCTCAAAAGGAGAAATGAAAAGCAAAAAAAAAAAAAATGCTGATTTTAATGTTTACGAAATTGTTGTTGATTCTGTTATAATAAACATTTTATGAGCATAAGCGGAAATCTCATACTTCTGCTATTGCTGTTATTGCGAATAATTTTATGAGTCTCAGACATTTAGCTGCACATTTTGTAGGCGTTTTTTGTTGTTGATTTTATGATTTAGTAATATTTTTAAGATTTCCACACTACCTCCCTTTCTCTCTCTCTCTCTCTCTCTCTAAATATCTGTCATATATTCACCTCCAGATACATACATACATACATATGTATATTGTATTTCCAGCTGCCTTTTTATATAACTTTACTTTAGTATATTTTCAAAGTTGACACGCGGCGACAGCTGCCATTTGTTGAGTTAGTCCCCCTATTTTGGGTGAGTATCTTTATATGAATGAGGATTGTGGGATTGTGTGTGTGGGTGTAGCATGTGCACCATAAGAAGCGTTAAAGAAGATGAAGCTCATACACACAAAGTCTTGACCTTTTTTTTTTTCTTGCTTTCTTCTTTTCTGACTTTCTTTTTGTTTTGGGTGGTGTTGGAAGCTAAAAAGCTGACGGTGCTTGGGCCCGGGTTTAGTTGACAGCAGCAGTAGCAGCAGAAGACTACTCCCTACTACCATACTGTGAATGCCTTCAGCTGCTTTGGAATGCTTCGCTTAACAATCAATTTCTTTTCCTAGTCACAGTTCTATAATTTTTCGATTTATTTTGTTGCTGTTGTTGTTGCTTGCCGTATTACTCCTGTCGCTTGCAACATATTCGTATACAGATTGCCGAAGAGTCAAATAAGTAGAAAGGCAGCCAGGCAGACATGTAGACAAACAGACAGACAGACAGTTACAATACAAACATTATTCAAAGTCAAACTTCATTCGCACACATGCAGAAAAATTTTTAACCACATTATTTATTTACTGTTTGTATTTCTTTTCTATACTGAATGTGTTGTGTGTATTTTTGTATATTTCTAAGTCAATCTTTATCTCCATGTTTTGCAATGCCCCTTCCTTCATTTTGTATCTCTGTGTTTGTGTTTCTGTTTCTGTTCTTTTTTGATTTTTTATTCATATGCTGCTGCTACTACTGCTACTGCTGCTGCTTCTCTTACCACACGCCACCAAAAGTATCACAACCAATTTATCAGTAACAACAACAAATAAAATAAATAAATAAATACATTTTTTTTTTTTGTCACAAAACAAAAATACATATTTTGTCGCCAAGTTGGCTGCCAAATCGGTGGGTAAAAGCAACGACAGCGGCAACGAAGGGAACTGGAAAAACATTTACGACACAATTTCTTTATCACTTCTTGAAGCTTTAAGTCAAGCTCTTTCCCAAACAGAGAGAATGACATACATACTACATGCATTGAATGAATGATAGAGAGAGACAGACAAAGATTTATAGAGGATATGAATGAGCATATTGATTGTAATAATAAGTTGTTTGGTGATAAGTTTAAAAAGAAACATTCCCCTCAAAGTTCTTTAAATAATTAAATCAATCAAAGAGTTCTAGAAACCTATGAACTTGTTACTTAAAATCATCAACTCTGTAGGAATGCTAGGAAATCCATTTGTCAGCTTTTTGAATGGATTTGATAAGATTAGTTTATTGTTAATGGAAGATGATTCAATTTCAAAATGTTTCAACTGAAAGTTCTTTGCTACAAAATTGTATAGAGCATAAGAAACCCTTAACCATTTCCTACCATGAATGAAGGAATAAAAGATGTGTCACGGTATCTAAGCCTTGCTGCATTGGCTTTTTCTATTATCTATTGTAGAAAATTAAACAGATGTCTAAACAAATTAACATTATGTGAAGGACCATCGAATTTCTAATATATGTATATTCAAATAATTTCATTATTTGATTAAACAATTTTATTATCAAAGCATCTTTAGTCCTTTAACAAGCCGTCTTCTACTTAGATTTCTATCTATTGTCACAATCAGATTAAAGATACAAAAACTCATTCAATTTTCTTTAATTCTGTTTTTCATTTCTTTACCTACATTTCTCCTTGCCAATATTTTGTTGTTATTTATTTTTGTTGACAATTTCACGCTCTAAAAATGTGTGTGTGCGTTTTTCATTTTTTAAGCCGAAATGATTAGCAATAAATAAAACAAAACAAACAGCAGCAGCAGCAAAGAACAAAAACAAAACAAATTCAAAGGATGAAGGCAGACAAGCCAAAGTAAACGTAGAGAAAAAGATATATGTATGCATACATGATGTTGTTGTTCCTGTTATTGTTTGTTTATCATATCTTTTGGCAGTAGAGCAATAACATAACATAACATCAAAAAGAAAAATAAACTTTTGTTTTTCCATTTGTAAGCCTATAAATTAAATAAATATGCGTGTATCTATGTGTATAGTAGAATACATTATAATACTTGATAATATAATACTATTATATTTTTGCATTTTGACATAAGAACAAAATTTATACAATAAGATGAAGGAGAAGGATGACAGAAGGAAGGAAGGAAGGAAGCAAGCCATTTTATTAAATTAAAATATTTTTGTATAATAAAGATTATCAATTTAAGTGAAATGATAAATAGAAAGAGATATATGCAACTAAAAAGAGACGACAGACACATAGATAGGAAATACATGATAAAAAGTGAGATGTGTTAACAAACAAAAAAAAAAAAACAAAACAATATTCTGTAACCACTCACATACCCATATAAGAATATAGATATTGAAATATCAAACTTATTTTCAGGAGATTTCTAGGGTGGGAGTTCTAAGCTTAAAGCGAAGCAATGTTTTAGATCATATAAATGTAAATGAACTACATTTTTTTCTGTTCCATTCGCATCTTGATGTTTGCCAAAAAATATACGTACTTAGAATGCTTTTGAACTTCAGAACATTGATATGTTTTTTGGTGTTGACGCTGCTGTTTCTGCTTCTCCTTCTGCTGCTGCTGCTGCTGCTTCTGCTGTTATTGCCCAATCTATCTATCTATTATATCTATCCTAATAGATACATACTCATACAATACTCATATATACATGATGTATGTATGTACTTATTCCAAAAATGTATGTACGAGTATGTGTGTGAATTTCAAGTGTGCGTGCTATATTTTTTTATTTGCTCAAACAATATTCGACATAGTAATTTTATGCTTCGACTGCGGAACATATAAAATTATCTTTTGAATAAATAAAGATAAGAGAGAGCAAAATGTTCAACAACAACAACAACATTTTAATGTTTTATTCAAAAGGGAAAAAGATGCAAATTAAAATATCATTCAATGTTAGCAATTTAATATATTTTATACGTACACACACACTCTCCAGATATAAAGACATACTCATAGATAGATAGAAGTACAATATGTATGTAATGTAATGTAACATTGCATTGAGAATATACAATATCCACAAGTTTGATAAATGTATATTTTTATCACCCCGGTAGAATTAAACTTCGTTTGACTAAGGTTGACTGCTTGTTCCGTTTTATGAGAAATCATCTTATGTATGTAAGAGTATTGCAAGAGATAGATAATTGAATAAAATAATAATATTTTCTTGAAATAAATCTTTTTATTTTTAATAAATTCATATGTTTGCATGAATTCTTTATGCTTGAGTTAATTTAAGTAAGAAACATAGGATACTCGTATATACATTTGTACATTTGTAGAACAAACATTCATATATACTTCAAGTAAATACATACATATGTATATTACACATATATACTATTTGTATGGTAAATACAATCAAGTACATATGTATACTCTTTGCATACAATAGTATTGTAGTTGTAAGTTTACAATATTTCAAAAGAATATTAATTAAGTTCAACTTCACTCACAATTATTGTGATAGATTTTTCTTTTCCTTCATTAATAATTTTTCCTGTTTTTTTTCCCCCCTCCATTTATAAAATTAATTTATTTTAAAGTAAAGAGAAAGAGAGAGTGAGAGAGAGGACAGCAACAAATAATGAAAAAATTGAATTTTAATTGAGTTTTGTGCTACTGTTATAACAATGCGTTTGTTGAACGAAAAAACGGTTTACTTACATTACTTTATAAGGTTATTGGGCAATAGTTTGATGATTACATTGGTTGGATGGTTGGTTGATTACATTGGTTGGTTGTTTTGTGGAAAGGGAGAAATGACGCATCATGGAAAAAACCCTTAAGGTACCCTTACAAATGAAAATTAATTTGTTCTAGTAAATTATTCCATATTGATAAAGGATCTGTCCTTGGTGTAAAAAAAAGGAGGGAAAGTACTAGGTACAATAAACTCAGATACTCATTACTGAAATTTAATTTAAATTACATAAAAAAATGTACTTCTTTTAATTACAATTCATTATTATTTTTTGTCTTTTTTATTTCAGGTAAGTCATCATTGAACCTTGATATAGTATTTGTTTGGTAAGTCATTTTCAACTCCTTTTGACCATTATATAATTATAATAATTATAATCAGCAATAATCCTTGAATTATTAACAAATTGGGAATGCTTAAGGTAAAAATGCTAATTGGATTCAGTTACAATAGTATTAGTTTTTGTTCAAGAAATATGTACTGAAGAACCATTCAAATGTTCTTTTCAACAAATGAAGAAAAAGAATAGTTAAAAGGGAGTAATGTTCTTTAGAAAAGCTTGACCGACCTATTCTCACTGCGATGACAAATAAATTGTTTCTCTGTTAACGCCTAACAGAGTGGTCATTGGCAATTTGAGCGAGAATCGGAATGATGATAAAAACTTTAATTTTTTCCGGTGTCAAAGCAAAAACAACAAGAAAAAGGTCTTTTAATCTGAATGATTAAAAATTTATCATACTCATAATAGGGACATCTTTAAATGTTTGGTGTGTGCAAAAGTCGTGTCGGTTTTTTCCTTCAAATTCAAAATTTATTTATTATATGTAGATCAAACATTAATCGATTAAGTATTGACCGTTTTGTTGGACAACTTTTGGCCATCTTTCGGGAAGTTACATTTGCTATCCTCGTAGAACTTCTAATCCTTATGGGCAAAAAACTATGTCAATTTGTTTTTGAAAGCCTCATCAGAATCAAATGTTTCACCACTCAAAGAGTTTTGAAGAGAGCGGAATAAATAGAAATCTGATGGTGAAAAGTCGGGTATATACGGTGGATGTGCTATCACTTCCCAATAATTTTTGCCTAATGACCAAAGATTTATGCGGTCGAGTGTTGTCATAGTGGAAAATGACACCTTTCCGATGGGCTAGTCCGGGGTGCTACTTTTTGATATTTTTGATGATGGTTTCATTCTGGGGGAGCAGCTCAAAGTGAACGATACCTGCCCAATTCCACCAAACGGACAGCACAACTTTCTTCTGGTGAATATCGGCCTTTGATGTCGGTTCATCTTTCTTGCTTCATGATGGTTTTCGGTTCACGTTATTGTACACAACCTATTTGTCATCACCCATTATGATTGGCTTTATAAATGGACCATATTCGTTACGTTTGATCAATGAATCGCAAACATTGATCCGCTTAGTGAGTTGAATTTCTTTCAAATCATGTGGAACCCAAATATCGAGCTTGCGCACGTATTCAAGTTTTTTATGGCACCCTTCCACTGTTGTATGGGATACATTAAGCCTTTCTGCAATCTCTTGTGTTGAATAACGGCGGTTTTCATCAATTATTTCCTTGATTTGGTCGCCATGAGGTTCTAATGGCCGACCAGTGCGTGCTGCATCTATAGCTCAAAATCTCTTTTAATGATTATTGGCGGCTATAAAGATACAAACTATGCAAAAATAGTAAAATAATCTATACACATCTTTATGCTTAATGTATCTTGCTCTCTGTTAATGAGGATTTAAAACTATTTAAAATGCAAACACTCACTCAAACACACGCACAAACACACAAATTAATATAATCATATGATAATAAGTTGTGAATGCCACAAACAAACAATCAGACAGACACGACAGCCACGACAGACAGGACAGGACAGACAAACAAACAAATAAACAAAGCACAAAAGTCAACTGAACTCAACTAAATGAGAAAACGAGGCAAAACAAACGACAGCAGACGACCGACGACTGAGTACGACAACGACAACGATGAACACAGATGGCATCTGTATGAACGTCGATAAGTAAATATTGTCGTTTTATATAAAAAAATATAAATACTTCAATGAAAACTATTTGCTATTTATGTGCATTGTTTGCATTTATGGTTGTCAATGTATCTGTACTGTGTGCTGTGTGTTTTGGTATGGAATAGTATATAGTATAGTATCTCTATGTGTGTGTTTTTTGTTTTTTTACAATATCTGCTCATTACTTGAGTATCAGACAGGATTGTAAGCAAGCAGCAGTAGCAGCAGGCGGCTTAAAACAATAGCACAAAAAACAACAATAGAAAGTACTCCTAAACTAAACTCAACTAAACTAAACTACTACTATTACAACTCCTAACTACTATAAAGCAAATAGTGAGCAAATAACAACTGAACACAGATATGTTCAGATAGATACTTACGTAGATAGGAAAACAAACACAATACCCACTCAGACAACTCACTAATACAATAAAAACAAAAGCTTTTTTTTAACAGAAAAAAGAATAATGAAGGAAAAATAAAAGAAAAACAATCAAGAAAAGTAGTAGGAAAAAATTGCAAGTTGGAGAAAAAATGTCAACGATGACGACTAAGAACGATGTTGTCGAGGATGATGATGATGACGACTACGATGTGGATAAGGATGAAAGTTGCAGTTACAATTTTTACTGCATACACAATTTCCTTCCTCATTACGTATCTAAACACACTCACACAACATACAAACAAACAAAAAACAAGTACGAGTATCTCAAAACAAAAAAAAAACTGAGGAGCTCAAAAAACAGAAAAACTATCTAAGAAGCTTGAAAATAATAAGATGAAAAAAGAACAAATACATTATACAAATAAAAATAAAATCAAACAAATAAGAAAATAGTAAAATGCAAACAAATAGAAGAAGAAAATGATGGGGAATAAAAAATAAAGAAATGCGACATGCTACTGGGAAGCAGATTTGTGTTGTTGCAAGTGAAACGACAACGAATCAACTTTTCCAATTGCAAGCACAACTTGATGAGGAAGCTATAGCAATGTCGACTTCTACCAACAACAACAACAACATAAACCAAATCATCCTTCTATTTGTTGTTGTCTCGACGTCAATGAGGAGCAACTTTGTTTTGCTTTTTAGTACTTTTGATGACTTTTTCGAACAGATGTCGATATAATGCTAAATGTAGTTATATGCCACAGCCACTTACATACATACACACATACGCACTTGCTCAGCACTGCACTGCACTTGTTCCTAGATACAATACATTGCAATGTTGTGGCACAGTGGGAAAAGTTGTTGCAGAAATAAGAAAACAAGAAAGCAAAGAAAAACCACAGAAGAACAGCTGGTGAAATACAAAAAAAAAAAAAAAAAGTAGCATTACATTGCTACAGAAAGTCGAGAAGAAATTGAAGAAAAGTTGATGAGGCTGTGCTACCATGCCGCGCCACCATTACACAGCATCGCAGTTCGCTCGCGAGTTCCACCTTCTCACGCCCACAACTACCAACCAAATAAGCAACAGCAGCAGCAGCAAACAACTGTAACAACAACAAGAACTACAACAAGGCCAACTTCAAGTCCAATTCTGTAGACTTAGTAGACTGCATGGCTGTCACGAGGTAGCATTATTTGTTTGTGTAGGTTGCCTGTACTATGTATCTGAGAGAGTGTGCATTCAAGTGTAGCATAGAACTAAAAAAGTAGAAGTAGAAACTCTGCCATAAACTGCAGCAGCACCAACTCTAGATCCCCCCAAACCTGAACTCATTGAGCTCAGCTGTGTGCTTTGAACATTGTATTGTGCTTACGCTCATTTGATTTGGAGAAGAAATAAGTTGCTTACCACACACACACACTGTTGTATTGTATGAGGTGTGTCCTAAAAGTATTTGACTTGCATCAGTAACTGGGAGCATTGTGCATTGTGATCGATATTCTAGCTCTGATAAAACATAAAATTTTAAGCATGCATCAAGTAATCTTTGAGATTCGAGATTTTGAACTGCTAATATAGGAATGACTCATTCCGGGACTGTAGTGTTGAATGAAATTTATCGTTCAACAACACTACTATAATATTGATAACGATTCGATACCCTTGCCTCTGTCCTCAGCTGTTTTGTATTTATTTTGATTAAGAAGATGATGGGCATACAGGTGCAAGTATTGATTGCCATCAAGACCATAAGATAAACCAAATTGGAACGAAAGTTCCCAGAGCGATTCTTCTGGAATTCGTCACAACATTCCGTGTAATGCTTAGTATAAAAAGTTTTATTCCAAATTAGCACCAATGGAGAAGTCAAGGCTTATAGGATATTTTTGTGACGCTCCTCGTTTTCTACCTGCCTGCCCCTTATGCCTTTGAAATTGTTGTTATTGTTGCAAACATTGCATATCATATAAATCAGTTTGGCAGGAGGGAGTCTTGACTTAGTCCAAACCATCCGACCATACGACCATCATCAGCATCATCACTACTTGACGGCAGTCACTAAGTCAGAGCGGCAGTGAGACCAATTTCATTTGAGTTTGTGCTTGCCTGCTTGGATGCCTGCAAGTAAGTGAGTTTTATTATAAACGACATAACTACGACAAACCTTGTTATTGTGATTTCTTATTTTCTTACATTTTCAGCTTCACGATTCTCATTCCTCATTCGCAAAACTCATCTACTCCGACTTTCAGCGCTTTCTTTTCTCTCTGTTACAATGCTATTTATTGTAACTTTGTTGCACAAAGTCATTCGCTTCACTCGCTCTTCCTCGCTTGCTTGTAGTAGTACTTATGATACAAACTTTACTCATAAAGAGTGAGTAAGGAAACGATAGGAGCAGCTTCAAGGATACCACAACAAACAATAAAAGCCTTGCAACAAAACAAAACAAAACAAAATGAAAAAAAAAAAACTGAGCATCAAAGAATTATTGTGAGTCGGAGTTAAAGTAGAAATTACTTAGAGAGAGAGAAAGAAGGAAGGACGAAAAGGTACTCCATACTTAATTAGTCGTTGCTGCTCAGTTAAAAATAATCACCAACATTGAACAAAGGATACTGGCGTCGTCCTGTCCTCTGACAACGATGTTTGTTTCCTTTCTTAAGCCCCTCCTTCTTAGATCTGTTCTGTTCTGTTTTGATTTTCCCTTTAACTTATTCATTTTCATGGCTGTTGCAAGCTTTTCATCATCATTGACGGCTACTAAATTCGTAGACTACTTGTCTTGCTTTGTTTCACAATATTTTTGTTTTTACTTATACTTTACATAGAATATGTATTTGTTTGTAAAATATAACTTAGTTTTGTAACATTTTTCATTGCACAAAGTTCCCTCAAATTACCATACTCCCATACTAGTTAGAAATAAGTAGTATGAAGTAGTAGTACCCATCATCGTCATTGTAAACTCCCTTAAACAGGAAGCTTCAAATGTTAAGCTTTAAAAATTACATTAAATGTTTTTTCTTTATTAAAAATAACAAGAACAAGAACAAGAACAACTACAACAATTAAAATATGCAAAAATCATTTGTTGAAAACTTTTGCAACATTCTTGTCTTAACCATTGAAACAAAGACTAAAACTGGCACTATTGCAAAGCCCGTTAACAGTGAATATTTTGCTCAAGAGCAACCGCAACCAAGTACGATCAAAAGTCAATATGAATCATTTTTTGATGTGGATAAATTTAAATCTTTGCCATATGTTACTGATAAGAGTAACTTTACAGGACTCAATGATCAAATGAAACGGTTTATGAACCAAAAGGCCCCTTCTTAACAAACGGTGACAATAGATCTGTTTCAGAAAAATATTACTAATCTAATTATATTGTTTATAAGTGTGACGTTAAACTAGAAATTGTCTATTGCTTCAAAAGGCATATTGCGAACCATGTTGGTTATTCGCATATAGGGCACAAAATGTTTTGGAGCCATAGAAAGACACCTGACGTCGAAAAATCCTATGCAATCATGTTCGGTATATCATGGCAGTTACATGGAATACTAGATAAAGAGAAAGAGTCCATTATCAAGTACTCACTAGACTCTTTGATGGTAAAATCAATTTTCGTTGAGCTTGATCACATTGAGAGAGGGCCCCATGAATTTGCCACGAGCCTCCAACGGTTTAGTTACGCCACTGATAAAAACACACGTTTTAAAAAATTTTAGATTGGATTTTTAAATTTGAAACTACGAACAATTGTTGTTGCAACCGAATAGAATGCATTCTTACCCTACTATCTACTACAGAAAACTTAATTACTTCAAGTGATTTCATATTCAAGATCTTTATGGCTCAACCGACTCAACTTTTGATGAGACAACTATTGTTAAAATATATTAAAGGAAGGTCTAATATAAACCAAATCCATAACTATGTTTTTTAGGTCAGGTTGTGATGGTTGTCGGTACCCAAAACCAGCTCACTTGGAACATCAAAGCTCATCACTTATCTTTCTTAAGAGGACAAATATCATTTAAAATTCCAAATTCTTTAACCAAATTGTCACTTTATCCACAAATATGCAATCCTTTGTCTAAATATGTGTGTTATGTATAAGTTTACATGCACTAATCTGCACCTTAGTAGCAGTGAAAAGAAGCAGTAGTGCACTTGACGTTGCTAATATTGCTTTATATAGCCTGGTAGGGCAGGTGAACTAGTTAGTTTGAAATGAAAGCTGAAGAAAGCATAACGTACCTTGTCTTCCTTCTCTAACGTCAGCAATTTGCAATATCCCAGGAATCAAATGCACATAGTGTAGCAATCTAGAGGCAAATTGCCGTAAAATTCCACTAGTTAAATTGTAATTAAATTTATGCACAAGTACAGTCCCCGGAATTAACTAATTAATTTATATAATACCCTTCTCATGTTTCTACAGTATTTCTCTTTAGAGTTATCATTTTAAAGATGGTGAGGGCTTAGAATTACACTGATGAAAAACTCAAAGTACAAGGGACAAATTTTCAACTTGGTTCCTCTAATGTGTAAACGCGCATATGCCAAAACTTATATATGAATCAGGAGAAGACTAATGCTTCATTTTAAATAATGAACTCAAATTGTTTCTTAAGTCAAATAGGAACTAATCAATATGAATGACTAGATTACCCGTGCATTGGTCTACCTCTCCTTTCCAAACATTTATTGAGTATATGCAGGTTGTCCTGGTTTTTGTTTTAATACACTGAACATGACTCCTGCTTAATACATGACCAAACTCTCTTCATGGTCTAATTTCTTTGCTAATTTCTATTTTTAAATGCAGGTAGCTTGGTTTTATTTTTATTGCTTATACAAAGCAATTGATTTTTATACATATAAAAGATAAATATAAACGTTGATCAGAACCAATGGTCTTATTTTAATTAACAGATTGTATTTCCTAAAATCATATTTTAAATAATGAAATGTTTTCTATCTATCTACCATACTTCTTTTTAAGTGATGACTTGTCATTCATACCATAAATCTTATTTCAATTTTCTTAAAAGCCCATTTCTTTCTTGGCATAACTATGATCTATTCTACTAAGTACAACCTAGAAAAATAACTTATATACACATGCGTCGTACACAATTTTAAACAGCTTTAAAAAGAAACTTTATTTAAAATTGTGTTTATTTTTATATTTTAGATTGCAATCCCTATTAAAAGATGTTAACACACTTAAATCAAAAAGAAAAACAGAAATATTTTCAATGAGAGTCGCCCGACTTAACAAAAAAAATGAAAAAAATGAAAAATTCAAAATGAAAGGAGGAGAATGAAAAAAAATGTAGAAAAACATCTTTTATGCTTCCGTAACTTATTATTTCATGCCTGAAAAGGTATCTTCTTGACTGACTGAGTTTAGCTGGCTGGCTGTCTGGCTGACTTGGGTTCAAATGTAAAAGATGGTAGATTTTATAATAATTTTTTTTTTTTAACTTTTCAAAGATGCTGCTGTTGTTGCGTTGCTGCCGCCGCTGCCGCTGATGGCAAAAGTAGATCAGGCGCAATGGGAGTTTTTCTTTTCTTTGCTTTCCTTTTTATTTTATGTGGCCTTCTTCCGTACTGTACTGTTGTTGCTTAAAGGAAACGTGAAAATGTTGTATAGTAGTCTCCCCCTATATACGAGTACTCATCATCATCATAATCATCATTCGTTCGAGATTCTATATAGTAGTAGTAGTGGTAGTAGTAGAAGTACGAAAAATGTGTCTAGGATATTCACAACGAATTAATTTTGAATACGCAAATCCATGCAGAATATAGACGTCAACAACACTTCCACTATTACAGAAGAACAACGCACTTTGGCTGTATTCGACGTCGTCGTCGTCGTCGTGGCTTTTGAAGGATCATAGATGTGGCTGGGAGTGAAGTGGATTGGATTGGAGTAAAAGAGGAAAGGAAGAATACAAAAGCGGATGTGAATAAGTATGACAAGCACAACAACAACAACAACAATATTAAGAATATGGTGAGCAAAGCCGATACAAATTGTATAAAAGACAGGCAGACAGACAGCCAGACATTTAGTGAATCTCGCTGTCTGTCTGTCAGTGTGGCCTCATCAGCCGCGCATCATCGGCAACGATGAAGACACGCCAAGCGCAAAGCGAAATGTTGTAGGCTTTTTATTGCTATTGTCAAACTATTGTCAGTCTGTGTGTGTGTTTGTGTGTGTGTGTGTGTGTGCGGGTGTCATCCCCGCTCCTCTTGTACCCTCTATGTATCATTGGTTTTATAAGTATCTCAGTGAATATCTGCGTGTATGTGCTTGAGTTGGTTTTTATGAAACATCAAAATGTCAGTCAATGTCATTAAATGACTTTTATATTACACCTAATACGAGACTTTCGCCTTTGTTATACTTTGTTCATTCACTTAACTTTCTCTTTTCCCCTCTCTCTCTCTCTCTGTCTCTCTCCCACTCTATTTGCTTTAACAAGCGATTGCGTGTATATCTTTTTGAATGTATCTTTAAGATTCTAAAATTAGACAATTGTAATGTGGAATGTGTCGTCACCATTGTGGAGTAGAGGAGTCTCTGTGGCATCTTCATCTCATCATCAGCATGCACAACTACATATTTCGGTGTAGTATAGTTAGAGTACAATTACTTGAAGAAACTCAAACTCCTTATGCCTTATGAGTGAAATTCAAGTTAAGCTTTAACTTTGATGGTGTATGAGTATGTCTGGTACAAATACTGTAAGTCTGTCTGACTGGGTGTCTGTTTATTTGTCTTTCTTCCATCATGTGCGTTATGCCTTTGTTAGTGCGTTATTATTTGCTTTCGTCTCAGAATTGGCAAACTTGCGGTGACAAATCATGTGTCTTTGGCTTTGGGTGTAGTAGTACATATATGCTTGTGTATCTTTATCTACAATATGTATAGTATCTATTAGTGGCATGGTACATTTCGTCGTTGTCGTCGTATGCTACTCTCAGCTGCTGCTGCTGGTATTTTCTTGGCTCAACGAATGTGTATATGAGTCGGGCAAACAATTTGTTGAAATAAGTTTGAAATTGAATGAAATTGTCAAAATCATTTCGCAAATTTTACTTTCTTGTTTGCTTCTTTTTCTTTTGCAGTTGTGTATTTTGTTTTTTTTTTTATTCGCGCTTCAACCATGAAACGATGACAGACAGAGACTCAGAGACTCTTTGTCGTCGTTGTCGTCTTCAATGTGAACGTTTTGAGCTGTCAGATATTTTATTTTTTTGTTTTCGTCTTATACTCGTAGTATTTATTCTCTTTTACTTTTGCTGACTTGACTCCTATGACTGTGAAAAGGGAAATGTATTTTTTATGTGTGTCTTCTTTAGCTTGTGTGTATTGAATGTGTGAATCTGTATCTAGTATGTGTATTTGTACAATTTGTGAATCTATAAGTAGTAGCTCCCTCATCATAATACATAATAAAAATGGTGTCGCTATAATAAAATAAAATGCATAAAATATTTAATAAGATTATTTATTAGACTAAGCAGCAACGTTTTGTTTGTCATAAATTAATAAATACCCTTGATTTGCTTTGGCTGAAAGTTAAACTAAGAGATGAAAGATACTTTAAGATTTTCAAATGAAATCTATGCTCATTTCTATTTGTGGAAAAGTTAAATAAAATCTAGAAACGGATGTGAATACACACAAGTTACATAAGGTGAAATAAAAAGATAATTGTCTTAATTAAAAGCTTTTTATTTCATTTGAGGTTTGGCAAAATTTATATCATCAAATGTAATTAAGTTGATTCTCAAATGATTAAATGAATTATAGTTTCATCAGGTAGTTTAATAGTTACAGCAGAATTAAAGATTAATAAATTGTGAAACAGTTAAAGATTTTATTGAACTAAATATTTCTATTTATTATTAGTTTCTTTCAGTTAATAGTTTACTATTAAACTCATAAAATTCTTAACTAAGAGCACTTTAAAAGAACTAAATTATTATAGTACGAGTATAATAAGGAAACTTAATTGTTAATCCTAAACATTAATAGCAAATGGTTTTTATTGTTTTAAGGTACTAACTTTAATTAACTGAATATTTTTTAATGAGTTTTATACCAATAATAATTATTATTTTAATGTTCTTTGCGGATACATGACTTTTATTGTGTAATTTAAACGGAGATTTTGTCTTTCTTTGATGCTAACCGCGGCTACACAAATAATTGTACCAATGAGAAGGGGTTATAAGTCATTTCAACACTCTAGTGGCCTGATCTTGACCATATTTGTTTCAAGAAATTAGGTTGCAACATACATACATATTTATGTATGACTAATCGATTGTCCAAGTCCCAATAACAATTTCCATGCATTGGGTATACAAGTAAGTTTTAAAGGATTACCAACAGAGGGCAGAAGTAGGGTTCCATGTTGGAACCAACTTTATGTGAAAGTTTCATCGTTTTAACAAGAGATGAGCTAAACAGTGACACAGTGATTCTTAACTGTGATTGAGTCACAGTCATTTGAAGGGAGTGAAACAGTTTGCTTGATTGATTGTGACTCACTTTGATTCAGTTGCTCCCTAAACAGTGATTCATAGTTTAAACTGTGTCTCTCTCTTCAAATAACTGTGACTCAATAACAGTTTAGAATCACTGTGTCACTGTTTAGCTCATCTCTAGTTTTAACGATTTTAAAATAAATTTCAGTTCATCTACGTGTCAACAATATATTTTTTTCGTTCGAGAACTATGTATGTCTTTTTTTGTGACCACAAAACTAAATTCGCGTGATACATTAGCATTTTGCTTCCATCTGAACAAAAGTGCAGCAGAAAGTCATCAGCTGCTCTGTTAGGCTTACGGAGAGCATGCTCCATCAATTGCAACCTGTGAGTATTGGTTCCGACGTTTCAAGTGGTGATTTTGACACAACTAACAAAGAGCGCGAAGGAAGGCTACCAACGTTTGTCTCATAGACGCCGAATTAGAGGAAATATTGGACGAAGACCCATGCCAAACCCAAGATGCACTTGCGGTAACGTTAGGCGTGACTCGCCAAATCCAAGGCGCAAGAAGACGTATGTCAAGGTTATGCTCTGCATTTGGTGGGACCAGAAAGGTATCGTGTACTACGAGCTTCTAAAAAGTGATCAACGGGGCTTTCTACAGACAACAACTGATGCAATTGAAGAATGCAATTGCGGAAGAAGAGATAAAATCGGGATTCAGTCATTAATCTTTCACTATGGCAATGCTTGGCCGGATGTCACAAACTTTGTCAAAACCTAGCTAGATGCTACCGGATAGGAAATCCTAACCCATCGCCTTATAGTCCATATCTTGCACCATCAGACTACCATTTGTTCCGGTCGATGCAGAACGCCCTTACGGGAAAACGCTTCACTTCAGTTGAAGGTATCAAAAATTTGCTTGATCACCAAAGACGAACACTTTTATTGGCGCGGAATCCATGCATTGCCAGAAATGTGAAAAAAAGTTATAGATAGCGATGGGCGAAGCTATCAATAAAATACCGTGTACCAATTCACAATAAAGCTTCAAAATCCGAAAAAAAGTTCATTAACACATAATTGTATACCGAAATGTCTTTGTATAGTTATACGGGTATTACACGATCGATCAGAACAACGCGACCGATTGTCAATTCTTCTTTGTCGGCAACGCTTTGTTTTTGTTCTTCTTACAATAAACACAATGACTGAGTGACCCGCGAACTTCCCTACTCAACAAACTAAAATTTAGAAAGAGAGTTCTGCTGTCATGATTCATCGTCTAAAAGCTGACTTAAGGGTTCTCCATATATGTCTCCTTTAATACATTAACCAACAACATGAACTCATTTCGACTGTGTGTAAAAGATTTCATATTAAACTTTTAATACTGAGATTCCATTATACTATGTATTTTATTAAACATCAAGAAGTTTTCACTTGCTATAATAATCCATTTAAAACTATTGTAATTTCTCATTCGTTTACTTGCTTTGTTAACTGATATTTTGTTTTGGTTTTATTTCAATGCATTTATGAGCAGATTAAACGTTTCAATAGAATTGACCGAACTAAATTGAACTCAACTGTTAAGGATCTTAAAAAAAAAAAACTTGAATTACTTTGCTGCTTGCATATTTCGATTTTAAAGATACAGAAAGCTTTTGTTGTCCTTGTTGTTGTGATTATTGTTGTTATTGTTGCTTACTTGACTGTAGTATAAGTTTATCGTTTACGTTATGACCGCACGCGCGCACCGTTTGCGCTGGCATTAAACTCAAATGAAAGGAGCAAGTACAGTAAAGTACACAGGAGCGTGAACCAAAAACAACGAATGAACGAATGGATGATGAAGAAAAATAAAAAACAAAAGCATAAAATACGCAAAAGCCCTTACAAGTTTCAAGTTAAACTGTGAACCTGCGCTGCTGTGGCACGTTGCACGTTATCCTGTTGAACATAAAAACCTTTTAGCAGGCATTAACAGTTTTTACAAAGTGTCGAAACGCAGGCAGCGGGCAAACACACACCAAGTTGTATGCAGGAGCTGCAGAGTTGGCAAAGGGCAGCAGGCAGCAAGACACTAGAGAATGAACAGAAAAACTAAAGGCAGTAGAATTAAAAAAGAGTAATAAGAATGAGAGTGAAAAAATGCTAAAAATGAAAGGAGCAGAAAAAAAAGTATTTTTAAACCGCTTTTGCACATCTTATGAATTTAATTTTAGCAACGTAATTACTTTGTAAACACATGAGCAAAAAAACCAACGAATCAACGAACACAAGACTGAACACACAAGGCAAAGATACAGACAGACGTCCGACAGACAGACCAACCAAGTCGTCGTCTTCGTCGTCGTTCGTGCAATGCAAAAAGATACAAACAAAACACAAAAAAAAAATGAAAAATAGTATTTAGCAAAAAAGCCCAAGATGAAGAAAAAGCTGGAATAAAATTCAAACTTTTAACTATTCTTTGGGGGAGGCAAAGAAACAAGGAAGTAAGCTGCTGAGCAAGTGAAGCGCCAACAAGAGATTTAAACAAGTGTTGCAGCGCTCAGAGCCAAAGTGGAGCCAACTGATGCAGGAATAGCACCAGGAGCAGCATCAGCAGCTGATGCAAGGTGCATAAGAGTCGTTGAATATGAGTGCAAAATAGTAGCTGCCTGCCGCATAATATTGCTGCTTGCACGTATTGCCAAGAGCGGTGGCAGTCACTGCTACTGCTCCAACTAGGCAGACAGACAGACAAAAAAACTAAGAAACCCCAAAAGAAAATGCCGAAGTACTACTACCAGAAGAAATGGAAGAAAAATATGAGTTTTTCTGAGCTAACACCTCAAGTCGTAGTCATCTTCGTCGTTTGCAATTCTTCTTCTCTCAAACTGAAGAGATATTTTACTTCTCGTATTCGTTCACTTAGTTTTGTTATGGCATCTTTTCAACTTACTACCGTACCCTATTTGGCCCTCCCCCCATCTTGTCAAGTCTTTTCTCTAGCCACTGCTGCTGCTGCTGCTAGTTGATGCTATAAAAAGTTATGAGTGTCTTGTGAGTTTTGTGCCAAAGTGCGGTTGCAACTTTTTCTGAAACAGAACAGACCAGAATCGAGCCCAAGTCGAGCTGGGCTGGGCCTTAAAAGAACGACATAAAGCAGCCCAGTTGCCTGCATGCCTGCCTGCCTTCTTCGAACTTCTTTTGACTTTTTCTTCTTGTTAAAATTTATGCGGTAAATTCTTGTGTGTTTCTCTTTGAATGTATGTATGTACGAGTATGTAGGTTCGAACTAAAAGTTATACGCATTCAGGTTGCATGCCACATAGAAGTGCATAGTATGTATGTATCTAGAATGAATGATTCACTCCTCCCTCTCTAACACCTGCTAAAGTTGCCAAAGCCCGCGTGTAACCATATAGCGGTTGGTTTTTGGCTTCAAAGTGTGTATGTCCCTTTGTCCATCTAGAAACTCTTGCCCTGCCGTGCTCTGCCCTCTTGTGCCTTGTGTAAACTGATATTTTGTGCCAAGAGTGTAAAGCCTTGCAAACGCCTGGCAGGTGATAAATTCCAACAACTACGATTACGACGACAACGGATGCTGATGCTGCTGCTGCTGCTGTACTCACTCTGACACTGGCTCTGACTCTTGATGTTGCTGCAGCCCTATACTTTTGTATATAGTATATTGCATGTCAAGCTTGTATCTACAATATATGTATGTATAGATGATGTTGCAACGTAGGCTGTTTTCATCAGATGAGATACATTTCAACTACGCACATTCGCACTTCCTTTGAGTGTCATTTATTGAATTTTAATTTCATTTGAGTCTTTGCCACATACACTTTACATCTACCTAGATGGCATATGTGGATATGTGTATATACTTATATGTGTATATGTGAGTAAATCGATAGATCCTTTATGCATTACATAAATGTGTTGTTTCATGATGCATGCTGACACGCAATTTCAATTGAATTCAAATATATTAAAGTCGATACATATAATTTTAATTTTTTATCTTTTGCAGCATGAAATTGATTTTCATACGCCTACTTGCCACAATCAAACTTGTGGCGCATAAAATATTAAAAAATTGAATGAAAAAGAAAAAACTTATTATATTCTTTCGTTGTTTTTCCCCATTCATTTCTCCCTCTTTTAAATACATGCATAATTTAATAAGCATTTCATTTTTGATATGGTATGACACATGTTGGTTTGGTTTGGTTTGGTTTGGTTGAGTTTTGACTAAGTTTGTATGCCTACCGCCACCTTGCTTATGTTGCCACAAATTTTGATTGCATGCCACATTGAATCGTATCGAATCGAATGGAATCGCGAGCTACTTACTCATTCCCTCATTCCATTGAAACATTGAACAATTGAATAAAAGGCAGCAGCACCAAATTTTCTTTTTCTTTTGATTCTTATTTGATTCTATTAACAAATGCTCATGCACACACATTTGAACACACATTTGTTGTATTTGCATTTGAAGCATTCAATTCATTCATTCGTTTGTACGAAATCAGATTAAATCGTATAATCGAATTTTATTTTATGTGATGACTACTGCCTTCGTTTCTAGAACAACGTAACGCAGCAAAGTGGAAGGAAGGGTTGTGCGCTGACAAGAAAGAAAAAAGAAAAAGTAACCTGCAACTCAATAAAAGAAAAGAAAAATGAAATAAAATAATATAAAAATATATATTGTATAAAAATCAATACAATTGAATCCTATTCACATAACCCGAAGCACGTACGTGTGTTTTTGAAAAACGAAAGAATACAAAAAAAAAAAAAAGAATTCAACAAATCAAAAAAAAAAAACAGAAAAAGAACTTCGAAGGCTAACAGCGGCATCGGCAGCAGCAGCAGAAGCCAAAGCCGCCATGCCACAGGATTGTACAATAAAATACAAACATACATGGTAATGGTAAGTGTATGAGCAAGTATCTGTGTGTACTATGTTCAACAACACCACACAACAGCGTCGAACTGCACACGGAAGTGAAATACTTTTCAAAGTGAAATCGTATGCGAAATTGCAAACAAAATCAAAATAAATGTAAAAAAAAAATGAAAATGAAAATCAAAAAAAAGAAAAAACGAGAAAAGTAGGAAAAAGAATCTCACAATTTGATATGAATGGAAACTTGTAAATACGAAATGTGCAAAAAAAATAACAAAAAAGAAAATATACTTCTTTCTTTCTACATACTATGGTATATTGTATGAATGAAATGGTGAGTTTGTAGATAGCAATGCTGCAGATACACATATCTAACATATAACACACCTACTGTATGCATGTGATATGGACCAAGAATAGATGAAAGGACTGAATGAGGAGTCATGCGAGAAGTAATGGTTGGGTTATGTTATGTGAACTACTAGTAGACGCCATGGCGGCAACCGACCACCGCAGTAGGCAATTGTATAAAGTCAAAAATACCCTAGAAGGCGATAAGAGATGTGAATGTTACTACAAGGGAGAAGAGAGGCTTCTTCTTGTAATTTTACTCCTACAACTAACTAAAGCTGCTCCATGGTAAAGTGAACCAAACTGTGCAGCACAACCATCAAGTCGATTTTCTTTATGTGTTCTCTTTTGGCTTTTTGGCATTTTTCTTACTACATACTACTATTTGAAGCACTTTTTAGCAGTTGCCCTTTTCGATTTCTTTTTTGTATTTTTTGTGTCAAAAGAAAAGAAAAGGCCAAAACCAATCACTTCTTTTTTTTACAGATTTACACTGATAAAAAAAGGCAGCTTAGGATCAAATACAAAAAAGAAAAAAAAAGGAGAAAAATTATTCAAATTAACAAACATAAACGAGAATTGGAAACCAAAGAAAACTACTATTCATATGAGTATATTGAGGACTAAAGTCGACAGGTGTGTGAGTGTGTGAAATGAGTGGGTGTGAGGTTTTAATTTCGATTTGAAAATCGTAACTGAACTAAGGTTATCATTTTCACAATTCACAATAGGCAAAGGAAAATGTCTCTTCAAATCAATTCCAACTCCTTCCTCTCTTACTCCCTTTGTTTTCAACAATTCTTTGTTGTGCTCTCATTTTTTTTTTTAAAGTAAAAAAAATAATACAATACAATAAAAAAATGGAAAACCTTTTTCAAATTAACTTTGCATTAAATGAATGAGTTGGATTTTCTTTCATTTGCTTGCTTTTCGTTTTTCGTCTATTTTTGTTTAGTGTATCTAAAACCAACCAAATGTTGCAAATAGGAAAACAACAACAAGAAAGGAAAAAAAATTCAAATAAAAATTTGTACAAAACCCAAAAAAATAGTAGAAAATAAGAAAATGAAAAGTAAAGTTACTTGGCTTGCACTTTTCTCTCTTGAGTTTGTTGCAGCTTCATTTTTCTTCTTGCTGTTTTTTTTTTTTCTATTCCTTTCTTGTCTACTCTTCCAAATAGTTCGTTAGCTTTTTACGTAAAGAAAACCACGACGACTAGGAAAAGTACAACAACAACAAAAAATGGTAAATGGAAAATGGGGGAAAAATAATACTAAAAGTATTTTCTTTTACTTATTCCAATTCGGAGGTTTCTTTCTTTTTTTTTCTTACTTGTGGCAGCAGTGGCCCCTCTTACAAAAGGCAAAAAGGGTCTTTCATCTTGCATTACTTCAAGTGGCTGTTGTTGTGATTGGCAGCGACCAAAACCAAATTATTGGCATTTATTTTGTTAGTTGTTGCCTTTGTTGTTGTTGTTGCTATTGGTCTAACTGTGTCTTTTGAAGCATAAAAGCGCTTTTTCACTTGGGACAAACAACGCACAACAACAACAACAACACCAACAACTTGTCCCGCAAAAATATTCACTGACTAAAGCGAAAATAAAAGAGTAGAAAAAAAGACAAGACGCTCTTGAGAATAATGAGTTATTTTTAAAAGCTGCTAATTATACAAAGCTGCAAATAGATTGGTTCAAAAGAAGTAGAAAATAACAAACCCCAAAAGAAATTTTTTTGGTTTGATTTTGTCGACTTAAAGGAAAGGAACCAAGGAAATGACAGTACATTTCAGTTCATTTATGTTTTGGTTTTCCCCCGCCACGTGAATCTACTATCTAAGAATAAGTGAGATTAGGTATTTCTACTTAAAGAAATACTGGAAAATATATTTCTTTAGTAAATTTAGAAATAAATTCAGTAGTGATTATAATGCCAGGTACATATGTATACCAATATCGTAAAGTGATTTATGAAGTATCATTCGCAGAGAAGAGAAGTTTATTTATATTTAAAAAAGTGAAGTAAGAATCTAAGATTCACTTACGGATAATAAAACAGACAAGACTTTTAGGCCTGTCAGGAGCAAACCAGAACTTATAGCTTCATACTTCGGGTTCACTGTATAATAATATTAGAACCAGAGGACCGATCTTTGCTCGTGTTTCGTGTTTTTTCAGAAAATATATTTAGATACGAATCACATTTATTGTACTGATTAAATACGTTCTTAAAAATCAAGATATGCAACTATATTTTATGCACATGGCAACTCTGCAGCAGTAATCAGTAGAGCTGTTTTCGAAATACATAGGTTATATGTCGGTAGTCGTTCGATTAATTCACTGAATTTTTAACCATTTTAATTAATATATTATTTCAGATCAATATAAGTTTTTGATTCTTCAAATGAAATGCTCTCATTTGCCTTCATATCTTCTCAAATTTATTGAAAATTTTCTTATCGCGAGACTTTCTTCTGTCTTCATGAAAGGGAAAAAATCAACTAGTAAACAAATTAGTGCTTCAGTACGCCATTACCTCACGAATTACAAACTTCTGAGCATTGTGTTCCCTCAATCTTTGCTAATGATACTGCAATTTACTGCTCAGGTGCTAATTTGTCTTCTATTAAAAGTAATCTACAAACCGATATTTATTATTGAATAATCTACTTAACAAATTGGAAATTCAAATTGAATGCAAGTAAAACCAAAGCTTAAGAAGCGCAATGCTTGTTTTCTATCAAGTTCCAACCAATTAGTTAACAGCAATAGCGTTCCATGGGAATATTATTTAAAATGCATTGATCTACATTTAGACTTCAATAATCATATAGGTAAAACAGTAGAGAAGATTAATAAAACAATACGCATCCTTCACTCTTTGATCAACCAAAAGTCTACCTTATACTCATAATGTAGATTTTTTTTCAATTTATTTAACATTTGACTTAGAAACCATTAAAAAGACAAAAAAATATTCTTTTATATATGTATATGGGGGTTTTTTAGCACGAAAAATCCATTTTTGACATTTATTTTTATTTTTGAGTGACGCCAGAGTGCGCTTCCGTAAATTTTTTTGGATTTTTTGCTTTTTTTGGTGAAAATTGACGAATTTGTTAGGAAAATTGACGAACCAAGATAGAAATTTTGAGAGGCTCGAAATTCATTTTGGACCTATGGTTCCTTAGGCAAAAATTCTTAGAATGATCCATAGAATCAGAATCTGGATGGGCACCTGAAGATTTTTTTAGTCCCCTACAATTTGACCCACCCTAGTGTACACGGTCAAAGAGAAATTGGCCACATGACGTGTTCCCACATATTAAGTTCCATTTACATATGAATATTGGTGAATTGAAATGTAGTATGAATACTGACTTTACCCCAGACGTCAGTCAAATCAATGTCTGTATCATCTATTTATGTACCTGTTTTTGTTTTTTTATTGTTTTGGATTCGCCAAAGAGGTGTAGATCTCCCAAAGATCCTAGTAGACCGTCCTACAGAATGTACGATTCACCGGACAAAAAGTCTCTTGTGGTGCCTACGTACTAAAACCACCCCCGGAGTACACTGGTGGTACCACAAACCACTCTTCTGTTTATTTTCTCATCATGTCTGCATTAAATCTTTTGCAGCTTTGCAGTGGTTAATTTGAATCAATTTAACCATTCCGTTTTTCATCTATATGTATGTGCCCCCTCATATAATTCACAGGAGCATGAATTTTGCACCAATTTTGGCATAGCCAAAGATAACCTTCTTTCTGGTTCTTCCTATATTTTTTTTATGGCTCTGGAAGCTGTGCTAAGTCACACATAAATAACCTATAAACGACTAAAAAAAGAATTCTTAAGATGATTCTTAATTTACCAATTAATTTTTTCTACAGCTTGTCTGCACGATTTAGTAAACGGCATAATGTGTTCAAGATTCAATCAATATTGCTACATGGGAAAATATCTGTTAGTAACTAGATAAATAACAATTCTCTCTTAAAAGATAAATGATTTCTTGCAATTAAAATGTTTTGAAATACATTAATACTGTATCAACATATTTCTAGAAAACACGAGATGGTCTTTGGTATGTCTTGGTGTCATAAGAGAAATTCCATTAGCATTTTATTAGCAATTTTTCTCTAAGCACATTTCTCATCATCACCTAGGATGAGTCTTTTGAAGAGCTTTAAAAATAATTGTAAAACGTGCATCATCTAATCTTTAATGTTACTATTTTTTATTCATGAGTAATAAAAGTTTTTAAGTTTCTTGTCGAAACTTTAATTTTAACGTTAAAGAAACTTTTACAACTTGATATTTTTGGTGTTTTTTTTTTTTATCAACATCATTCACTACTCTCTTAACAATGTAATAAAATTTTAGTGGAGAGTAATAAAATTTCTTGCCTTTGGGGTTGGAAAGACTTGAAAATGTTTAAAAAAAAAAAAGAAATGTAATGGAAATGCCGCCGGTGGTGTTATTGTCTTTGATATTCATCTACTCTACTCTACTATACTACGACAGACAGACGTGGCAATTATTGTTTTGGTTTACACAAGGGACAACTTGCTTGCTTGCAACCAGGCAAGAATAATGCAATACACTTAAAAAAATTAAAATAAGCATACAATCAACAACACACGTTCATGTGTAGACAATCATCGACATGAGCATATTTTCAAAATGACACTCGACATTCGCGCAATGATTATCACATGATGGAGTGTGAGAGGTAAAAGGCAATGTGATACAATGCGATACAATGCGATGCGATGCGATGCGATGAGAGTATAAAGCTCAATACCCATGAGAAAATTCATTCTTTCGTTTGTTTGTATCCAAATTCGTTTTTCTGTCCGTCTGTCTGTCTTTCTGTCTATTTGACTTGACTTTATCTTTGTTACATGCATGAGCAATTGAACTTCGTGTACTCTCGATCCTTAAGGACTTTAGGCATTTTTCAACCATCGTCATCATCACCATCACCATCACCATGAACTAACCAAAGTTGTTGTTTTGCTTATTCAATTTGAATGATTTACCATAAAATAAAGGTGCACAATAGCAACAAGAACGACAACAGCAACAGCAACAACAAAATCAACAGAAACAGAAACATGAAACCAATGAGGAACACGTAGCATAATTCAAGTATTGTTTTGCTTAGCCACCACAATAGCCTTATAAGTACTTGCTGCTGCTGCTGCTGCTGCTACATCTTCAACCGACAACAGCTAAAGATACATATATCCAGTAGAAGAATAAGAAGAAGGCAGAGCTTTACATACGCTTTAACGTGTAACAAATATACAAAACAATAATACCAACAAGAAGAAGATAAAAAGGGAAATCTCGCTCGCGCACACCACAAATAATTTCAATCGTGAATCATGAATAATTCAAAGTCATCATTACCAACACCTTAAGCTCATCCATTCATCCACCTGAGAGTGTTACCCAAAATGTTCACACTTTGGTATTTTTTTTTTCCATTGTTTTTTTTTTTTTCATTCTTATATTTTATTTTATTTCTTTCAAGTAAAAAATAAAATAATAAAAAAAACTGAGTTCAGATGAGTGAGGGGCCACAAAACAAACTTTTTTTTTCCTTTTCAATCTGCTGAATCTCAATCGTTTTCGCATATAACAATACAAAAAAGTTGAAGAGGAACCCAAAGAACCAAACGACGACGACGGCGACGGCTACAGGAATAAGCCGGGCGAGCGACCATATCTTGCTTGCAACATCACGCAGTGTTGAAATGTTATGGCGCACAACAGCAACAGCAACAACTTCAATAAAGCAACACCAACAATGAACAGTAAAAAGGCCAAAAGGAAGAAAAACAACAACAACAAGAATAATAAGAACAATCAAAATAAAACAAATCCAAAAATGTATGAAACAACGAAGCCGAAGATGAAGTTGAAGCCAAACCAAACCAAACCAGACTAAGCTAAACTTCTTAACTAAAGGGCAACACACACACACACAGATATACACATTCACACAAATGATGAGCACAAGGATAAAGATGACAGAGGAGGAAACAGCATTGGTGGCGATGACGATGACGATGCTGCCATGCTGAAACCGAATCAAGTCGTGTTAAGTTGAATCGAGTGTCGGGAGTAGTGGAAACTCAGACGATGATGATGGCGATGGCGGTGGCGGTGGCTCTGCACTGAAGTGCGCTCAAGTGCTAAAGTGAGGCGGATTATTGTAAGATCCACCACCAACACCAACTCCAACCCAACTACCAACAACAACTAAACTTAAAGCAACTAAACACCAGTCAGTGAGATAGCCAGCCAGCCGACACATCCACCTCCTTGGCACGCCTTAAGTATGAGGCATGATGATGATGATGATGGCGGCAGGCAACAACAGTTCTTTGCTATTGTTACTGTTGTTGTTGTTGTTAACTGTGTATACAGATCGGATTGTAACTTCTATTGTTTGAAGTCCATTTGGGGTTCGCGAAAAATATGAGAGCAGGAACAGACGGGAGCAATTTTTCAATGAGGCACGACTCTTGCATTTGAAAATGGAAAGAAAAATTAAAATCAAAATATAAAAGTACGTACATATCTTTGTGTGTGAAAAAAGAAAGAATGAAACAAGCAGCGGCAAGCAAATCTTGACAATACCACCATAGCTGGTTGCCACCATCGCCGCTGCCACAGCAAAGAACAATAAAAAGATAAGCGACGACGACTGTTGCAACATTGCTCTGAAGGAAAAGCATAAGCAGCAGCAATACGAGTAGTGACTCAAACAATTGCTGCTTGCTGTATTTCCTCCTTTCCGACACCACCCTAATCATGTTGTGCTGGATATAACAATATGTACTGTGCAACGCATTGACGATAACTATGACGATTTGAACGTGGACATGGATGTGGATGTGGATGATGACGATGACTATGACGTTACTCTCTAAGTGGTTTTTGGCCAAGAAATAAAGATGCTGACCTTAGTTTTATGCAGAAAAGTTAATTTTTTCTTCGTTTTTATGTTTTGTTTCCCCTTTTTCGTTTTGTTTTTCCTACACAGTGCATAATTTTGTTGTTGTTTCTATTATTTTTGTGAAGTTGCAAGAGTATGAAGCACTTAAAAATGTACTTAAAAGTAAATACAAGTGGTATTAAGTAAGTATTGAGCTTGATTAAGTTCTATGGATCCTTTGGTTAGCAAGCAACTTTTACTTCCAAAGGAACAATAAAAAGATGATTGTTTTTTTTTTTGTTTTGTTTCATTTTTAAAACAGATAAAATCTGTGGGAAATTTTAAACAAAAGAAACAGAATTAGGATAAGATACAGAGTAATAAAGTGATTCCTGTGGGTAAGTGGGGATTCTTATGAAAAATCAAAAATTTTATAGACAACAAATAAATATATTGTAATTTCATTGGTTGGAAATTGGAAAAATATGATAAAGGAAACTGTTTCAAGACAAAGGGCCTCTTGCGATCGCAGTGACGAGGTGTACTGATTCCCTAATCTAATCTATGGATTATCAATTCCAAAAGTGATAGACCGATTTTGATGAAATTTTCAGGAAAACTCAAGCATAGTCTGAAGAGTGTTCCTGTGCAGTTTGATGTGGTCAAGGCCGCATTCAGGGGTGAAAATTGCATTTCTCGATAAACCAATTAATTCGTCAACACCTCTAAAAGATAATCCTCGGTCTTCAACAAATTTTATTGTGCTAACATCTCTTATCAAAATTTATCGCCAATACTGCGATTGCTATTCTTTCGCTAAACTCGTAATACGCTCCACTGAGTTGTATTTTCTGATTAGCTTCTAATTTACATGCACAGCCGTAAACTTTTCCCTTGATGGGAGAAAAACAAGGCCAAAAACGATTTAAGGTCTCATTTTATTGTTATTTAATTTTTGAATCCATTATTTGTGGAAGCCCTCAATGTCTGGGGCTCTCTTACCAATTCTAGGATGAAAGAAAAGATCTCTTCGCTCCTTTTATAGAATAGTTCTTTCGATCTTATTGCCTTGGTAATCCAAAGAATTGAATTTTTGGGACCCTTTGGACCTTTAAATTTATCACTTTCAGACCAAAAATGTATTAATACTGAATAATGTTTTTCTGTCTATAGAAATTCCTTTAATTCTGGTAGTGTCAGCATTAAAGTATAGTATTGAAATCATTCCAAGAAGTTCCTTAAGTCAGCTTTTAGTGTTATTACAATTTCAATTTAAGTTTTCTAATCTTAGAACTATGAATTATTCTTCTTTTTGTACAATATATTAAAGTTTTCTTCAGTGTACATATAAAACTATTGTAAATGCCAAACTTTTTACCACACAATGCCAATCAGTTGCAAAGTTAGCAGTGTGCAACACATTCAAGGTGCTAATGGTGATCACAATTTCTGATATGAGAAAGAGACTTGGACGCGGACCCAAACGATCACAATGAATGGAATAGACTGGATTGGTCTGGACGAGGGTCGAGTCTCTGCAATATCACAACATTGAACACGACAAAGATGATGGCAATGATGATGACGATGTTGATGTTGATGATGATTATGACGATGCCGATGATGGAGGAGGAGACAAAAGTCCCACTTTTGGCCAACACTATTTCGATTTTACCAGCCTTAGGAATTAAACAGCAACAACAACTACAACAACAACAACAAAAGTAATATAAAATAACAATAACAAAAGCAACAACAACAACAACAAAAACATAAACAATAGCATTATGTTGACGTCTTGGAGTTGCCATGCAGACGACTTATAAGATCTTATAGCGGTGTTAAGCCAGTCGAGTGCTGAGAGTTTTGAGCATACATAACAAGGTGTGCAACGAATTCGTTCGTTCGTCTGTCTGTCTGTCCGGTCAATGTTTGGTTCACGCGTACCACGCTCCATCGTTCGAATAATACTTTCGCATTATACATATATAAACATATATCCATCCATCCATTTATATGTACGATAATAGTATGTATGAATGTCTGTATATCTGATGTGAAACAAAACACAAATCATCTTCCAGCGCTCACGATATTGTGTTACTGCTGCAAAAGGCCAACAACAACAACAGCAACAACAATAGCAGCAACAGCAACATTGCATGAAACAAAAATCACACTAAAACAAAAGAAAGAAGGCGGCAATTGTATTGGAGGCAACTCTGGGGGATGGTGCTGATGGAGGATTGTTAGGGTTTGCGCATTAGTAACTCGTGTTGTGTTCCACGTTGCCTGACTGCCTGCCTGCCTGAGTTACCTTTGCTAAGTTTTAGTTCACCTTAACGCCGCTCGTTTACCTTTATGCTGCTGCTGCTGCTGAACTCAGTATGTGTGAATTCGTAAAACGTGACACATTTATATCACTTCGTTTGAATCGCAAAATAATAATAAATATAATAGCAGCCAGAGAACGTCGTACATTGTTATTGCTGTTAGTTGTTGCACTCCTTATTTCATCATCATCATCATCATCATCGTCAGTAACAACAACTCACCAGAGGAGGCGGTATAGCGGCGGAATCCAACCCATCTTTGCCTTTTGTTTTCAAGACGACGAACTGAGTTAACTTAAAACATAGAGACTATGACTGCTGCATGATTTGGCCACGTTTGCTTGCTTGCTGTTAACTTGGCTGCTGCACTGCTTGAATTTGACCTGAGATTGAGGCTCTCAAACCTTAAAAAAAAAAAATAAAAATGAATAAAAAACAAAAACTTCACCTCATGCCTGCATAACAAAGTGAGAAATCGACATTTTCATATGCTATAGCAGCAGGACTACGAAGACGACGACGACGACAATGGATGGAGAATGATTAGAGGGAGGATAACTCACTAGCTAGCTAGCAACAAACAAGATGAGACCGAGAATCAAATCGAGTCAAGCTCAACAGAGCTGAGGATAAGACAAGAGACGTGTTGCAGCACACAATTTCCAATTTTGTGCATTCCGTTTTTTGTTTTGTTTTTCATTTTTATTTTTTCATCATTGCTTTAGTTTTGGCCTCTTGTGATATACTTATATGTTCACGAATATGTGTGCATACATACTATAGAACCATATATCCATCTAGTCATCTATTTATCCATCCAACCATTCAGCAGTATCCATCTAAACAATCATGCACACATACCAGCAGAATATTGGCTTAAAAATTTAAACAAAATTGGCCAAGTGCAGCGCGCTTAGTCGAATCAGACCATTCCATACCAAATTGCAGAGACCAGACCAAGCCAGACCAAGCCATGCCATGCCAGACCATCCCATACCAGACCAGACCAGACCAGACGAAACTGACTGAGTTAGTCAGTCAGGCCAACCAACACACATAACACGTAGGTCAACAACAATGGCTACGAAAGCTATGGTAAAGCTGACTGTTGGTTGTTGCAGCATTGAAGCTGCTGCTGGATGGATGGATGGATGTATGGATAGAACTTTGGTAGAGTTGTTTGGCCTAGCAGTACTGTCAGGGGACCATGAAATTTTTAGTGTTAGTTTTTTGTATTTGAAGCTTCAACTGAGTTTCAAATATAATTTTTGTGTGTGTTTATTTATGTTTTTTTTTTGTGTTTGTGCTTTATTTTTCTAATTCTAACATCATTTTCTGTTGCTGTTGTTTTTGTTATATGTCATTTGACAATACGAAATATTGCTCTCTTGAGTCCTACAACAACAGCAACAATACGAGCAAACATGCATGAGCTTTTTTTTCAGACCGTCCCTTGGCCCACTGCTTATACAATTTCAGTAACACTCTTCTTTTATGGCTGAATGAACGCGTTGCGGTGCAATTCAAATGGAAAGAAGAGAGTACGAGTAAAAGAAAGTAGTTTTAGTTGAGTGATAGCTAGTGAGTAGGAGAAGGGAGGGAGGGAGGGAGGTAGGTAGCTTTACTCACTAAGAATGAGTAGTGAGTGAGCGAATGTTTGTTGTCAACGTCGACAACGGATGTATTTGCGGCGGATAATGTTACATCTGCTTAACGGAAAGATAAATCAACGGTCCTTCATACACACATTATAGAACCAAAGAAGGAGGAGAAGAGTTGAGTTGAGATGAGGAGTTTCAATTTCAACTCATTTGCACGCTGTATCTTCTGCAATTCTAGAAAAGCGAGCTAGCGAGTGTCAGAAAAACAAACGAAACACTAAAGTTGACAATGATAAATAGTGATAGAAAAAGATTGGTGATAAAGGATGCATAAGGGAAGGGAAGGGAAGTGAAGAGAAGACATCCACCAACGCCAAGTTCTAGACTAAGCAAAGCAGACAGTTAGACAATCTCTTGCACAGACTACAACTTTACATAGTAGTTTGATAGATACAGGATAGTAAAATAAGACGGAAGAGAGGTAGAGGTAGTGTGTTTGGATCTATGTAAAAGAGAGATAAACTTGAGTGCTAAAAGTTTACGTTGATTGAAGTAAAACATTTCGATTAAAGTTTATGAAATAAAACTTTGTATACTACAACAACAACAAAAATAATAACAAAAGCAAAACAGAAAACAGAACAGAACAAAACATTGAAACATTGAAACAGAGTTTCTCTCTCTCTCTCACACTCTTCTCTCACTCTTTGAAGTGCAAAAGTAACTAAAAAACATAGAAGAAGAAAGAAACTTATTATTATGAATAGCATCTTCTGCAAGTTGGTTGGTTGGTGGTAGCAGCAACAGCACCAGCACCAGTATGCAACCTATAAGTTATGAGCTGTCGGATTGGAATTGTGGAGTCCACAGCAGTGATGGCGTTGGCAGTGGCAGTGACGATGGCGACGGCGGGTGTTGAAGTTCACTTTACTTAAACATGCACACAATACCTAATGGCAAATGGCAACTTCGTTCGTTCGTGAGTTTGTTTTTGCATTTGAGCTGAACTGAATAGAATAGAACTGAACTGAACTGTACGGACGGCAGAGCAGTTGATTAAAAGTTTACACAAGACTTGTACAATATAAAAGGCTGCCGGCCGCTCCTTCTTGAAACACCTACATACCAACTAACCCAACTTACCCAACCAAACAACCAACCTAGACGACCAAGAAGCATGCTTTATCATCAACAAATGCTTTATAAAACTACCAACCCCAGCACATTTACTTCTTCCACAACTTTACCTACTATTCTTATTACTTCATCGTCACTATTTTTTTCTTTTAAATACTGTAGATGATAGCAGCAGCAGCAGCAGCAGCATCAGTATAATAGCAGGCATGCCGGTGTTGAAGCTTGATTCACCTAAATCCTGTCAAAGTTAGTGCGGTTGGTCCTGCTTCTGCTTCTGCTTCTACTTCTATTTCAACTTCAACTATCAACTGATCCTGCTCCAAATGCTGCTGCATTAAGTCCCTTTGGGGTTTAGAGTTTTGAATTAAAATCCTTTGGCGTTTGCTTGCTATTGCAACTTTGCGTGCGTTCGTTGTTCGTTACACGTTGCGGCTTGCATTACATTGACAATACTCAGCTTACTTGCTTGCTTTTTTTGTGTTTTAGATACTTGTTGTTTTTTTTTTTTTGTGGTTTTTTGTTTTTGCTCTTTTGCTTCTTAGCTTTATTGGCTTTACTGCTGTATACATCAAAACTTATCTTGATTTCTCTTTCATAAAAAGAAAACTTATTGAACTTAAATCTCACTCCAGCGCTCATCCAATCCAATCCACTCTACTTAACTTAGACAAACTAACTTTATTCTGATTTGCAACAAATTTAAATATAAATCAAAAAACGTGGAACTATCTTCATGCTACCTAAAACCATTCTACATTTCAAACTAAGTATCTACAACATGTTGACCAAGACAGAGAGAGAGAGAGTTGCTAAAAATATAAAAAAAAATGAAATGGGGTGTGATGGAAAGGGAAGGGAATGGGAATGGGAGGGAAGGAAGCTTGTAAAGATACTCAGTAAAGAACTTAATATCAAAGCCAGGCAGCGATTCAAGTTTTAAATAAATAAATAAAATGTAACTTCAACATTGACAAAGGCGTCAGGCTGAAGGACGAGCAGGCAGATCGACTGGTGGCCAACCAACAGTGTACATACCGATACATACATACATATGTAGTGCAATGTAGTGTATGCAACACAGCCCCTATGGTAAATATAGACAGGTAGCTATGATGTAGATTCATGCCTTCATTTGTGTACCATATATCTTCTACCTAGTACAAACTAGTAAGTATCTTTCTAGAACTAGAAGTTGGACTGAGCGATGGATTGGATAGATGCTTTCTTAGAGGCACAAGCGTTTGTTATTGTGACTACCGTTGACTGTCGATGCTGCTGCTTACCGCTTACCATCCCGTATAGTTAGTTATATTATATGTTTATACTAGTTAGATATGTGAAATGGAGAGGGAGAAGACGATGAGTCCCAAGCAAATGTTTGTATTTGCACATTGGCAACAGTGGCATTGGCATCTCTCGTCGGTGGCTTTATGATGGTGATGTTACAACTCTCGTTCCTGGCACATTGCTTTGGTACGTTGCACATGATGAAAAGAAAATTTTGAACTAGTTTAAGTACTCATCATGAAGTCCCAAGTTTCTCGTTTTCACCAGGATTGTTTTACTTTATAAATTTTGATGTTGAAACTTGTGTACACATACACACACATATATATATACATATATAGTTATAGTTCTCTCTTTTTATATAGCAAGCGCTTGAGTATGGTTATGCAAAGCAATTTTATTGTAGTAGTAGTTCTGTACATAGTTCTATATACATATGTGTATGTGTGTATGCATCTACGTTGAGACAAGGACGAACCAACAGCATTGAGACAACAACAGCAGAAGTAGAATCAGTTTCAGTAACATAGAACGACCCGTACATGCACATAGATACATGCTAAAGATACTAGTTCTATATATGTATGTGCATACTATGATAACAAGAACCAACAGTTTACTTTGTCTGTTCCGCAACTTTGAGGTGCAAGAGGATGTGAACTAGAAATAAGAGAACCCATGATGACGTTGACGTTGTTGATGATGATAGCGATGATGATGATGCCTTTGCCAGTTTGCAACAACGTGGCCGCCAACATCGACATATACAATACTGCTGTATTAAGTCGTCCTCCTCCTCCTGGATCTTTTATTCGCCATTCGCATTCTTCAGTCTTCATTCATACACATTACAACACGAAGAATCTATGCCATTGAGCGTTAGAGTTCTTGCGTGAGCGCGCCTTATTGTATGCAATACATTGAGTGAGGCAAGCATGCAGGCAAAAGCAGGCAACCAACTTAGAAACAAAAAGAAATAACTAAGGCAAGGAAGGAAGGATGGTGGAAGGAGGAAGGGAGAGCAAAGAGGACAAACGTTGAATGAGGTTTTATTCACTCATTTTAAATGTGTAGGGGACATGACCCTCTTTTTTGTGATTCTTTTTTTTGTTTTTCATTTTTAAAATGAGCTTCCACTGATGCTACTCTGCACTCTCTATCTTTATAGACAGCAGCAGCAGCAGCAGGACTCAGTATAAAAGCAACAGCAACAGGAAAATGAAAATGAAGAAAATAAGAAAAATATACCAAAAAAACAAAAACAAGGCAAAGCAAAACAAAACAAAATTATATAAAAAAAGAGAAAAAAAGAAACAAAAACCAAAAAAATAAACAAAGGAAAATTGGTGCAGATAATTTTTTCATTTAAGTATAAAATTTTGTCGGATTTTGTTAAAATATAAATAAAGATATACAATAGCAAGTATATATAGTACTAAGAATATATTTGTACATACTTAGATACAACGAGTATCTAAGAGTTTATATAAAATATTAAAGTTCTTTTGGTTGGTAAATTGAGCTGCAAGTTGTTTAAATAAGCACACATAATTTGTTGTTATTTTTGTTGCTACTGCTGCTGTTGCTGTTCTAGTTTTTCCAGATTGTTGGATTGTTTCTGTTTGAAATTGAATACTTAACAACTTGATTCTGTTAGTCAAGGTAAAATTTTAAATTCTCTAAATAATTAATTTTAGAATCTTCAATTCTCAGATAACCAATTTTAAAAAATTCATAAAAATGTTGACTTTGTGACCTTGTATTTCAAAATAAATACAAAACAGGAAGAAACAAGAAACTAAATTATTAAAAATTATTACTTTTGGTTGTTGTTGTGATTACTTTGAATTGTGTTGAGAAATACAAAACTTTTTAAATTTACTCATCCTATTTCCAATATTTAGGATAGAAGGTAAATGTGTGTGTGTGTGTGTGTAAGATGATGACTAGGACGATAAATCGTAAGGCGGAAGAAAAGATTAATAGGTTTATAGATTGGTAAAATGATAGATTAATAGGCTGGTTATTTTATGGCCTTTACTATAGTAGATTGAAAGGAAAATTTGCTTCATTTATGATTTGATAAATTTATGAAAATTTGTTTTCAACTTTCTTCTAGCTGTGGGTGGTGGGGGTGTATCTTCTAAATTATTACATCAAACTGTTCTCATTATTATGGAAATATGTATTCATTTATCAAGTAATGGCTGAAGACTGTCCCTGCAGGCTCATAGCACATTTACGAGTAATAATGAGAAACTTTCTACTATCAAAAATAAGAGAGAATGTCACAGTTCAAATCAGTTTATTCCAATTCAATTCATTTCAAAAATCTTCAATATTTACTAAGGATAAATGATTAAGAAAAACGTTTATGACACCACTTATAATAGGTGATTTGAGAACAGAAATATTTATTTTGATGTAATAAATCAATGCTTGCCAATTAGTTTTTAAAGATTATTCCACATAAATGTTGACCACAACTATATTTCAAGTGGTCCATACGACAAGTCACTTTTCCGAGCATATTGGAAACTGGCTAATGACACGTATAATGGTGTCTTTCAATGCTGTCTAAAGTAGAGGTGACCTAAACAGTAATTTCAAAATCACATTAACTCTAAACTGTGATTGAGTCACAGTCATTTGAAGGGAGAGACACAGTTTACTTTGTTTAAACTGAACCGAAGTGAGTCACAATCAATCAAGTAAACTGTGCCACTCCCTTCAAATGACTGTGACTCAATCACAGTTTAGAATCAATGTATTACTGTTTAGCTCATCTCTAGTCTAAAGGCATCAAATCGCACAATCTAAGTGACCAATTCACCGGTCCAAAAAGCGAGATAAGCTGCCAAACGAGCTCATTTCTCAAACAATTTTAACAAATCAAGAGTTTTTATAATAAAATTCAATAAATTTTATGATGAAATGGCGATGGAACTAAGCATGTTTGACGTTAACACTGAAGACTCAAACATCATAAAAATCACACGCAGTAGTGATCAAGATATTTCTTGTTTATTCAGTGTAAAATATATAGAAATAGGCTTATACAGGACAGAAGCGTGTAACGGAGACCACATAGTTATTAAAGTGAATATAAGAACCGATGAGGCTATTTCCACTTTCTGTTTCCAACCAACTGTTTGGAATTCAAATTGGTAGTATGTCCTGACCAATGGGAGTATCGTGGTGGCCGTGGTTTGTTACCCACTCGCTCGGCGTGAAGTTGCGTCACATTTATACAACCGGGTACTGTGACCCAAAGGGCGGCAGAGGCTTTAAATAGGCCTTGTTCCCGACAAAGGTAGGAGTCATATAACCGAAATAAGTATGGCTAGGAAATTGGTACCTGCGGATATAGAATATCGAAGGGGATGCTGATTAACGCTAAATCCGTGTGCTTGGCACCGTGGTCTTAAGCCAACCATGCAGATGCCCACGTTGGAATTCTCCTACCTGTGTCATCTAAATTTGTCGCTCGGGTTTTAAGGTACCAACCTAAGCATAATTCACACAAATATTATGTCGAAACCAGAATTCATCAATTACTTTAACAGGTAGCAATACAAGTCTAGTTTAAAATAGTATAAAATCCGATAAATCAAAGTTTATTTTCTGTTTTGTTTTAGAATATTATTATTACTAAAGGGAATTGGTAACCCATCTTTTACCTATTCCTTTTCTTTCTTGTAGTCTACCATTAATACCACTAAAGTTAAAGCTGTCAAATTAATCAGAAGTTATGTATATAAGTACATACATATATGTTTTACTTATTTAGGATGAAATAAAATGAATTTAAGCTTCTCAAAAATCTATTAAGATTTTATAAAATTCAATTTCTTAAGGTTTTTTCTTTTTATATTTTTCACATGCACACAAACATTTTTTGTATAAAACCATAATAATAAACAATGAAAACAAAAAAAAAAATCTTCTCCAACCTACAACTAACTAAGAAATCGGATTACACCCATGGTTACACAAAGCATATCAAGTTAAAGGCGTGAATACATGCATCTCTACATCAGAGTATCTGTGCGTGTGTTTGTTTGTGTATTTACGAGTATATGTCTAGGGAAGTTAAAATATACTCCAATGACCATTTAATTTATTTTCGCATAAAAGTTTCTGTGCCTTTGTTTGTTGGTCGGTCCGACAGTTGGTTACTTCAATTTGTTCTTCATCGTGTTTTCGATTTGGTTGCTTCTAAAGACTGTGTATCTAAACTTGTGATGCCTGCGCTGCTACTTTAGATGGCAAACATTAAAATTATGTATTTTCGAAAATAAAATTTATTTTTACGAGCGTATTTCGACCAACTTCATGTGAAGTAAAACGGGGAAAAATCGGAGATTGGGTGAAGATTCATTTATTGTTTACGATCGTAAGCTGAAGCTGCTTTGTCACATGTCACAGGGTCTGTTGTTGTCTCCCAACTCCCACATATGATAGCGATATTTAGTGCAAAACCATTGGATGTAAATGCAAGAAGGAGATAAAAATAATATTTCGGACGCTAATTTGAGTCTTTGTCACGTCTTAGCATATGGAAATATTATTTGTAAATACTTTTATGTGTGCTACGTGACCAAAAATACACAAGCAAATATCGGGATTAGAGAAGACGACGACGACGACAATGACATCTCAAACTGAACCAACCAGTCATGTAACCCATTTACATATGAACAATAGATACCACCAAGTTATTGGTTGTGTGTGTGTGTGTGTGTGTGTTGGAGGATAAGTATGTGTGTACATATGTTTATGCCAATATGATGGCAGTAGCATCTTTTTCAATGCAAACGACCCCCGAATTATGTTTAGGATCAGGCAAGTGTTCGCGTGCGCCCTTAACCAAAAATAAAATAAAAGAAATGAAAGACGAAAAAAGTTGTTCAGTTCAGGCTGCCATTTGGTTTCTAAGTTTTATTGCGGCGACGAAATCAAATAAAGTACTTGGCTTTATATTAAAATTTATGTTTAAGAAAACAAAAACCAAGAAACAAAAAAAAAAATATGAAAAATGAAAAACAAAAAAAATAAAATCAGCAAAGAAGCGCAAAGTGGAGTGGGATGGGATGGGAGAAGACGGAGACTTATGAAAAGTTATTATTGTTAAATGCAAGCGATGAATCGAATGCGACATACCATGGAATGGAATGGGTTTGGTTCGTTGGTTGATTGGTTAGATGGTTGGATGGAGGTAAAGCTTAAGTGAACAAGTGAGTGGGTGAGTCAAAGCAAGTCCTTAAGAAAAAAAAGAGGTCCTTGCTTTGTGCTTAAGCTTAATGCCGCAACGATGGCGACAGGAACATTTTGCGCTTTCTTTTGCTCCATTCTGTTCGGTTCGTTTCATTTTGTTCTTCATCGTTGTCGTTTAGTTAAAATAAATAAAAATTACTTCCACACGAAGTATCAACGCCTTTTACACTCATTCACTCACTCAAGTATTGTGGTAGTGTGGGATGGATACTAATTCCACTACAAAGATCTCATACTCCTTGTACCATAACCTTTAGAGATACACCTTAAATCTTAATACGATTAAAAATACAAAATGTGAACAAATTGAAACGTTTTTTTTTTTACTTTCTTTGCCTGTTTCTTTTTTTTGCAATCGTTTGCGTTTTAGAAAATTTTGCTTGATTTCTTTTTCTTAACACAAAGTCTCTTCGCAAACTCATTGGATTACAAAATATACGCAATATATCCACCCACACACTTACTGGGCTTTAAGTGTCAGCAGCGTCAGTGTTGTCGTTGTCGTCGTCCTCATCATCATTGCTGTCTAAGCCTGCAGCTCCATCTCTTCATCTACTCCTCTCTTCCGCTGTCTTTGAATTTTATTCATTTCCACTACAACCACCATCACCTATCATGACAGTTCCCACCGCTACCGCGCCACCATTGCGTGGCTCAAACGTCAACTTAACGTGAATAATTGTCTAAATCCCTACGACAAACACTTATTGTCCTGGATTAGCAGCCAAGTTAAAAAATGGGCTGGCCAAGGCTTCAGGCCAAGACATACTACTACTACTACTACCTCTACCAATGTAGTAGATGAAGACAAAGTCTCTGATGAAGATGAAGGCAAAAGCATTGGTTTTGTGGCAAGCAGCAGCAGCAGCAGCAGCAGCAATACCTAATGTGTGTGTACGGCAAACGAATGAGCGCTCTGAGGCAAATAAGAAACGACAGCAAAAACAAAAAAAAAAATAGAAGAAATGTAAAGGAAAAGGAAAAAACTGTAAGGAAAAAAAAAAACATTATTTTCCTCACTTTTCTCTGTTGCTTTTCCCCATTGGCTTTGAGGGATTTTGTCGTCGTTGCTGTTGCGTTACTTTGCTGTGCTTTGCTTTGCTTTCCTTTGCCACAAATGATGTTGTTCATTCGACAATTGTTGTTGTTGTTGTTTCTTAATGGTTCTATGAGTGTGTATGTGTGTGTGTGTGTGTGTGTGTGTGTAAAGTTTAAAGAATTTTGTTGCACGAATGCTCAAGCGGCACATTTGGTCAATATGATTGAGTGCGGCAAACAACAGGAAATTAGCCCGCATGCCGCTACAAGAAACAATATTCTCTCCTTGTTCAGTTGTTTTCCCTTCTCTTCACCTTCATCTTCATCATCATCTTGATCATTATTCTCATCGTCCTTTCTCCATTCTTTTTTTTTTTTTTTGTATTTCTGTGTGTGCTCTGCTTACGTTCAATTAATTTTTGTGTAATTTTTAGTTTTTTTTTCATTTTCATTCTTTTTCTCTTTGTCCTTCCATTCTTACAAATCTTCTTTACTAGAAGCCAATAACTTTCCTTTCCTTCCTTCAGTGTATTTCACACAGCAAAGGTGGTTAAAAAAATAAAGAAAAGGAAAACGAAACTTTTCCTACCAAAGTATCTTTGGTAAAAGTTTTCCATGAATGAAAGGAAAAAAAAACGTTGAAAAAGTTAAAGAAAAAATGAATTGAGCAAAAGAAAATAGTTTTTCATAAAAGTCAAATGACTGACTTAACTCAGCCGGTTCTGGTTTCACATTCACATCCACATCCACAACCATGGAGATGATGATGATGATGACGATGTGATGGGCGCTCAAAAAAGTTTTCGATTTCATTTGTGATTTCAAATTAAAAACGCTTTCGCTCGCGTAGTGTTAAAGAAGAAGAAAATTCTTACAAAACTATGCAAATGTGCGCAGCTGATCCTTATGACAACGATTGTGTTCCTTCAGTTAAATCAGTCAAGCAGTCATTCAGTCAGTTAGTTTTTCCTTCAATTTACCTTTTGGATTTCATCAAGTTAAAACATGTTCTTGTTATCATAGTCAAAAAGCTTCTCAATTTATTTTTGGATTTGTTTTTCGAGTATGGAATTATTTTCTCTGATCTCTTTGCCTTTGCCTTTGACCTTTTTTGAAGCGTGTAACATAAAGCGTAACCCAGAAAAAAGGTTCAATCAATAAGATAAACAACCTAAGCAAATACACTTAGACATGCATACATACATAGACACTTCAATACAAAGACACAACGTTTTTCAATTAATCCACTAAACTTGTGGATTTTCACGGCATTTCCGGTATTTTGTCATTTCACTTTTTCATATCGTCGCACATCTTCCTTCCATCCATTCATCCATTCATTCATTCATACTTGCTCTCACTCAAATTGCTGTTGACTCTTTTTGACTCATTTGAAAAAACAAAAACAATGGATAAGTGGGTGAGGACAAAAAGGAGTAAGTTGAGTTCGACATTGCTTGCTTATAGTAGTAGTCGTATGACTAGAAATTTAGTTTTCGGGTATATAACCCACTTTATCCTTTCACTCCCTTCTATTCTATTTATCTTATTCGACAGCCTTGTCTTTGGCAACCTCATACAACTTTCAGAATATCAATGCCTGCAAGCATACTACTAGAGAATGGAGCTCCTAATGCTATGATGCTGTTTTTAAAATAACAACACCAACAACAACAACACTAAATATATGTATATTGTACACAACTATGTAGAAGAACATTATTACATGACAGACATAACACTACAACTGGAAACTGTGCAGAGAAAATTTATTTTGCTTTCGATTTTCCAAGCTGTCAGTTTACGCTCAAATGCGCTCAGTTCAATTTAAAATGGTTCAGTCCAAACGCATAAAACTAGGTTAAGAGGTTGTTATCCTTATGCTGCTGCCTCATGTTGTTGTTTTCCGAAAATAGGTTTCACAAATAGTGCTGCCTTTTCTTCCATCCTAACCCTTGGCAATATCAACAACATCATCATCATCATCATCATCCTCATCTAACATATCCGTTGTAGACAACAACGAGCCAAGCTGAGCTCAGCTCATATACTATACTATACTGCACACATCTAGATACTCATTCATTGCAATAGAAGAAACCACTACTGCCGCCGTCGCCATTGCCGCCGCCATTTCATTTTGGTTGCTTTTCAATCGACCCCCACACAAACTCCTCCATATACCATATACCACAGTAGTTACTCCATGTTACTCTAACTTTGGTGGGCTTGTCTGCAACATAGACGACACAGCTAGAACCTTCGACTACTGCTGCTTCTACTCCTTGCATACGCTGTTCAAGTTCTTCATCACCATCATAGTCTACCAGCAGTGTTGTTGTTGTTGTAGTTGTAGTTGTCGTCTCTACCATAAGCCGAAGTCGAACAGGATAATAAAATAGGAAGAAGAAATAGGGAAACGGCAAAAAAAAAATAGGAAAGCGAAACGAAACGCAATGCAACGAAATATGAGCGCCGCATCCTAATGGCTAAAAAAGTGTTTGCATTCATTATGGTTTCTTTTTTCACCCGCCAACCATTTTTTTTTTTTATTTATTTTATTTCCAAGTAAGAAATTAAAATAACGTCTATTTTTCTATTTCTCCTCTATTTTTTCCTTACGGTTTTTTTTTTACTTATTTCTCACTTTCAAGTGGTCGCAGTTCTGCAGGATTAAATGCAATTTTTCTATCATTTTTTTTTACTCCTGAGTTTTTCTCGTTAAAGTTGTTAATGGATTTTGTTTAGTTTTTTTTTTTTTCATTTTGCGTTAAACTCAACAAATATTCACATTGAGTGGGGATGCAATTAGTTTATGAATTGTGCGAGCTTAACGCGTAAACCTGAGTTTAGGTTCTTGTAAATGTTTTTCAAAAAGTTTTCAGAATATTTTTCCATAATGAGTCCAGGGGGGTGCAATTTGAATCCTTTAAACTTTCAAGTATTTATATACTTTGGTTAAGAAGGTGAAGTCAGGTTATTTGATTAAACAATAATACGCAGCCAAAGTTGTATGACCTTTTTAAATTAACATTATCCTAGGACTGAAAGTCTGAAATATTAAAATTAAAATGCAAGAAAATTACAATACTAGATAGAGTATGATCTGCCTTTTGGGTCAATTTGTTTATGGAGATCATCATTGTAGTGAATATAAGTAATATGAAGATATTAGTAATGTCTCCTATATTTTCTTAGAATTCAAAAGCAAACCATTTAGTGTCAAATTTTATGATACAAATTTAAGATACATATGCCAATATCAATCTTCATACAATATAGCTAAATATATACCTTTTAGAAAACATGTATGTACTTTTATTTATTTGGCAAATCACTTGTTCTTTACACCCTTAAAGTTTACTTAGACCTGGTACATTCAATTCTTGTATGGGTGAAACGACATTACATCCCTTATTTCAGAGAGTCATACTAATATGAAATTTCAGTATGTCGAATTTTATTAATGAATTCTTCAATCTGAATGGAATTCTATTAGTTGTTAGGAATATTTAATTTAGAAACTTCATTTAAAATGACATAATGACAAAGTTTTTTTTTAAAACATTTCTAAAGCACATAATTTCAAACTGTTGCGCTTGGTGGATGAGCTTGCCACTTTATTCATAAAGGCAAAATCAAACGCCTAATGTTACATCACTTCAGCATAAACTTCAGCATGTTAAGCTGGTAATTGAACTGCGTAAATGCATTCATGGAACCATCAGCTGTAGCTTTTATTCATATGTGGGGTAACTGCCAAATCAGATAAGTAAAACGATTATGACAATCGACGATATCGTTTTGAATGTTTGACAATTGAAAGTGCATGAAATAGTTGAGGCCACAAGCACATCGCTAGTTTAGAACAGTGGTTTAAATATGCAATACAACTGATCAAAACAGTACAGCTTTAAACTAATTAATTAAAAATAAAAGAAATCCGTCTCTAACCCGGTAGGCGAAATTTATTTGCTGAATTACTAGCTATGCTCCTACTCACAGCCATGTGTGGTCAGAGACAAACAATAGATACCCCCATCTAAAAGTGTATCGTTCAGATTCAGTCACGGCGGATGGAAAAGGGTATGTATTGCAGGACAAAAGCGGTGGTCGAAAAAATAATAACGAAATGGATTATGTGAGGCAAAGTTAGTTGTGCAAGTAAGAGCAAGAACGAAATTTCTAGTGGTACGACTAGGGTGACAGAAACTAAGTTGACTCAAAAGCCTTGACGAATCAACAATACCAGCAATAAGTTTATGAAGTAAGCTTATACCAATAGAAATTCGTCAAATACTCAACGAAGAATGATCAGAATGAGTATGAAAGCAAACGTACACTAGGGATACACGAGAAATCATCTACACCAATTATTTGGAAAAAGGACAAATAATAACTTTTGCTAGACGATGAAATCAAGATTAAACTACGCATTTGAAAAAGAAACAGATTCTTAGTTATCAAGACAATATACGTGTGCACACATGCGCAGTTCTGATAAGCAAAATCATGGAAATAAAATTCGAATTAATAAGTACAACATCTATTGTATTCACCAGATTTTGGGGCCAAAGTAACTTCTTTTTATTTCCAAATGCCTATTTCGAGGAACATTTGAAATCCTACTTTTTGGACAACTTAATCATTTTGATAAAACCTTTGGAACAGTGTATAAGACTAAAAGGAGATTATGTTGAAAAATAAAAAGAAAATGACGAAAAAATTGTTTTCTATCATTTTCTAAGGACTTATTAAACGTTCCCCTTATCAGATATACTCCATAGTCTTATGTATGTTAATTCTAATTCTAAATTAAATTTTACTTCATATATTAATTCAATTCTTAGTATGTGAAGAAAGTATTACTTCTGACCAAAATTTGTCAAATATTAGAAACATGATACTTCTTGTACTATCTTCTGACAACTGATGATGATGACGATGATGATAGCTCTACATATTTAATAAATTACTACCATAAATAACTGCATACTTTTGTCAGTTTATTTGAAGTTTCATTCCTCAATTTTACCTTGATTAAATATTTTGGTTAAAAGAAAAAAACAAAAATAGAAATAAAAAATAATTTAAATTAATAAGTTTTGTTTGGGAAATTGCTTGCGGTTGCTTTTTGTGGTTTTATATTAGCAACTAAAAATATTGTGGCATGTGGCATGAAAAATGTGGAATGTTTTAAGGCAACAATATTTTAATTAGTTCAGAAAAGTGTCTGTCTGCAAACCAAAACCATAACAAAAACAAATACAAAAAACAAAAAAAAATAAAAAGATTAAAATGCAAATATTTTAATTAATAATAACGAAATTATTTTTCACAAACAAATTAAATATATTTATATATACTAAGTAATACACATTCATTTTTTATATTCTACTTATACATATACACATATACATACATAAGTACGAGTATATTGGACAGATTTATCATAAAACGATAAACGATTTTACCTCATTTCAATTTAAATTTAAATTGTTTTTAATGCCCAGAATTTTAATTCTTTTTCTATCAATTATTTTTGTATATACATATGTATATGTATATTTACAATAAAATGATCTATATTTATATTTTTATTTGTTGTGTTGTGTTTTGAATACAATAGAATAAAATATCTTTCTATGGGAATATTTAATATTAAATTGGCATCGGAAGCAGCTCTATTAGTAACCAGTACATGTACAATAACATTGTATACATATATGTACATATGATTGTGTATAGGTGTATGTGTGGGAGTGGAAGTGTGTGCGTGCTTGGAGTCCTTTCACTAAATGATTACACTTAACTAGATTTGCATATATTTTAACATTTCCTTTTTATTCAACGTCGACTTTTGTTGTTGGCTGTCGCTCTCACAAGCTCTTTTCTTTCCACTATCTAAGTGTGAGTGTGTGTGTGTGTGTGTGTGTGTACAAAAGGATTATTAAGGAGCTTCATATGTAAATGAAATCCAAATGCACACAGATATACATACGCATACATTGTATGGTGTGACAAAGACAGCAGTCAGCCATTGTAAGTGATGGCGACAGCGTCACAGCATACCTGGTTACTGGATACTCTGTAGAATGCTAGCAAAGAAGCGTAGATTGAAAGATATCACATAAGTATGAAGAGTAATGATGGATGGGGTTGGGGGGAGGGGAGAAGAAAATGAAGGAAACAGCATAAGACCAAAAGACAGGCAAGCAAACCAACAAGCAAGCATAGATAACCTGGCAGGCAAACACAGTCACACTCATTTTGTTTGGTGGCAAAAAGGAACCAGGCGAGAACAACAAAATGAACGCATGATGATGAGAAGATCTACATACTCACACTCATACACACACACACACACATGCAGATACTTACATAAACATGTATGCATCCTTGCATACATTTTACCTTTATGAAAAAGCTTAAAATGCGCACCAGACTCACCACACGCCACACACACACATACACGTACAAATGGATTCAGAGTCCTGAATGAGCACGACATGGCAATGTGCATAAATGTGTTTGGCGTCGTTCCTTTTTCTTTCAGTGTGCGGGTTGACTATTCTGAACAAAACAGATCTGAACTGAACAGAACAGAACGAAAGGATATGAACTAAGTGAACAAAACGGAAAGGAAAAAGGAACAGAACATACATAAATGAACCAACGAACGAAAGAACAAGCGAACAAACGAACCAACGAATGCGTTTCGTCGTAATTTATGCTTAAGATAAAGTCCTTGAATAAATACATGGAAAATCCTTTGAAATTGAAATTAAATACGAATATCATTTTTTAAAGGCACACACTGGCTCATGGCACACACCACACACATGAGAACTGGAAAGCTGGCAAAGGAAATGAAATTAACATTTGAGCGCACTTTGTTTTTTGGAGAAAATTAAAAAGCTTTTATAGGAAAATTGTGCGGTTTAACTCGAAGGTTTATTTATATTTATCTTCTTGCCTGTTTTTCTCTTCCTCTATGTCTCTCTTATCTGTTGTTTTGTACTATTTTTTTTTTTTTAGAACTGCAGCAATTCAATATGTGACTAGGTTAGCCTGGGTTTATGTTTCACTAAGCTTAGTTCAGTATAAATAAAAAAAATAACAACAACAATAGCATTAAGAACTAAAGCCAAATGCATATTTATATTCATTTTCACCCAGAATATCCTTGCATTTATTTGATCCTAATAAATATAGAAAATTAAATTGTTTTTTGCGAAATATTGTATCAACAAATTAGAAAGAGGACATTTTTAAGCGTTGAACCGTGGAGTTGATAAAATAATCTCTAGGAGGACATAAAATAACGTGATATGAACAGACTTTATGAAATATCAAAAGATAAGTTATCGAAAATGTATTTGAGTATAGGATTTATTCTAGTAAATAGGTTTATTTCCAGTTTTTTAAAAACCAGAGATTGGCGATTTGACATGAATAGAAGGAGAAGAGGTGCATTTCCTATGAGAACAATGTCCTACAACGTCCAACTTTGAAGTTTGTCAAGAAAAGTAGTAGAGTAGGAGTAATGAGTCCACAGGAATGTCAAGAAAATGAAGCAGTGTTGTAAGGTTGAGTTTTATGTCCTAAGGGTTGTTTAAGTCGTGACGTATTCAAGTTGACTTACCTCCGATCTTGTTAGAGTCTCTTTCGCAAAGAAGTTAGTAACTGACTTCATTGTTTTTTTGTCTTAAGTATAACACTACGTGACTTTTACTCAATTACAACTGAATACCGTTATACAGTAAAATCTCCCGTAGGCGGATACCTATGGTTCCTGAATTTGTCCGGCCACGATATATATCCGCCCACCAGAACTTTGGGACTAAGAAATTTGTCCAGCCACGAGAGATGTCCGTAACGAAAGATTTTACTGTATTATATATTAAATTGCAAGACATACCTAAATTGAACAGATGCGGAATTCGGTTAATTTAATTCTTCATTTCAATTTCAATGGAGGGACAATTGCTCCTGTTTAGGCAAAAAAGGCCTTCACATTCAGTTTGCTTATTTATTCATTTATTAAATTAGGTAAATTATGCAATAAAGTAACAAATGCTAATAGAGTACTATTCAATTTAGTTTTTTACTAATCTTAGCTTTGGAAATGTCCTTTGGGGGACTTGGCTCTGATAGTGGACTCCTCATGTTGGTTTTAGAGAAAAATGGAGATCTCTGGCACCAACCTTGGACAATAGTGGATTACTCTTTTACCCCCACAATTCTCCTACCCTTTCATATTTTATCAGGTATCACAATGGGCTTTAAGGCTTCTGGGTGAACTCACGAATAATCGCTAGTAGCCTGCATCACCTAACCTAACCTAGCTTTGGCATATGAAGACATTGTAAATAAAATGATGCCCTATAATATGTTCTTTAATATATATTCTCTCTCTTATGAAATTATAAAAGGAATTTTTCATGAATCTGTTGAATCACAAATGGCATTTGATGATGAGTTAACCTTTAAAAGATTTTAATAGAAAATGTTTAAAAGATCTATACAAATTTCAATTGTTAATTTAGAATTATTTATCAATTATATGACAAAGTCCACTACTAAGGTACTGCTCAATACTATTTTAGTACCATTTAATCTAATTAATAGCAAAAACAACTAGTAGTTTCACTTGGTTTTGACTGGATAACTAAACTTAAATATACGTTAATCTGAATTTTGATCACTTATCAATCAATATCTCTCTATACATTACATATGCATTGTATTCGTCGTATTATACTATATAGATGTTAATCATACAAAAATTGCATTTCTCTGCATTGAAAATTATTGTACATACAATACAAAAAATTATTTAGAGAATTTCAGTTATTTGTCTATGCGGTTTATTGGCCAAAATGCATGCATAGTTTTGAATTTTGAATACTCATCTGTTTGATGCATACATATACTACTATAGTATAACATATGCATTGCTCTAAATATACTATAACTTATATCAATGAATATATGGTACATGTATCTATCGGTATGTATCTAACTGTAACTGTATAGATATGTAAATTCCGAAAATTTTTTTATTTTTGATTTTTGTTTGTGCGTTTAAATTTTTTGGCTTCAAATCTAATGTCAATGTGGCCAAAGGCAATAATACCATCCAACGACTACAATAATAATAAACAAACAACAAAACATCATAGAAGAATTTGAATTTACTATGGAAAGAAAGAAAAAAAAAAACACACACACACAAAAATAGTTCGAGATACAAACGTGTGTATAGTCAGAAAAATAATAAAAAGAAATACTCATAGTAAAATATTTTTTGAAGTTTTTCATTTTCATTGCTGATTGCTATATTAAATTAATTTCATAGTCATTCTACTAAGTTTTTGAGCCAAACCTTTTATTCAATTTAAATTTTCATTTTCATTTCCATTTTGTATGCATTTTTGTTGCACAGACTACACTCCATGTTTGTCTGTCTGTCTATCTGTCGAATAAGTTCATCTACTACAAAGAATCTTTGGCTGTCTCTATGTCTGCCTATAGTCGTGTATACATGTTGTTGGACAAAATGCACGAAACAATATTTAGAGCAATGCAAGAGTAGCAGCAGCAACAAAAACAATACTAAGTGTTATTTGGTTTGGTTACATTGGGCTTAGAGATGAATGAATGAATGAATGAATGTAAGTTTCTTGGCTAAGATGACTGGTTTGGTTTCATACTGATGACTAACATAGGTTGGTTAGGTTGGTTAGTTTGGTTGGATGTTGGCTGTTGCCATTTTGGCCAATTGAAGCTATTAAGCAATTTTTATTGGCATTTTACTTGCAGCTTAAATGCAGTTGTTAGCAACCTCTTTTTCCATCTTCATCCTCATCATCATCACCACCACCACCACTACCATCATCATCATCATCATCCACATCTTTTTGTTTAGCATTTGCATTTTACCTTGATTTTGATTGCTATTGTTGTTATTGCATAAAATAAAATTTTATTTGTTTAATGTTAAATTAAATAGGATTTGTGTTAGGCATACATATATAGATAGTAACATATATTTGCCGCATGCTAAATTCCTATGTACAATATCTATGAGTATACTCGTATAATAAATATTTATTATTAATTTTTGGTTGTAAATATACGTAGTTTTATTTGATTTTTCTTTTTGTATTATTATGATTATTATTCATTCATATTGTTGTTGGGTTTTTTTTTTTTTTTTTTTTTGTGTTGTCAGTTATAAAATTGAACTGCAGAGACATTGTTTAATTTTATGAAATAATGAAATAAGACAATTTGATTTCATTTATTGTATATTTGATTTACCATATTTTTCATTTTCTAATTAAATTTTTGGTTTTTGTAAAAGCTTTTTGTGTTTATTTATTTATTTATATGGTTATTGTAGTAGATTCATAGATTCATGTGTATTTTATATACGAGTAGTACTGTATACTTGAGGTAAGGACAAAAAAATTACAGACATTTTCATTAATTAATAACTAATCCCTATATATATTATTATTTCGAATGTTATGGGCAATAAAGAATTGAAGTGAATTAAATGAAAATAGAAAAAAATTCAGTGGAGTTCAAAAGTTTCCCTTCTATGCTATTTTTAACATAAATGAAGTCCTGTTATTTATCAGAGCAAGCTGTATGAGGCATCATGGGCAAAGTGAAATGGATTCACGCAATATAAAACAAATCAAAAAAGAAAAATCCCTTTGAGAAATAGGATATTAATGAATGTTTCATTTTGTAGCGTTCAAACTATGTAAAGTTAGAAAATATAAACGAAATGATTCATTGCAAAATATGCCTGAAATCGGATGACCAAAGAAGCTTTCTCTTGTGTCATAAAGCAAATGCACTAGTAATCAAATGTAAGTGCCCTAAAACTATCGAAGCACATTGCCAATACTTTGAACTAACATGTTCATTCAGAAACCCTGCAAAGGGCATTGCAGGAGAACGTTTATAGAAGCTGAATTCCACAAAAGAAGCATCTAATAAACAAAGAAAAATAGGCAGTTTAGTTTGACATTTCAAATGATTAATATTATTTTATTTTATTAATTACAAGTTCAATTTGTTCGAAATTGCTGTTCATTCTAATGTCTTGCCTAAACTTAACACCGCCTTTCAAACGACAAATTGGTTCCCACATTAAAATACGGGGTATGGGGGCCAATAGCGGAGCATCTGGCGATAGGAATTTGTACTTTATTAACATCAATGCAAGAGCATTTTAGAACATAACATACAGTCTGGACAGCTTGAGTGTTGGATATAAATGGATCTTCCAACAAGACAATGATCCCAAGCTGCTTTATAGCCCTTCTTAATCAGCAGAGGATGTTTTAAAAAGAAAATTAGAGAATACTCGTACTGCTGTAACTATTAAGAATTTATTAAGAGAAATTAGCAAGGTGTGCTTGTGAGATGGCAAAAGACGACTTACATGACCATGAAGAGGCTTTGGTGATCATGATATGGCGAGATAAAGTGACCACAAGTAAATTTTAAAAATTATTTTCTAAAACATTTGATTTGAAATTGTTATCTGTACAAATGTTACACATAACTAATCTGCCCGGGTATCTACTAGTTATTTATAAAATAAAATTGCAAATTCATAATTTTGGATTATGGTCTACAACTCGTCTTTAAACTTCACATTTAAAGGCAGTATGTTAATTTTTGCCCTTAATCTTATTGAAAAAATAAAATATTATTCTTTTATCATTTTAATACAAACTTCAATCGCTGAAATTTCAATTGTTTGTATTCCATTTGAATTGCAACTTAGTTGATGGCGCTTGTTATGAATGGATTGCATCTCATGTTCATTCTCAAATAATAATAATTATTGACATTATGCTAAAGCAGGTGCCTAGTTTTTAATGTGTAAAAATAACTTAATATCATTTTCTTAACATTAGTTCAATGTATCATAATGCCCAAGAATATACCTATGTGTTAATAGTATTTCTTATTCACCACCATGTCCACCAACATAATAAACTTAATCTTGAATGTTTACTTACATAATTAGATACTTTATTCAATTGTTAACACTTCAAATTAAATTCTTATAAAATCACCTTTGTGCTATTGTAGATTAACTCAATTTATTCATTTTGTAAATTTTCTATTTTACATATATTTTTATAAAATTTATAATAAATAATCACTGTTTGTTTGTCTTGTCATTCTACTTATCATATTTCAATGATTATTAAAACATTTATTTAAACAAGAAGATATTTATTAATTATTTTACATTTCAAAATTCTATATTCTATCATTAAATTCAAAAACAAAACATCTTTTTGTGGTTTATGGTTTGTTGATACTCAATACATATAGTATATGGTGAATAGGTTAAATAAAGCAACTTTATATTCATTCACCTCTTAGGACTTAGCTTAGGTTTATTGCTATTGCACTTCAGATAATTCCTCAATTCTTATTTAATTGCCTCAATTTTGTCTTAAACAATCTAAATGATATAAGAGTGTGTGTGAAGAAGGTCAATATCTAATGAAATCCATTCCATTTAATTGAAGAACACAAGCCGACGGCATGTGATTTTCCAATAAATGTATTTATAACATAAATTCAACATTATTCATTCATCTTAAACATCAAATAAAAAATAATTACTAGATTATAAAATAGAAAATATATTGAAAAATATATAAGAATAAATAAAATATTATGGAAAAATCCGCTTAAAAAAACTCTGCAGATATATGAATGAATTTGGTTTTGAATAGAAAATAGAAAAGAAGTATGTTTATGTTATCAAAAATAGCATGTATTTACCACTGAATAACTAATGCAAAATACCAAAAACACAAAAAGAGGAAAAATAACTAATAGAAAAAGCAAACAAGTGAAAAAGTATGTGCTTAAACAATTTTATTGAAAATTCTTTTGCAATCGTCCTCATACTCATACACATACTCAACTCGACCAACACATGCATGCACTTTAAATGTTGCCTAACTGCAGGCGTTCAATAGACCAAACTAAATATTTAACAAAATCTAAACTTTATAAGCTAAAAAATTGTTAAACAGAAATAAAATACGAGAGTAAAGATAGGAGAATATGTATCTGCTTCAATTTATCATTCAGTAGTGGCGCATATACTCATGCACACAGTAGTGCATACATAGTCAGACAAAGCGACATTCTGCAATAAATCCCCATCAGATACTCGTATATTTATTTACTGCAACAGCAGCGCTTCATATTTTATTTTCGTAAATATTTTCAAATGCGATTTTTTAGTGCAAAATGAAAATGCAATGAAATACAAAAAGAGAGCAAAGCACCAAAAATATATATAAAAATCGGAAAATGAAAGCATAAAAGGATGATGACGATGACGACGACGACGATGGTGACGATAACGACAGGACGAAAATGTGAATTCGGATTTTTGTGGTACTTTCTTTTGCAAAAAATTGCAATTGCTTGGTTGGTGGCCACCAGAACCACCAACACAACAAGGTAGCAGTGTAGTTGTATGTATCTTTTTATTGTATCTACAAGAGTGAATGGTCTTGTTGTTGTTGTTGGTTGAAAGCAGACAGCAGAAGTAACGTGTGTAGTTAAAATATTTATAGTCCACAACCATACACACCATACTCACCATATACTCATATATTAATAAATAAATGTAGATATATTTTTTTAATATTTTGAATACATGTATAAAATATATTGTGTAAAAGTGGATAAAAAGAAAAATTGAAGGATGGATAACGACAATGATGATGATGCTGATGATGATGTCGAATACTTGCCGATTGTTTATATTACTGCAATTTTTTACTTTCATTTATTTGCTTCCAATTTTTAAAAGGTCTAACATCTTTATGTTTGATCAGGAATGAAAGAAATTCCAAATGATCATTTTACCAATGAAATTAGTTGGAAATTCCATATGCTGCAAGAACTTTCAAAGCGATGCTCTAGAAAATCATTCTTAATTCAATAAACCACATGTTACATAAGTCAAGTCAAGAAATAATTTTTCAGTTCTTATTGATCTTTCTTTTTTTTTTTATTTATTTGCAACTGTCGACTGACGAGAACCAGCGAAATAGGAGGGTCTTGAGGGTGTTACCTTTTCAGGCGTCGCGTTTGCCTGCTGTTGTCTAGCAGGTTGATTGACAGATGGTTGACGTGGGCATCTAACTTATTGAAATGCCTGATACTGTGTCTCACAATCTCCTCATTCTTTGTTGGGATCTGCAAAACTCGGTGGATGACTGAGTTCCGGACAAACCACTGTTCACCTACAATCCTCCACAGATTTCCAGGTTTGAGTCAGCTGCAGTTCCCCAAAGCTATATACCGAGGGTCTTTACCGGTTTCAGTACGGCCTTGTACAGTAACAGCTTATTAAGCAGGTTGAATTTGTACTAAGCAGCCAACTCATTCTTCGAAGTTTTGGTACCAAGTGGCCGTTGATTGACGTTTATTAATCCTTATACTCGGCACCGTGATATTAAGTCTCTACGACAGGTGTTCACGTTAAACAAATTGACTTTCATGTTTCCTTTTGGTCATAATGTGTGGTTTCCAGTTGTGGCGCTTGTCCAGTGTCAGTCCCAGGTGCTTGATTCAATAAAAATATTATAAATGATCTTCTAAATGAGACTCATTTTGAATACTTTTTACATCATTACCATGCTTATGTTTCTCCTTTAAGAGTCATTTAGAAAACTATCTTTCAATCAAGAGTTTATGAAAAAACGAAATGAAGTGATGAACTGAAATAAGTATGGAAGTATAAACAATCATTTGAGGAAGAAACGGGTATTCTCCAATTCAAAAGGAGATTTGCTCTTTACAAACAAAAATCAAGTATATTTATAAATATCCTTCTATTAAAGAAACATATAGAAATCATTGAATCAAAGAAACAGCCACAGCCACTCTTCAATGATGTTCACACTCAAACATGTTTATCTTATTTCTTTATTTTCTGTTTAATAATGAAATTTCATGTTTTCTGTATTTTGGATGCAAAATACTCATATACTACAAAATTTTTATCTGTATTTTTTGTTTGTTTTATGAACACAAAAGGATGACTGAGTGCAATTGAAAAGCGCAAATTAAAGCGTTGCATGCGAAAATATTTATTAATGTATCTATAAGAGTATCATCATATAGTATGTATAAATATGAATGAATCAATGAATAAATGGATAGATGTGAATGAATGGATAAATAAGAGGAATACTGAATACATGTCTCAATGAGTAAGTGATAAATAAGTATGTTACATATATGAATGGTTTATTTAAATTATTGATGCAGACTATAACACTTGAATAGAAGTTATTAAAAGGCAAAGTAACTTCCTAGTATGATATCTGTTTATATATATTTATGTATACAATACTCTAAGAGGATATCTTTCCTGATGTGATTGTGCTAACGTACTACGTTAAACAAGTCATAAGGAGAAGAAGTATGAATAGTAAACCTATCAACGGTATAACAAAGGCATTGCCAAATACCAATAAAGACAAAAACAATATTAGTAGCAGGCAGGAATAAGACAAAGTAGAAAGTATGCAGAAATGCAGCAACAACAACACTAACAACAATAGAAACAACAAAATATTCTTTATGCGCAATAACATCAAAATATATTTGGCCAGTAATGGATTGCACTTAACATGCCACACACAAACCACAAGAGCCACAAGAGTTCCAGCTGCTTGCCTGCATGCACTCACTCACTCACTCATTCACTCACAAAGCTCAAACTTTCTGTAGAATGTTGCATGTGTTTGTTTGTATCGGTGTGTGTGTGTGTGTGTGTGTGTGTGTAAGCATGCAAAATACATGTAATTCATCAATTTAGTGAAATATCTTTTGGTTTATACACAACGATGATGGCGATGAGAACGATGTCTCTCTGCTGTTACATGAATACCATGCAAAAGCAAAGGAAAACAAAGCAAAACTCATATCTCTATGCACCCACAGTTTACCTTAGCCGACAGGGTCTATAATGGCCCAAAGAAAAGCAATGCAAAAACGAAAACAAAGCTCATATCTCTATGCACCCAGAGTTTACCTTAACAGGGTTTATAATGGCCCAAAAAATAAACAACAAGAACAACAACAAGACTGAAATACAAAACAATAGTATGAGTGAGTGAGTGAATGAATGAATGTATGTATGAGTATCTATGTTTGTAGAAGTATTTAATCCAAACCATAACCATAACCAAGTTAAGCAAGTATTGCATATTTATAGCTGTTTTATAAAACTTTATATTCAGATGCATGTACAATAGTAGTAGTTCTGAAGTTGCTCGAGGGTTCTTTGTTGAGAAAATTATGAAATTGAGTGATTAGAAAATTATGTGTGCAATTTAAGTTAATCAAGTTAAAGCAAACAATATACCAAGAATTAATTTGTATAATTTGCTTTCTTTATTTCAACCTAAATTCTCGTATTTTCCACAGGGTATTGTACAATCTTTCAATCTCTCACATATCAAGAGAGATTTTTTCATAGTTCTAACAAAGACATGTACCCAAAGTGTTTGTTTTTATCGACTATATTTGATGATAATAAAAATTGACATATCCAAGAAGAAAAACTTTTACATTTCAGAAGAAGACATTGTATCCTAAACTTGGGTTGGGTCTTTTTTATTTTCTTTTTATGATTTTGAACAGAAAACTAAAAGGAAGTTTTAAAAGAAATGAAAGTTTCAAATTATAAAATTGAAAAAGTTTATGGAAATTTCATTCATTAATCATCACAATGACCCTCGAAAGAAGTATTGTTATACCTTAACTAGAAGAACTAAACACATGGGATACTTTGGTAAGTACTTATAGAAGTAACCCACTCACTCACTCACTCACTTACACACTTGTTCACTTAGTGTGCTGAATTGAGCTGAACTGAGCCACCCATTCTATTATATTCTATTCTATCAGTGTGTCTTTGTCATTGTCGTTATTGTTCTGTTATTATTGTTGTTGTCGACAACAGCAACAACAACCAAAAACAACGTGAAAAAGCCCATAAACAATTCAGAATGTAAACTTACCTTTTATGTGAAATATTTATATTCCAAAAGTGGCTGCAATATAATCCCAAAAATGTTTCCTCTTTTCACATGCATACGAATACGATACAAGTACTAAATAGATAGATAGATATAGTAGCAACGACAAGGAGTAGTAGTAGTAGAAGTAGTAGTAGTAGTAGAACAAGACAAGTGAGTAACACATGAGCTCATGTACATGTATACTATTTGAGTGAGTATTTGTACTCTTTTTCTTTTATCTTCCTGTTGTTGTTATCGTATCGTGTTGTACTAACTTCAACACTGTTGCTACTATAATCACACAGATAGATAGACATATACATGCATGTCGTATACGTAACAAGGACAAGTCAAATGTTGTAACTTTTTCTTTTTGATGATTTGCTCTTATTTGCTATTTTTGTTTTGGTTTTGGTTTTTATTATTATTTACGTTAGTGTTACCTCCTACTTTCTCTACTTTTTTTTTTTTTTTTGCAACAAGCCAGAAATTTTTGTTTTGAAGTTAATGTTATTTATAACCCCAAACGTCAATTGCCGCTTGCCGCTTACTGTTTTTAAACCAAAAATCCTTTGTTTATGTTTATGGTAATCCACACATCTATGAATATGCAACTTAATTCACATACAAAACACACGCTGTATAGAGATATGAGATACATGGATACATTTCAGAGAGAATTTCATTTGTTTGCGATATGCCAAGCCAAGTTCGTTAGATTTATATAATTTCATTTGCATTCATTTACATTAAATATCCTTTATTTTTCGGTTTTTTTTTTCTATATGTACTGGTGTTTCTGGATGAAAACAAATTTTTGTATTATTATTATTTCTATTGTTTGTTGTTGTTGTTGTTGTTTATCAACCGCTTACACTGCACATAGATATGCATAAATGTAGTAAAAAGGAAACCCGAAACCATTAATGTAACATTTAGAATCACCGCATAATGTAATGAAACGGGTATTTAGTAAGTAGCATCAGCGGCAGCAGCACATCAAATGCCGGCACACACATGAAATGGTCTCGTACATGGTTTCGTCCTTTATGTAGGAAATAGATAGAATAGAATAGATATGTATCATACAATGTATTGTTGAAGAGGCTTACACAAACCACCAAAAGTAAACAGGTAAAAATAACAAAAAAAAAAAAAAACATTTAAAACAATGCAATGGATACTACTGCTGGTGATGCTACTGCTGCTGGTTTTGCTACTTGCCACATGTAACTGATGGACAGACTGACTATGTAACCAACTATCTGTCTATCTGTCTGTCTTTTACAAACTCTCCTCTCACTTACTCACTTGTGATGATGAATTTTGTTTTGATTTAATTTTGAAATTATTTTGAACAATGTTTTTTTTTTTGTTTTGGTTTTGTTGTTGTGAGGCGCCACCAAAATGTTTAGCTTAGATACACGGACACACACAGACACTCGACTACCTCCTTTACTTGTTTGTTATTTGCTGTTGTTTATATTACGTTGCGCTTTTGTTGTTTTATTATTATTATTACATATTATTATTCCCAGTTTAATGTTTGCAAAAGAGAGAAAATGTTTTTGACCAACAACAACGAACAGCAACAAAATCTCATGCAACCAAACATACAAAAAAAAAATAAAATTATGCCGGCTATTTGCATATGAATGTGGTTGTGGCAGATAGATAGATAGATAGATATGTAGATAGATAGGATGCACATAGGTGGGCCCCTCTTTGTTGTAGTACTGCGAGTATTTGCTACCACACACGTGAATCAGTGAGTGAGTGAGTGAGTATATTTTGCAAAAATTTCTATTCTATTTCACCCGCTTTCAGCAATGGGGAGACGAAAAGTGTGAATGTTTATCAGTTCCCTGCTTGGTTGGATGGTTTTGTGGGTTCGTTCTATACTACTTAGTATGTAAGTTTCTTTTGTATCTTACTTTTAAAGAATAACCGCTGCCGCTGTTGATTCTGTTGATGGTGGTGATGATGATGATTATGATGTTGATGTTGCTTGCTGATGATGATCCGTAGAACTCCTCTGTTCTGTGTTTGTTGTCGTAGTGAATAATGAAACCACAATTATTTTTTATCTGAATTCTGTTTTTTTTTTTTGTTTCTTTCTTTATTTATTTATTTTTCTTTTAATTTATTTATTTACATATTTTTATGCATTTTATTTTGATGTTGCCCGTTGCTTTTTTGTGTTACCGCTTTTGAAGTTGATTGTTGGCTTTTGTTTTGTTTTTTGTTTTCGTTTTATTTTGTTTTTATTGCTCTTGAGATATTCATTCGTAGTAAGATACAATTGTAGTATCTCTGCATAGAATATATACCTTTAATACATATTCTGTTGTGTTATTGCTCGTTTATTTGTCGTTATGTTATAACGTTTGTTGCTTGCACTCACTCTTTCACTGATTCACTCAAACATTTAAAATGAAATTTTCTAATAAATTTTTCTTATTTTTGTTGTTGTTGTTTATTTCACCTTTTATTCTTCTTTTATTGCCACTGACTGCTTTGTTTGCTTCTTCTTATTAACATAAACATAAATCATAATAATTTTCAATTCAAAAGAAGCGGCAACAAGAATGAAAATGTTGATGTTGCTGTTGCTATTACCTTTGCTTTTGCTGTTGATGATGATAAAAGAAAGTATGTCGTGTCGCGTAGCGTCAAATGGTGGCAAGTAGTATCTACTTCTCTGTTAGCAATAAACAACGGAAATGCACAATAGTTGCACGGGGGCAACAGAGTGCAAGACACAGAGACACACACTTTCTCTCACACTACAAACACTTGAAGACAACAGACGCATGCAACAACAAATGCAAAAAGTATCTGTGTGCAGCATTCAACGAGCGCCAATTTCTTTTTTTGTTTTCGTATTTTGTTTGCGCTCGTTTTGAACTTGCAAAAATAAGTAAATTTTGAGAGATGGTTTTTGTTTGCACAAATATATTTATTTACTTTTTTTTTAACTTTTAACACTTTTTATTGTTTATTTTTTTTTTTTTAGAAGAAAAACAAATTTTCTTTATCGGTGTTTTTCTTATTTTCTTGTGATTTTTGTTTAAAAGAACAGAAAAACTCGCGCGCGTGTTTTTCTTATCAGCGAAGTGAACAGCTTCAGCTCTTCCGCTGCTGCAAACCGTTCGACAAGAAACTTAGGAAGTAACTGAATTCGCTTTCAGCAGCACCTGGATTAGGTCACCTCCGCTCGCTCGCTCGCTTGCTTGCTTGCTTGTCTGTTTCCTCGATTCGATTTGATTCGCTTCGTTTCGCTTGTTCGTTTCACATTCGTTCGGCTTATTCGTTTCGTTCAATCGTATGTTGTTGGTTGATGATTCGTTTGTGCTTCCGATTTATTGTTTGTTTCTTGTTATTGTTGTTCATTCTCTACTCCATTGAAATATTTTACCGCTCTCTCTCACTCTCTCTCTCTCTCTGGCTCCAATAAGAATGTAACACATGAATTAAAGCCGACGTTACATGCATTGTGTTTCATTTCCAAAAGGTTCCATGTTTGTTTGCTCTGTTTACCATTTACAAAACATTCTACTATTCTCTCAACATATGACTCGCTCTCTTTCTCTGTGTGATGACTTTTACTCACCCTTTGATTGGGACTTAATTCACTCTCCCCCCATCTCTCTCTATCACTTTACTTGTATCGGCACTTAAGCTCACCGCTCTCGTCTTGTAAATATGGTTATCATGTGCTCATAATTCAATTTCCTTTCGTTAAGCAATTACTCTATGAAAATGGTCTGAAATTTTGCTCAAGGGTTTGTATGCGAACAATTGGAATTGAAATCATACCTATTATGATTATTGTTTTTATCCAATTAGAGGAACATTGGGCATTGGAACAAGACATACAAACATGTTAGCAACAGAACGAAAGGAAAACTCCAACTTGTTAACATAAATGGAAATTCGAAAAGAAGAAAATTTAATATAGGCTATTGTTCGGGGTTCCCGAGCAATAGGGGGCTACCAGCACCAATTAGTAAATCTTTTAAAAATAGTTGAGATCTATAAAAGATCCATAATGTATAAGGTAATAGAGTGAAGAGGATCACAGACTAGTAGTGTTTTTTTTAATCCAAACACACCATTGAATGTACTTACCAAACTGTAAGTAACTGATTCCGGTCAAGTAGTGCCTTACAACTGTTTATGAAGCCAAGTACATTTCTCTTATGTAAAATTTTTGGAATTCCCACAATATGCGTTTGAGCTCGAACAAATTGACGTTATCACTTTTCACATTAAAAGCCGCTTAAATAACAAATTAAATTGTAATAGAAATAAAATTATATATTGATAACGTACTACTCATTAAGATTCTGGGGAAATACGTGACGACTGAAGATCGATGCAATCGTATATAAGCCTCAGTTTAAAATGAAATGATTAACATTGTTCCAAAGATCATCAATATAGAAAGATGAAACTAATCGCTTTTGTTGTTTGCATTATTGTGGCTTTGGTTCTGTCTATTCAAGCGGCACCGATGCCTGGAGGTGGAGGTGGTGGCGGCGGCGGAGGCGGTGGACGTGGATGCAATTGTGAACGTGGTGGAGGAGGAGGTGGTGGTGGTGGCGGCGGTGGTGGTTGGGGTAATGGACCTGGCGGTGCTGGTGGTGCCAAGGGACCTGATTGTGTACGACCAGCATGGATGCCACCATGTCCACCCTAAACAGTTTAAAAGAAGCTAGCTTAATTATAATTTGATGTAATATTGGAATTTTGTATTGTAAATAAATTTTTGCTGTGATTAGTTTTAAAATACCCTAATACTGAAATTAAATTAAATGAATCTGTTATTATTGTATATCTATATAAAGCCTTTGATGAATATTACTTATTCTGCAATTGAGCTTTTGTTTACTTTTAACAGACTTCATAAACTGAAAATTTTCTAAAATTCCAAACTCCATTTACATTTGTGAAAAACAGAACATGTAAATAACAGTTCGATAACATCTTTTGAAGCTACCTACAACGAAGTTTAAACACATATTTTCATTTGAAATTACATATCTGAATGATACTACTGTTAAGTAAATTAACATGTAAATATGTCAATAACAGAATCTGCAGCTAGACACTTCTGTTAGCTTTATTTCATGGCTTAGCTAGCAAAGCCACAGTAAAATTTACAGTCACAAATTTCATTAACAGTTTTATATTTTTCCTTAAATGTTACCAGTAGCAAGAATTTGAACTTTAAATTTTACTAACTTTTACATCTGTAATACATTAACTACCACTGTTAACTTTGTTTTCAGTACAAAATCTCAACATACAACAGTGGATAATGCGATAATACGGTATCTACCGTATAAATGCATAACATAATAAATGTTTCACAATTAACAGGCTGTTGTGTTTTTGTATTACATTCTAGACAGTAAGGGCCAACTTTTTTACAGCCGCGATAGCACTTTAAACCTCTTATAAATAAACATGTTGAAATTAATAATTTCTTTCATTTTAATTTGAATTTAACTTGTAACAGTTTTATTACAGTATAATTAATTGCAGTTAGACATCATTTACAGAGTAAAAAAAATGAACGTGTAAATATGTCGTCAATAACATTGCTATAGCATCAATAATTTTATTTAAAAATATTATGTAAATATTTCGCTACAGCTCGAAAATTCTACTATTAGATGCATAACACTAGTACTGTAAGCTCTGTTTACTTTACACCAAATTGTAATTATAACAGTGGCTTCGTATCGTTTGTTAACATGCTTGGTTGCAGCACGATGAAACGTGCTAGATCAACTAGTTAACATTAAAATATGCAGTATGAATAGCTGGTTCAAAACTGGTACAAGACTGGTTCGTAGTGAATTACTATCGATACGGGGACTAATGCCACCAAGCATACTGCAGGGATTAGTATAAAACATATATTACTTTAACAAAATAATTGAGATAATACTATCTTTACATGGTCAAAAAACAATATCAATCATTTGTGAACGTGTGTTTGAAGATGATAACTGCAAAGCAGGTCAATGGTTTCAAAAATCTCATGCTAGAAGAAAATTCAAAACGATTCAGATATTCCTCCAAGCATTGTTTATGAGACGATTACATAACATTAACATTATGCTAAAAATTAATATTGCTTTTTGACTATGAAAAGGGTCATTTAGCTTCCATTTGAAACCATTAACAGTATTAACAGTTTCGTATGTTATCTAAATTAACAGAAAGACACTACTTGCATGAACATGTTAAAATGTCAATAACATTTTCATTGTATCAGTTTTGAAAATTAACATGTCAATATATTAATAACATTTCCATAGAATCCACAGTAAAGTTTATATTAAACAATTATTTCTTGTATTGTATCTACATTGCAACTGAACATTACAGTTTGCTTTGTTTACAGTCTAAAAAAACATTTAAAAATTGCATTCATAAAGTTTACAGTCGAATGTTACATTAACAGTCTAGTCTATTCGCTCAAAAGAATCATCCGCTATACCTGAAAACAATACAATTAGTTTTGTTTACTGTAAACATGTAACTGTTTCATACTAGAATTTTTTAGAAGTTACAGATTCTGTTAGCTTCATTAACATGTAAATATGTCAATAACAGTCTCATGGTATCCATTCAAAAATATCTTGCTTTGGTTCAAAAGATTAACATGCAAATTTATCAGTAACATTTCGATAGCAGTATTTGAGAATATATTTTTAATTGAACTCATAGATTTCTCTCATTAAGTATAGTACAATGTCCCGGCGGACAATTTCATTTCAACCGTAGGTCTTCTACGTTTTCAGTAATATTGTCATTCAGTTTTTTTATTTTGAAAATTAAGCCTTTTTTTTGTAGTTAAAAAAATAGAAAACACAGTCTATTTATAAGTTTAACAATTAAACCTTCCATATTACTACTGGGAATGCTGGGAGGGCTAGACTTGAGTCAAAAATTTATTGTTTTTAAAGAATTCATCTTTTCTCTTTAGCAATTCGATAGCGAATATTGGTGATCATATAACATTAATCACATCAAGATAGCAATCCCCCGGGATTGTCTATCCACAATGGGTTACATTTATTTATATTGTAACTGCCATCTGAATTTAAAAAAACAAAAATCACAAATAAAACCAGTCTTTCAGAACAAATTTTCGGTCAAATCTTTGTCAGTTTCTTTTTGTTAATATATTTCACATTATTGTTCAATTTTGATTTGTAAATCCTCAGCATTGTGGAGGAAATTGATAAATTGGCGATAATTTCCAGAGAATCTGCCAAGTTCATCAATAGATAGCATATATTGTAGTAAAAGCAACATGCACCCACAACACAAATATATAGAATATAAATCTTCAAAGTTCTTTTGTTTACAATATCCTCTTAGGCAGCATTGCCACTTTTGCATTTTCGTCATATGTCACACTTTAGTTATTCTGGGAACATTGATAATGTTAGTTCTTTTCTTTTGATCGTGAAGTTCGTGTGTGCAATTTCTGCGTGTGCTAAATTATAGAAAAAATAGTTCTTATACTATGTATAAAGTGTGTGTTAAGTTGTAAAAATTGTGGACTTTTGTTGTTGATGTAAAGTGTAATATACGCAAAGTGAATAATTTACATTATATGTATTTGTTTTTAATTATAAAAATAAAGTCTCAATTGTCTACTTGGGAAGCAGCGCAATAAGAAATAAGGAGATATAAGAGATCTGATAGTATTAGTTAGATCTATCAAAATCAAAGTAAAAATTTGTTGATTCAAGTGAGTAATAACACAGCGGACTTGATTTTTCCTCAATTTAACTATTTTCTATTTTTCACATATCTCCAAATCGAAATAGAAAAAGAACTATATAACCCAATAACAGACCATGCAAAACTTATCGTCAAGCATCCAAAAAGTTCTTCAGTTATTATCAAACTCTGTTAATTCTGTTTCAACTCCAGAAAATTCTCAACATCTAACAGATTATGGAGAAGAAAATTATCAATTCTCTTTGAAAACATTATGTTCTCTCCCTTATAAACTCTCTTGCTTTTGTTTCATTCCACAATGTTCTCAACATGTCTGTATGTATTTAACAGGACTGTTGAGTAAATAAATTTATTGACACTACTCCACAAAGCACAACAATCCAATTCAACAGTTTCACACAATTCTCCAAATTGATGATGATAATGTAATGAATGGTATGAAATACCAAAATGGTAGGTTAAACCGGTTTCTTCTTCTTAATACCATTCTACTTAAGTACAAATATTATAAGAAGTATCTCTTTTTGTATAATAACTGAATAAAAAACATTCAACGAAGATATTGACAAAGCTTATAGGATTTGTCAATGGTCATTAATAAATATTAAGAATGATAAGTGTCTGTTTTTTTTTTTTGTTAACTGTCTTACTACCATTTCTAGAGTAGTGGGTGCCTGCCTATCTTTATTAATTTAAATACTGGGGAGCAATGTATTCGTGGTTTGGTTTTATAGTATAAAATTTGCAATTGGGTCATTTATAATTTATTTTCCTTTCTTTTTTTTATTGTACTGTACATACTTTTCAAAAGTAAAGTAGCTCAATTTGATTGACTACTCAGAATATTGACTTATTGCGGCATGAAAGCAATCGTCAGTCGATAGTCTATAGTCGACAATAAACAATAAATGGAAAACAATTTAAAGTCGCATTGTTTGCGACACATGTTTGACATGTACAAATTTAATTTAATTTATTAAAAATAATTATTTTCCGGCTTTGTACCTTTGATAATGTTAATGATGATGATGCCAATGATGATGATGATGATGATGACTGAGTTTCAGTTGGTAGACTGAAGGATTTCGATGTCGATTGCCTTCTTGCTACCCGTTCATCAATGAACATTGACTGTTTTTCATGTTTGGCCTGCATATGCCTGTCTATCTGTCTGTCTCCCTTCCAGTTAAACAGTGTTTACATTCAGGCATTGTGAACACAAAAGCTACAACAACAATAATACAACAAAAAAAAAAAAATAAATCAGCAATAACATCGACGTAGTCGTTGCCATTTCATTGACGATGATGACGACGTCGTCGATGAGGGCAAAAACGAAAAGTGAAAGAAATTACAATTCATTCGTTTGGCTCCATTGAATAAGTTTTAATGATGATTGCAGTAGAGCTCAACTCGGCACAATAAAAACGAAACGCTCACCCAAAACTCAACTGAACTGAACTCAACGCACACAGACGACACCATTAAGAAAAAGGGGTAGAAGGTAGGGAGAATAGTAGAGAAGAGGTGAATCAGTTGTGAACAGGAAAGGACAAGAGAAACAGACATTACGAGGACGACAAAACCGCATTTAAATTTGTCGCAGAGACTTCATGAAAATACCTGTGCTGAGCAAAAGCAAACCACCAGCCAGCCAGCAGCAGCTCAATGGAAACGCTTCCACTGTAGTGCTGTTGTTGCGACCAAGTCAAGTTAAATAGGAACAACACGCACACACATTTATATTATATTGCATAGCATAGGACACAGATACATGAATACATGAGAAAAAGTACTTGCAAGTAAAACCAACCACACTGAAAACTGCATTGAAGTCACTCATACACATATGTACTATGTAGTGCAGTCAGTACGAATGTCAAGAGAATTGGCCATAAGTCCAATGCGAATGTATATGTGGCATATCTGTGTGAGATTGGTAGTGTGTGTCAGCTTGACTCTCCTGGCAACGTTCGAGGCAGAAGCGACAGTCAAATAATTGACAGTAGTTGCGTGTTTGTTGGCCCAATCATGTTCAACGTGTGTCTCCAACCGTCAGACTAGTTCACTGTCTGACTGACTGAGTGAGTGACTGGCAGACTGACTGACTGATTGTCAATCTGTCTGGTCATGCGTCTGACCGCTTTGTCTGTTATTGTTGCATTTATCCTTTATACGTTCCTTCTATGTACGTCGATGTATCGCATGTTCTTCTTGGTTTTTTTTTTGTGGCAGCGATTATTATTTGGGGACATATTCATACTGAAATTCATATGAACATGAAGAGCCAAGTCAAGTCAAGTCAAGGCAAGGCAAGCCAAGTCAAATCAAGGAGACTTCAGTTGATGAGGAGGAATCCAGTGTAGAGGTAGAGTTGGAACAAGTTTGTTATTATAGCGAAGCTTCTCACTCTCTCTCCCCATTCATTGGTTTTACACTTTCAAGAAGTTGAATGTGTCTCCTCGTTGTGTTTGCTTGGTGTCGCTGTCTGCTTTGTGGCATGACATGATTGTGATGATGATGACGATGATGATGGTGTAGTGGTGAAGGGGTATTTTTTTTTTTAATTTTTATTGCACACCCGTAATGGTCAAATTGGTTAAGAAATTAGGGTAAATTAAGGGTTGCAAATATGTTATTAGCCACTGTACACACATACACACACATTGTGTATATGTACAAACTTAGTAAATTGCAACGCGACCCAAGAGACAAATATCCATCCAGCAGTAGTCGTAAGTAATGTAAGTAGAAGAAGAATCAGGACAAAACGGCAACAAGAGCAAGCAAAAGTCTCGCATAACTCAAGTGCCACAATGTGCTACTTGCTGCCTGAATGAATGCCTGCCTGCCTGCCTGCTTGCCTGCCTTAGACTGGGTCTCAGTAATCGTGGCCAGTAACTTGCATGAAATCCAAAGCCCAACGATAGCGACAACGACAACGACTACTAAAGGCCATTGCAATAACACATTAAAACGGCGATTAAATTGTCGGGAATTGACCAAGATGATGGTAGTGTAGAGTAGAGTAGAGTATGAGGCAAATACTACATAAAAGCCAAGTTAAGAGTTCGTCGTTGAATCATTGAGTTGTGCCGCTTATTTCCTTTTCTTGCCACTTGTATTATGAAGGCTTCAATTTATTAATTTTAGAGAAATTATTGTATAACGGTGCATGGTGAATGCAATTAGTACAATTATATACATAGAAAGGAGTCAGAGAACACTGAATTCCATTCACATTTTTTCATATTTGTCCTCATGTGCTGCACATAAATTCTGATAGCAGCTGAAAAAGATTTGTTGTAGCAAGTGTAAAAAATGTGAAAAACAAAAAAGAAATAAAATAAACTGTTAAGATAAATAACATAAAAAAAAGTAAATTGTCGTAAATATTTAAACCAATTTAATTTACACTTGTGGGCGTCATTTAATGGGCGTAATAGGTTTATATCAATTTGTTGTTTTATTTTTATTTTATTTGTAAATTGCATAGCGAATATCTTTGAGATACCTAAATTTACCACACAAAGTTATAGAGTCACTCAGTCACACCACACATTCACTCCCTGACTGACTGACTGACTTCCTTCCCTGTTGAATCAAAACTGTTGTTAGCCTCAGTTGAACTGTGACTGTGACTGTGTCTGTGTCCTGTGCCCTTGGCTCCTTCTAATACTCATTCTTGATATTGTCGCCTTGATGCCTTCGAATGAAGTCAATTTTTTTTTTCGCTTTTACCCGGCCCTTCCTCATTTCTGCGTGCGTTCATTTTGCACATTTCTTCCGCTTCATTTCCTGAAAAGGAGCGTAAATTCGTTGTGATTGGATTTTATCAGTATTTCCTCATCTTTGACACTCATCGTCATCGGTGTACTTCGTGTTGCCCTCAGTTTAGTCAGTCAGTCAGTCTACTGTCACACTTATGGTTTACAGAGTAGCAATATCGGAATAGCATACTCATAGATACATACATACATAGATATGTATGTTCAAATGAGGGCAGATGAGACACAAAACGACGACAATCGATTGGTTACGCAAGTGAAAAATTATTTTGATTTTTTATGTTTAACCATTACTATGAAATTGTTATAGATATTTTATTATATACTATACATATACATATATATCCATATAGATACTATATCTATAAATACTTACTACATTTACAATGAATGAATGAATGATTTTTTTGTTTTTGTTGCTATAAGCAGATTGCAAAAATTTAATGAAATTGTTTGCCATTTGCTATTTGTACTTGTTGTACTTGTTACTGTTATGGTTAGATGTAGCGCATTGATTTAGAATCTTTCTTTGTCGCATCTGCATAAAAAATCAGTTACTGTTTTAGTTTCAGTTTTTTTTTTTTGTTTTAGAAAAAAACAAAATAAAATATAAAAATTGCTTTTTGCAATTTTCCTGATTGAAAGGGGTTAAATCTTTCTACGATCTAAAAGTGGGGTAAATGGTGATTGCACAGGGTCAGGGGGAAGGCGTAACTAAGTTCAAATTTTATGTTTAACGGAAATATATCAAAGTATGTAGGGTTGCAAAGCATCCTTAACTACAATTGTAGATAGCTTATTGTGATAAATATGATAAATATGTAAATGGTATCATTTTCATGGTACTTTTATCTACAATTTTTCTTTCTATTGTAAGTGGTTTGTTGTTGTTATTGTTGCTGTTGCTGTTGATGTTGGGAGTTTTTTTTTATTTATTTTTTTGTTGCGATTTGCGAAATGACAATATAAAAAAATAAAATCAATTTGGGCAATTGACTTTAATGCATGAGGAGTGAAAACTGTTAGACAAGGGATCTCCGATTCCATGCCATAGGACCATAAATATTTAGTATTTAAATATATTTCAAGATATTTATCTATACAAATTTCATGAATTGATGCAGTAAAAGGATACTTGTATTATAGTTTATACACAATATTAAAGTTCATGTTTAAGTATAGAAATTAATTAAATATTCTACAGGAAAACAACTTCTAGGAATGAAACAAAAGCTGCATCTGGCAGCCGGAACAAAAACGATTAGTGTTTGTCAAAAATCATGTTCAGTCTCTCCTCCCACCCTTCCCTTTGAAATATCGTGTTTTGGTATAATGAATTTCACCTTATGCCAGAACTTATGTGCAACGTCATCCTAACAAAGTGTTAGATTCAAAATATGTATACCCAAAAACAAAAAGTTCCAGTGACGGCAATGTTTTAATATGGGGTTGTTATTTTTTGTTTCTTTTGGGTCTACTGTCTACATTAAGCATCCATACTATAGAAACTAGAAACCTCTATTTATTTAAAGGCAGTTATTGATCTTTTAAATTAATCTTATGAACTTTTTATCCAAATTTTCTTGTGATAATAAGAGTTGAAACGAATAATGATTCGTTTTGAACAAGCTTCTGCAGTTAAGAAAAATCATCTTTGATTATCGGTTCATTTAGATCTCATTTTCGACTCCATTTTGTTCACTGGCTTCTCTCAAAGTTTATAGAATTGGTAGTAGAAACTTTACTCAAGGTTTGAATTTATTCAGACTCTTCTCATTTTGTCTTGTCTTGAACATTACTTTGAAGCAATGAATCAAGGGAACACTTTATCTGTTAACTTTCTTATTGCTTCTCGAAGTAATGACTAAGATTAAGATGTATTGGGAGTAGAGCTGGCAAAACATCGATGCATTGGTTGGAAACATCGATGCTTTGTGCGGAAACATTGTGAAAGAAGCATTCTTCATACATTATGGTTTTATTGAAAGTTTTATCCATTGTTCCCCATCTATCAGGCAGCATACGGATTCAGCGTTGATAAAAATCCTCGTCTTTTGAGACGATCTAAAATCAACCCAATTTTTGCCAGGATTCATCGACCGAAACAAATGGTAATCGAAAGGAGCAATGTCTGGTGAATACTGTTGAAGCGCCTCCAAAGTTTCCTTGACGACTTTTGCAACATGTGCCCTAGCGTTGTCGTGCCTAAAGATCACTTCCCCTATGTTCGTTGCAAACCACGTCACACTCGCTCTTCTTAAAAATTTGAAACCACACACGAGAAATATTCTCACTGAAAGATCAGTCTCACCATAAGCTTCTACAAGCCTTCGATGCGCCTCAGATGTAGAATTCTTCAAATAATTCAAGGTTAAATTAGATTAGGGGAAGTTTGGGAAATAGAATACCTCGTCATAGCGGCCGCAAATGGGCTTATTGTGAAAACACCCGTAATTACAATCACAGTTCTTCCGAGATTATGGTATTCATCAGGAATTCCAAGATTATCTTCGTAAACAAATTTACAATTTCAACTGGTTCCAAGTACTGTTTTCCAAGGTCGTGGAGTCTTAAAGACATACCTAGTTCGCTCTCTTCTGACTCCTCTTCTTTATAACACAGTCTACACAGATCGCTACGACAGATCCGCATGTTAAGTAAATTTTTCTTTACTCTGCAATGTCCTGTCAAGAAACCAGTCCCAGTAATTCCTGTGTTCATGAAATATTTATTTTCATTCATTTACAATTTTTCCATTTATTTTAAAAATTTGTGTGTTTTTATTTAAATTAATGAAATAACTTTTGAATTTAACATTTGACACTGCTACTCTCTTAACTTACGTATGTTAAAATGGTCATACAATTTCATCATTCAATGTCTAATTAAGTTATCTCTGTCATTCAAAGTTTGAAAGTTATCAAAACTAAATTTTATACGATAAATTATTTCCTTATATTCATTTCCTGTATTTAAATGCTTTTTTGCCTTTTCTACCCAATCCAATTCAAAGCAATCCAATCTGAAGTTCAGTCATTAAAACCCATAATCTTTCTGATAGCCTCTAGCATTATAATGTTTAACCAACCAAGCAATGACGACAAAACTATATATCATTTTGCCAAAGTCAACGAAAATGTAGCAATTAAAAAGAGAAGTGATACCCCAACAGCATAGCATAGCATAGCACAGTACGGAAAGAAAGGACACATTAATGACAGTTGACCTTGACCAAATTGGAGCAACCAACCCAATACCCAATACCTACTGAAACTGAACCCTTATAATCCTCAACATATAAAACACTATTGTACATAACCGCATGTGAAGTTTGCCGAACGCGTTTAAAATGCCAAATAACTCGACCACAAACGAAATGAAATACGAAAATACGAAAATGAAATGAAAAGTTGTCGTTTTTTTATTTTTTGTTTTCTTTTTGCTAACTAGCATCCGAATGAGATAGCAAGTAGGAGGCCATCCGAAGCCGAAAACCATAGTGTCGGAAGGCATTCTAACCAAAAACCAACTGTCATAGCACAGTACTAGTAACAGCAACAACAGCAACAACATTGTATCTCTTATTCTCAGTCGCTATAATTATACAAACCAACACATGCACAAAGCTTGGAAAATTAAATTTGGGTCACATCATTAAATAAATATAAGTGGGTAAGTCCTTTTGGCCCGACAGCTCGACGCGCTCTACTACCACTAAACATTATGTATGTAGTTGTACGAGTATCAAGTATGTGTGTATCCCACCAGTCAACGAAGAATTCAACACTCATTCGCCTTCTCAAAAAGTTTCTCATTCCTATCCTTTTTTTTTATGATTACCATAAAGAGAAGCACGAAAAAAAAGTTAATTTATTTTGCAAGCCTTTTTGTGGTTACTCACACAAGGCTCATAAATTACGACCAACATAAGCCATTTAAAATCTCAAGTCAAAGTCTCAGAGTCTTGAGCTGTCAATGCTATGAAAAAGTGAAGAAGTGAAGTCAAGTGTAGTAGTAGTAGTAGTAGTAGAAGAAGGTGACATCTTCTAGCACTTCGGAACACCACAACCCAAAAGAAACTCAAAAAGTGAACTCTTGGCACCACCAACCGACCCAACCCGACCCGACCGACCCCAACACTGTTGAACTCCTCATTCACAGTTTGTTTGTCTATTTCGTCAGTTCAGTTCAGTTCCTATGTATATTTGTATGTCTGTTTGTATTTATGTCTGTCTGTCTGTTTGTTTGTTTGTTTGTTTGACAAAGATAAAATACCTTAAAACTCGCATGAAATGACTGCCAAAGAAATGAAACCCAATTAAGACATTAAAATGGCGTCACACATAACGAAAACTTTAGGACAACGAAGACAACAACCACACACAAACATATACTCAAGCACACACAATAATACGTACAGATATCGTTACGCATGGTGTCTAAGATAAAAGATACATAAAATATTCATGTGTTGAATATACTTTTGGGTTTAAGCTCTTAGCCAAACTTTAAACGTAATGTTAAACATGGTTAGACAAATGCAATCATACGAGTTACTACTACAAAGGGTCCCTTCGTCCTTAGTTCTTGTCATCGTTGTCGCCGTCATCGGCATCATCATGACTAACTGGACAGACAGAGGGCAAAGATAAAGACGAAGACGAAGACTTATCAAGTGAAACCAATGGAAAATAAACTTATGTCAGAGTCCTTTAAAGAAAAGAAAAATAAATGAAATCATTTAATAGCTAAAGAAAGTTTTAAGACAAGGAAATGATTAAAGACTTAATTTATTAAGATAAACAATGGAAGAAACAGCTCACTCATTCCGTCAAGGAAATCAACTACCTAAAAGTCTTTATTCATATACATGTAGAAAGATTCATTGGAAGAGATATTCATTTTATAATACTTCAAGTAATTCAGAGAAGGAAAATTTAAATATAAGATTTATTTATTTTTAGTTTTCATTTAGATTTTACTATTGTACAGTATCTTTAGAATCGTTCAATAAGATTTGAAAAAAGGTTATAATAAATAGAACAGCATATATTTATTTCTAAAGAAAGCATTAAAAGATCTTCCTTGTCACAGAGTAATGAAAGCAAAAGTTCCTTTCTAAGACAGAACTTTCTAGGATATTAATCTAAATTCATTTTTAATTCTTAATGTAAAGATTTGCAAGGAGATAACCCAAGGAAGATGCTTTAAAACTCAAAGATTGACGATTTAAGAAGTTAAGAAGGAGAAGAGGAACGCTTACTATACTAGCAATGTCCTACAATATCCAATTTATGAGTTTGTCAAGTTTAAAGTGGTCATTGTCAATAACTAATCAGTAAGAAAAACAGAAATTACTGTCGAATCATATTAATTACATATATGATAGGGGCCATCCACATATTACGTCACACGTTAAGGGGTGAGGAGAAGGTCAGCGAAGTGTGTTATTATGTAACAAGGGGTGGGAGGAGTCATAAACTTTGTGTCCATCACATGTGAAACAGTGAAGTATTAAACCGACTAACTTTAACCACAAACGAAAAATATTACACTTTAGGCTGTGTGATCTATCTAGAGCCCTAATAGGAACCCTAGCAGGTCCGCACTAAGTTAGACTCAATATTAAAATGTTAGGAAAACTTGTCAACGTCAAACTGGTATGTAACCGTAGGAAATGATGACTCCGAAGGTAAATTCGCTCTTCTGTTACAACAGCTATCTTTGGATCTCCGAACGTCATCATATATGAAGCAAGTTCCGTACGGTTTTGCTCTTTGCGAAGTTTCCGTCCTCAAAGAATTACAGGTAAACGTGGCAGTAAAATTCTTTGTTTCATAAACGATGGCTATATGTTTGGATGAAAAATGCGATAATCTGTGACAAGGACGAGGGAGGGGTCCAAAAATCACAAAATTCGTGTGACGTAATTTGTGGATGGCCCATATTGATAAGTCTGGGTAAATTACATATTCTCATTAGAAAGTCAAGTTAACTTGCGACCGATCTGGTCGGCATTCATCTAGCAACTACAGAAAGTCGAGATGATTTGCATCTGATCTGGTCAGTGTCTGTGTTGCAAGTAAAGTTAAACCTGACTTCAAAGTGTTTCTATCCTTTGTAGGACGCTGCTTAGCGCTAACACATCAGTAAACATTTGCCGATAAACATTATGTTATACAACAAAGCACAAGAAGGCAACTAAATTGATCGGTTATTCAAAACCTTCATATCTTCAGTTAAGGCAAGAAAATGGCCACTTAAGACAAATCAATTATCTTTAATTTGACATTATTCTAGATTTGATTTGATATTCCTAACAAATTTATTTCCAATTTACTATTGAATTTCTTGGACTAAACTTTCCAAAACCAACCATTGTACTACTTATGTAATATTTTATTCAATTGAACGAATTGAAGTTTCCATTTAAAGTTATCAAGTTGATTATTTCTCTCGCTCTCCCTCTCTCTCTCTTTCTCTAATTTAATTTAACACATGGATATTTTTTGTAATGACCCCCCAATGATGATCCCCACCTAAATAAAAACGTCTCTGGACATGCCATAGTTTGGTAAAACGAGACAATTAAGTAAATTCAGCTGTTAAACTCCTTTTCCTAATAAACTTTTTATACCAAATATTTGTGTGCAATTCTAAAGTTTCGTAAAGTAAAAGACCTCAGACCACTCTCGATATGTGTCTGGGCTGGAAGTGTGTCTCTGTGTGTGTGTATGTGTTAAAGACCATGGGATAAGGACTTGAACACAAGGAAAGGTAACTAAACTAACTCTCTATAGTCATTTTGACAAACATACAATACGTTGGATGTCACATGGTATTTGTTTGTTTGTTTGTTTGCTTGTATGTTGTTCTCCTTGTTGTCGTTGTTGTTGTCGCTTTTATTTTCAAATTAAATGTGTGCGTGTCAACTTTTGAAGCCAAACGATTTTATTATAAGCGTTTGTCCCTAAAATCAGGCCAAAGCGTACCGACCTAACCTACCTACCTGCCAATTTACCCACCTATCATACTCGTACTATAATCAACAAGAACAACAACAACAACAACAGAACACCTACGTACACAAATCGTACAAATATAGTACGAGTATAGTCAGTGAGTGAGTGAGTGAATGAGTCCTTGGAGCGAGTAAAAGGGCGCGCTTAGCTTTAAAAAGTAAACACACAAACATTGGAACAGTGAATAGAAGCTCATATCCTTACAAAAGCGTTGCTTGTCGCCTGTTGGCTTATCCCCATATGAATGTGGTGTGCACATATGTTTGTGTGGTTGTGTGACGACAGTGTGTATGCCTGTGAGTCAGAGTACAAAGCGCTTTGTGTATCTGTATCTGTACGGTTGTATCTTGTTTTGTTTGAGCGCCGAATATCTCTCTCATGACTATTTGCCGTTTGGTGTTTTGTTAGTTAGAGTCATCGTCGTCGCCGTCGTCAGTGTTGCTTTTAGGTTTCATGTATTTAAACACATAATATATGCATGAATGGGTGCGTGTGTGTGTGTGAGATATCTGTGTATCCGAGTGAGCTTAGCTTTTTGTTCCCTGTGTGTTTGGAAATTTTGTATAATTACACTTTCGTATTTTCACAATGAAGTAACAATGTTTTAATTAAACCATTGAAAACCCAAATAACTCTTGTTTGTTGTGGAATTGCGCGCAACCAGACACACATACATATATGTGTGTGTGTGTAGCATAGTGAATAAGATACAAAATACATTCTCAAACTCGTTCGTGTACAACAAAACAAAGAGATATTCACACTTTAAAAAAAAAAACCAAACACACACAAAAACAAAGTGCAAAACAACAACACTTTCTACTCAACTACTATACGTACAATACGAATGGTATCTTTATATCTCAGTATGTGTTTGTTTGTAGAATTTGTTCCCCAAAGATGTTGTACTGCAATTTAGAAAATTTCACAAAAGGGAGAAAGAATTAAAGATGTGTTTGTTTGTATATGGTATGATATGGTATGGTACGTTAAGATCAGCAACTCTCTGTCAAAAATAAAATAATAAAAAAAATAAAGGAATACAAAAAAGTTAGCTATTCATGCATACGTGTGTGTAAGTTTTCTTCGTCTATTTGTTCATTCGTTCGTTTCTTGGTATGTGTTTGCTTGTCTGAAGTTGCCAACGAGTATTAAATTGAATTGTTGAGTTTCAGCTGATGCTTTTTTTGTTGTTGCGGTTACCACTTATTCTATTCAAAAAATATTGCAATATTTTGTAAAGTTAGAGTGCGTTTGCTTTATCTAATTGCTGCAATAGATATAAATGTATCTACTACACCACACACTTACACATGAACAGCTGAGCCCCTCATCATCAGCATCAGTAGTATCATTCTTCGTTTTTATGTAATAGTAGTTGTTACATTTATTCTGTGCATTTTTGTTAAGCGTGTGTAGTAAGTACCTCACGCAATTTTTACTCCATATATCATCAAGTGGGGATGCACACACCACAACGCGCACTATTGCTCCCTTTTGCTGTCAGCTTGAGTGACCAGCTTTATTTGAAATTAGCTAGATCTTCTCATGTTTCCATGTTCAACCCTCATGCATTTCTATGCTACTTTTGCCCTTGCAATGACTTCCGCCGGATTTATAATTTATTTCCTCTCACACACACTGCACACACACACATCTATATAAACAGAACTCAATTTTTCTTCTGCTCTCACACTCTCTAATGCGTGTTTCACACTTCACAATCTCTCATACTGTTTATAGTCAACTTGCCCCATGGGCCATAGGCAACCACCAATGGACCTTCTGGCCTGGCCTGCCCTGGCCCGGTCCGGTACGTTTGTATGTTCTTGTTCGTTCGTTCGTTCGTTGGTTTGCAGTTAGCCAATTTATTATCCAGTTTAATTGGAAAATTCAGATTTCCATTTTAACGAATTAGCACCTGCGTCGTAGTGGTTGTCGTCGTCCGTATTGTCGTTGGTTGGTGGTAGTCCATCTTCATATTGTAGTTGTATATATGGTAGCCAGCAGTCAGGAGAGCCACACTTCATATATTTTATGGCCCGCACACTTCACTCGCCTGCCAACACCAAAATAACATTCGAGTTTGGCTTAATGAGTTATTTTGTGTAACCAAAAAACAAAAATTAACTTATAGAAAAAAACGTAGTTGTAGTAGTAGTACTAGGTGTATGGAATGCACAGTGAGAAAATTAATCCACTCACTATGATGCCATAAAGAATTTTATGAAATGTATCATGAACACCATGGGTGAATTACAAGGCGCAAGAAATACTACATATATTTTGCTAACACCATCAAAAATCATCACTAAACTTTTTAAATTTAACAGCCAAAACTCTTGGTGAACTCTCTTCAATCGCAAGTAGACTCCTATCTATTCTTTCTTGTCCTAATAGAAAGAATATTTTATTATCCTCTTGTGTTATAAGAACTCCTACAACTTTTGATATTGGAGATTATATTCTGGAAAATCCAATTGACAGTTCTATCATATATTTGTGTGTTATTGTATTCATTGATTTTTTTAAGTGTATTTACTTGACGATCTCTGTGTAAAGCTTAACGAATAAATTACTTTTGCCTTCAAATAAATTGCAATTTTGTTTTTTATATCTGAATATTTTTATACCGATTTCTTTTATATACAATAATATATACATACATATAGTACGAGTATGTGTGTGTGGCATATATCTCTATATTATTTATTTGTATTTTCCTTTGCGTGCAACAACGATTTGTTGTAAATTAATGTTTTTATATTCGTTTTTATATTTGTCCAAGCCACAAAAAGTCCTTAAGCGTTGTTGTCCTTTAAAAATGCGTAAAAGGTTTAAACAATTTAATTTGTTTATTGGTTAAATGCGCTGTTTTAAGCTTAAACAATTTTTTGGGATTTAAACTACAATTTTTTTGCTTGCATTCTTTTGTCAAATTGTTTCAATTTTTTTATTTAAATAAAATAAAGTTTTTATTGTGCAGCAAAATGGTATACATAAAATGGATTGAATTAGCCTCGATTTGATCGAGGAATAGCAAGCACTTACAAGTAAAGAAGCCTGTTGCAAGAGAGTATTATTACAAGTCTTAATTTCCAAAAAAAGAAGAGCAACTTTAAGTATTTCAGATTATTTAAAAAGAATCAGTTGTACATACATATATGCGATTATTTGTAGTACCTTCAAGATAGATATTTATTAGTTATTTCTAATACTAAGGTGTTAAGGCCAAAAATTTTGAAGGAACGAAGTTTTAAATTGACCGAATTCCAATTAATTTTGATGTGTGTTACTCTGCTGATGTTTTACAGTTGTATAGGAGTCGGACTGCGTCAAAGAAATATTAAAATCAACTTCTGACTTCACTTACCAAATTAACATCTTTCGGACGCTACTTTCTTAATTTCTCTAATTAAGAATTAATTATTTACGAAATTGATCACCGATATCGTCGTTTGCTCTTATAGCTAGGTCTCCTAGCTCCTACTTACTCGTTATTATAAGACAAGTTTACTTGTAATACTTACTAACTTGGATGTTGTGGGACATAGCTCTCATATCCGGCGTTCCTTTTCTTCTAATCTTCTAAATATATATCTGGGCTTAACAGATTCTTTCTTAGGTTATCTTATTTTATAATTGTTGCGTTTGCAAGATACTTTTCTAACTAATCTTATTTATTTTTAACCGACTTTAAAAAAGGAGAAGGTTATCATTTCGACTGTATCCTTTTTTTATGTGTGTTACCTCATAACTTTTTTCTAGGTTAACCGATTTTGATGATATTTTTCTTTATTTGAAAACTGGTGCTCGTCATATATTCCCATATAAATTTGATCAAGATCTGCCCAGTAGTTATATATTTGTTACCTCAGAACTTTTTTCTAGTTGAACCGGTTTTGATGATTCTTTTTTTATTTCAAAGCTAGTGCTTGTTATGTGGTCCATATATAATTTGATCAAAATCTGATCAGTAGTTTTTGAGTAATTCTTAATAATGCGTGTTCCATTTACGCTACTTAAAGTCGGTTTTATATTTTGCTAAAATTTTGTTATATATTATTCCCTTGTTAGTTAAAATACAACAAAAACCTCAGGGTTATACATTGGATTATGATATTTATTACCTTGTAACTTCAAGCAGAAGTTTAATATTCAGAAGATAATTTCCCTACGATAAGGACTTGTAAAATTTTTTATGCCTTTTTGTTTTTAAATAATAAAATTGATCTTGATTACATGAACAAAATAAAACGGATTCAGAACTCAGCTTTTCAAACCTTTGCACAAATTTTATATGCCATAAAACTCATGATTCTTGTATTGTAAAAAACACACAATCACTCGAATAATACTCACATGGTTGATCGCTAAGCGGATTTCCGATATACCATAGCATACATGCATAGTAAAATATTTTGTCGTCCCCTCTGTTATGTTATTGTTTTTGATTTGTTTTAACCTCACATACGAGTATATGCACACTGCAAAACAATGCAAGGACAGCATTTACTTGCAATTAATCCAATTGTATGAAAACAAAAAATTGAAAATAAATTGATAAAAATGAAGTAAACAATTGTTAATGGCAGTTCTTTGATAAAACAAAAAAAAAAAAGAGACTCATTGGTGGTGGAAATACCAAGCGAAGTGAAAGCGCGCACACTTTATTTTATCAACAGTTTTTCTTTTACTTTAAATGCTTTTTTAATAGCCTAGTTATTTGTCAACTATGGCGAGCATTAGAGAGTGTTATCAGTTATATAATAAAAGAAAGAAAATACAAAACAAAAAAAAAAACAATAAAATTTAGAGTCGCTTAGTAGTACAATGAGTCTTGACTAAGCGCAATCTACAATACCAGACAATAGTAGAAGATACACACACACACACACACAATGGATAAGCAACCACAAGTAACAAGTTGTCGTAAAAATAATTGCCGACTACTTAGAGCATGTCGTGCAAGTACATAGTGAGAAAGAGTGAGATACAGAAAAAACAGGGAATATGAGAGATGAAGAAAATTGAAGATGAAAAAAAGTGGCAGACAAAACTACAAACTGCATACGCATACGCCCTGTTGAACAATACTCACTTGGCTTAACTCAGTCGCTAGTTCACTTGCTCGGGCGCTCTAAAGGCTTACAACTGAAGTCTGCTGCTGTCTAAATCTGTCTGTCTGTCAGCCTGTTTGTTCGCCTTTTAAACATGCAGCTAGGGTAACTACCACATTGGCTTGGCTTCAGCTTTTGTTGTTACCCTTTTACTATACTTAATCGTAAAAAAAAGGACGAAAGTGAAAAAAGAATAAAACTAAATAGTATAAACTAAATAAAAATGAAATAAAATGAAAATACCAAAGTAAATGACGGTTGAGCAAAGGAGTACAAAATAAAAAACAGAAGACAAAATATTGTATATACTTGTAATCTAGTCTTGTAGTCAATTACATGCGCTTTCATTTCAGTTTATGTGATTGATACAAATTTAAGATTTCATATTAAAGAAGTTCCTAGAATTCAACATTTTCAATTTTAATATATTTAAAAAATTAATTTATTTCATTTATATTTTTTGTGTTCCTTTGCTCCAATTAAAGGACTTTATGTCATATTCTTTGGCAAGGTTCTTAAAATGTTAATAAAAACTTAATATTTCTTATAAAAGAAGCTCTAGAAAATTAAACCATTTGGATGGAGTACTCTTCTGTAGAAATGTTTTCATTTTTATAACATTTTAAAATAGTTTCATTACTTCTCTGTGCTGTTTTGTCGTGACTGCAATCAAATAATGACTTTATTTCATCTTAGTTTATGTGATTGATCCAACGTTATATTATCTTTCTTATATGGAAGCTTTTTTCTTTCGATTTTTTTTAGTACTCCTTGCTTTCCTGTCTTTGCTGCAATCATTTGATTTTATTTCAGTTCTGTTTTTGTTCAATTCAGAAAATGAAAATCGTTAAATAGAAATTAAACATTTCATATAAAAGCTCTAAAACTCTTGACCATTTGGATGGGTCACTCTATTCCATGGAAGATTCTTCTTTTCATTTTCATCATTACATTTGATATTTTATATCATTTCTCTGCTCCTTTGCCTTGCCTTTGTTGCTGTTACAATCAAACGACTTCATTTCATTTCAGATTTTGTTTTTCTTCTGTTGATACACTACCGAATCGAATGCCTTTTGCACTTCTGATTGATCTTACAACATTGATCCCAAGCTTAATCCTCCAATCAATATGCCACGCCCAGACTATCAACAAAGGACTAAATACGAGTAAAATGAAAAATCGGCTTGAAGTCCAATAGTCGTCGTCGGCGTCTTTGTCGTTGGACTTTTTGTCTGTAAATAAAAGAAAAATGATGCTATTTTCGTTTCTATTTTCTCGTTTTCATGATGTTATCGGTCTTGTTGTTGGTGGTGGTGGTGGTGTTAGTGTTGTGTCCATTGTTCTTGTAGCGAAATGTCCTTTGCCACCTTTGGTACTAGTAGTACTACAATAACTAATATTGTAGTTGTTGCGCTCTTGTTGAATCTTTAGTTACTTGTACTTTAGTTTTGCTGCTCCTTCATTTTACTTTCTTGATTCAGCATGCACCTTACACTTCTTCATCTTCTATTTTTCGACTTCTGTTCCAATGAAAATTTTGCAAACACTTACTCATTTTTATTGTTATTTGCTGCCTGCAGCGGCAGCAGCAGCAGCAGCTTAAGAAAAGTAAGGACAAAAACAATAACAACTCTTGTTCTGTTGTTGTAAATACAAAAATAAATGTAAAGTTCTATTTTTTTTTTTATTTGAGAAAATTGTAAAAGTCTTCTTTGTCGTATAAACAATATAAAAATAGATAAAGGAAAGGAAAGAGTAAGTAAGCAAGCAAGCAAGAGTAAAGAAAAAGCAAAAGAATCACATCCTGTATCTTGTATCTACTACTACTAACTGTGTAGCTACCGTTTCAACTGTTGTGTTCTATACCAGCATTTATTGTATTTACCTACTTGTAATTTTTTATTTTTTTTTTTTTTTCATATGTTTTTTATCTAAATTTTTATTTTTATTCTTTACTTTGTGTTGTTTTTTTTTTTGTTTTTTGCATGCGTTTTTGTTCATTCGTTGATTTTAACTCGAAGCGCTCCAACGAAGCTGAAAAACAAGTGAAGCTGCACTTTGATATAAATATTTATTTTATACAACGATGACTACTTTTGTTTTATGAAGTAGCAAAGAGGAATAACCCCGGGTCGTTGGATTAGTCCCTGTCCCTATCTCTCTCTCTCTCTCTTTCCAATCATCTAACCATCTCTTTATCTCTTGTATGTTTTTACTATAGTATCTGTGTGTGGTATCTGTGAGAATGTGTGTGTGCGTGTGTATGTTGTTCTTGTGCTTGTTCTACTATTGTAATCGCATTGATAGATTGATTGTTTATATGCGCGCTCGTTTGTTCGTTTATTCATTCGATTGTTTTTAGATAAGCAAAGGCAAAATCCAGTCAATAATAATAATGAAAAAAAGAATAGAAAAAACAGATTCAAAAAAGATACAAAGCACAATGAAAATATTGCGCATTATTAGACTAAGTTAACGAAAGGAGGCATCATCATCAATAAGGGTAAATAGTGTGTTTTCTTTATGACACGTGTCCTTTTGTTTGAAGTGTGCATGGCGCCCCATGAAGTATGCACAACCCTAAGCCACCATATAGCCATCATACTCATTATTTTGTAGTCCTATGCACACACATAGTATATAGTCTATGTAACTGTGTATATCATACTCTAAGACTATGCGGGTGGCCTGGCATGGGCGTATGCCAGTTACCAGTTGAGTTCACTTATTTTTACTCTTCGCTATCGTTATCATACATAAATTAAGATCTTTTAATAACTTCACTTTGTCTTTATTTAACTTGCATTGTTAGAACTATTATACAATTCTATTATCTTATCCCTTATTGGTTCTTATTAATAATATTTTCTTACACACTTCAGTTTCCTTGCAGTTGACAAGCACAGGAAAAAAGGACACTTGGACACAATTAAGATACAACCATTGTGCTACTGTCTGAATGGTATAAAGTGTGTGAAGAAGTGGTTATCTGTAACATAAATGTAAGTAAAGACAAACTTTCCTTAAAGATGTTTCTCATTATTCACTTGCACAGTCATACATACTCGTACCACCACAAACATTTGCACGTACAGTGAGAGAAATACATGGTTTCATATTTATTATTAGTTTTTTGTCACAATTTGCCAAATTAATGACTGCTTTATCAAATTGTTCTATCTTTTTTATAATACTCTGTGCAATTAAACATTGTAAATAACCCTAATTGTAGATCTAAGAAGATAAAAAGTAAATATGCAGTCTATTTCATGTGAGATACATATAATCACTAGTTCATGTCAATGCATATGAATTCAATATAAAGTCTCTTCAAACTCTTGCCTGACTAAAGTTGGTCCAAAACTTGTTCGTGGGTAGTCCCTTTGGAACCAGTACTTCTGCCAACAATCTCCTTTTACATGTATTCAACTGGTGAATTTAACATGGCAATTGATGCCTTCACATTGCATTACCGTTTACCATTCATGTCAACGCTCACTACCACCGCCTACATTACCGTTCTGTAGACGTGTCATCAGTCATTGCCACCGACTGCATTTCCTACGACTAATGAATTCACTAGCCACCAGTAATGCGAAAAGGGGCTGACTTACTATAGAAACGCGAACTTACTGGTTCGCTTCTACATTACCAGCGACTAGTGAATTTACTAACCAACAGGTAACAAGAAAAAGGGCTAGTGAATTACTATCGAAACGTGGACTTTTGCCAGCAATCATACTGCAGGGTATGTTTAGTTTCATTAAAATATTGAAAATTCACACTTAAATATACTAAGGACACATGAGATATGATAAAATTAAATTGAATTCATATTTGGTTTCTAATATCTTAATATGATTTTAGGTCATCATTTCCCATGAAATTTTTTCTCAGAAATAAACTCAATTTTGTTATTGATTTTTTTTTTTGTAATTAACTTTTTTCCTCTATGTATAAAATACAATATTTTTCTAAGAAAGATAAAACGCAAAATCTATTTAAATAACAAAAATTCTCTAAGCAAAAGTCATGTGTGAAAGAATATCTTTTTCTTTGTATCTCTATATATGTAGTAGTATCTGGTAAAGTCATTTTAGTAACTTAATTGAATAGTTTGCTTTTGACATAATTTTTATGGCTCTTTTGTTTTTAATACTCACTTACTTTCTTTTTAACTACTCACACGCATACACATGCATGCATTCATATACGAGTACAATAGAGGATATTTTCCTTCTTTTCTTGCATAACACATTTGTACAATAGAATAAGATTGACCAAACCATACGAACTGACCAAGCAACAACCTACATACACATTCATTGAAAACATTCGGGGGCCCCCTTTAGAAAAGCGCACTCTGTAACTATAAGTGGCTCCCTATTGTATTGTATTCGGATTTCTATGGAACTCGAATGTCATTGTATTACAATACTTACTATGTGGGTGAATGAGTGCGCTGAGCAAGAGCAGGATCTAAACGCCACCTATGGCTAAAGTGCTTAATTAATTTTGTGTTTTAGAGAACAAAAGCAAGCTCCTTCAGTTTTGTGGGTAGTGGGCATAGTGGGGTAGTAGTGGGCTTAGTGGGTAGTTGATTGGTCAGTCCGTCACAGTTTCATGAAACAAAGCGTTCTCATTAGTAGTTGGCCACTAAACACTTGTGTTACATGTGCTTAGGTTTCGGTTGAAGCGTCAATTTGATTTTGGTTAGGGTTCCTATTTTTCTTTGGCATCCTAAGTAGGTTTGCATTGTATCGGTGGTCAACCCAATGGTCAATGATGCCGTAGATTGATGGCAATGGCAATAGCAATGGCAAGTGTTGGGTTTTAAGACAAAAGGGCAACAAGCAGTATTGTGTATTGTGTGCGATTTGTACAAATTTCATCACTTTAGTTCTACAATTATACGCCTGATTACGGTTATAAACAAAACAATTGTGCTTGCATGTGAAGATATACAATATTGTATGGTAATATAAGATGTTTTAGATAAAAAGGGGGAACTAAGTATTTGTATGGGTAAATTATGAAATTAAACAATATCTCAGTCTTATGAATTTGCTAAGAACTTATTGCATTCAGTATAAATAAAGCATCTGTTAGATTGTGCAATACAAATACCAGTTTGCATGACCCACTTCAAAGCACCCACTACACACATTCAATTGAAGTTTCTTGAGAATCCTGACGATGATGATTAGACAAACTAATAACATATATGCTATGTATATACAATGGCAAACCCCTTCTGGACATATGTATATGTATATTCCTTTCCAGAACAATACAAAAAACTTACGTTTCATTTACTGCCATTAGATATTTTGACTAAGTTCACTGTGTTTGCTTTATTTGTGTCTAAATGTTTGCGTTCCATATGTGTGTGCCTAAGCTTTGGGGCTTTCAATAATAATAACTATTTTTGGTACTATTTAATTAGGACAACGTTTTCTTCTTCGTTTTTGTTTTTGTCTTCTTCTTTCTATTGATTGCTTTGTAGGGGATTTAATCCAATATTTTGCCATATCGAAATTAGTATGACAAGCTTCATTTCATACATTTATTTGCTGGTTATGCAAGATACATCAGTACAACGTCAACGGCATTGTCATCATTGACAGTGTTCTGCCTACTTCGTCCTTCTGATTTAGTACTAAATACATACAAAGCTGCTGCTGCTGCTGCTGCTGCAGGCTATACGCTTTTATAGTTAGACCCAATAACTCAGCAAAGCATAAGAATTACAAACTGATTGGTAAGCGGCATCATCTATGTAAGTTAAAGTCAAATGAAAAAGGGCAACTAACAGCATCAACAACATCAACAACGAATGAATTTCTGTTTTGGTTTTTCATCTTTATCCAGTAATTTCTTTTTTTTCTTATTTAGTTTTTCCTTCTTTTCTTTCTTAGTTTTTTTCCCCTTACAGGATTCTTACGCCTTTATCTGCATTTGTTTACCAACGAAGCTTCATCTTTAGCTCTCGCTGCACTAATCCAAGGCAGCAAAACAAAAATGAATCCAATGGGTATGGATATAGAGAGAGAATGGAAAGAATAGTACGAGTAGGCAGTAGTTGTAGTAGTAGTGCTTTTTCTTCTGTGTAACATTTTGATTAAAAACCCAACTGCGTCCAAATTCAGGCAGGCAGGAAGTAAATCCAACCATCATCATTCTCTGACAAACAAACTAACAAATATTGTACATCGTCATCGTCTCTCATTCGATGTAGTAGTACTATGTTTCAAATGAAAACAACATACCATACTACCACTTGGAAAATGAAAAGTAGACAAAACTGGGGGGGAAACAAAGAAAATAAAAAAAAAAGCAGAAAGAAATTCATCAAGTTTTTCATTTCATACTCGAAAATTTCTTATTTCTTTCCATTTTTTGTTGTTCTTCTTGCTGTTATTGTTGATCTTTGGTTTGTGCTTGAAATAGAATAAAATTGTAAAAAGAAAATGCTTGGATGGATGGAGGCAGAAATAAAGAAAGCATACAATGAATGCTCCAATAACTGTGATTGTGTTAATTTAAATGTCAGTCAAGTAATATTTTCAACTCCCACAACAACCAAAAGAACAATTGTAACTACCCAGGAGCAAGAGCAGGAGCAGGACCAAAGGCAAGGCGCAGCCAAACTCAACGCGCCAAAAGTAAAAAAAAAAGATATATAAAAGTCAAAAGTGTTCGCTCAGTTGGCCATAGAACTACACTACGTGCCTTTTGTGTGGATTTTTTCTTTATTTTTTTTCGTCTTGGTGTTGTTGATGTTATTGGCTTTACACATACAAACATATTGTGTATCTATGAGTGTGTGTTTATATGATTATTTGTTTGTCTGCGTGTGGTTACTAACAAGGCTAACAGGGATAATCTTCAATTTTAAAATTCCTAACAGGTTCAAAGGAAGTGAAAATGTGTTACTTGTTTATGAAACGAACAAAATTTCATTGCTTGATTGTCTGACTGTCAAATGGTCAATGGTACGACGAATGATTGGACGAATGGACGGACGGACGTCTGGACAGACAGAAGGTCGTTCATTGGGTCGAGTCGTTCGTTTATATTTAGACTTGTGTCCTTACTTACTTACTTACTTACTTACAATATGCTGTCTGCTATGCTATGATGCTGCTACTATTATGCTATATGATGATGTCCTTCATTGCTCTCGCACTTGCTTGCTGCTCACTTAACTTGTATGTACTACAAACAAACATACGTACATTCAACACCAGTCAAGGCATCTGACAACTCCTCGTCGGATCAACCAGCGGCAACATAATTTTTCGCTTGAGTTCAATTCCGAGTTCTCTGCATTCGTTAGTGAAAGCAAATATAGATAGGTGCCTTCATTACATTTGGCAAAGCGGCAGTGCGCAGCGCCCAACAGTAAACAAGACAGCCAGCCAGCCAGGCAGTCAGTCAGTCAAGTCAATCAGTTAGTCAGCGACACATTCTCTTAGAGAGTGAGTCAGTCAGTCAGTCAGATGGTTGAAATGAATGGATGTTTGAATGAATGGATAAAATAGAGAGTCAGAAATCACAGGACGACCGGCCGGCCGATGCCAATGCCTTTGCCACCACCACCAAGCTTTCCTTTGTGGCTAACACAGCATACTGACATACTTTACATTACATTAAATTATGTGAATGTATGTGCGAGTGCATGTTTGTGTATGAGTGTGGTTACAGGATTCAAAAGTCAGGATAAAGCTTAGTCATGTACGTTGATGGTTGGGGGAAAGATTTGCCAGGCGTAACTTAAAGGTGGAAAGATTTATTTCTTTTTCATTTTACTACACCCATATACCAATACATTACTAAGTATTTTTTTTTTTTTTTTGTACGTATATTTTGCTCTTTAAGTGATGCAGATTGAAGTATGTGTACGACTTATGTATTTTTTGAAAATTCTGTATTCAAGTACATAATTCTAATTTTGTAGCAACTGATTAATAGTCAAATATAAGCAAAAATATTATTCCAAATGAATATTAATCATTCAAATTTGTCTTACTCGTATTTCAAAGAAATTTAAGAATTAAAAATTATAATATATTTAAGTACAATAGCCACATGGCCTTCATTTTGGGAACCATCATACATAAGGCATTTTCTGCTTCTTTTACGGGTATATGGTAATATCTTCTTCTATAGCATCTTCAGCATAATAATGTCCAAGCTCAGCATTTAGATCCTGCAGCTTAAACCTTGTTCGATTGTCAAAGAATTGTTGGGAAACATGATTGAAAACTAAACAAGTAGCACACACCAGAGTCAGATAAGGACATCTTTTACTGCCACTTAGACACCTTCTTTCTCCTCCTGCAAAATGCAATGTTGAGAACTTCGTTAAATCTCCTAAAGATAATTCAAATTCATCCTTTTATGATATATGTCACTTCTAATAAGTCAATGGTGTCAACGAAAGAATTGCCCTTTATCCATGATATCAGAAAATCATTTATCATTATTATGCCCTTCAACCAAAAAACAACTAATCACAAATAAACCAAACCCCCCCTATTTAACTGAACAGAATGGAATGGAATGAAACTCAACTATACTGAACCGAACCGAACCGAACCGAGAACAGAAGTCAAAGCATTGATGTAAATTTTTTTATTTGAAGCGCATGCAACATCATTTTTTACACCCAAATGAATATTTATTTTTAATTAAAAACTTATTAAAAACTAGTTAACCATGCTTTGACGTCGTCATCACAATAACGATTTTAATTACTTTGCCTTTGCTTTTGGTTATGCCTTTGCGAACGAATGCAGCAGCAGCAGCAGCATCATTGAAGGAGAGACAAACAGGAAGGCATACAGGCAGGCAGACAACTGCTGCTGCAGGAGTGGCGAAGTGGTAACTTAACAACGCGTCAGCCACAAAGGACCCTTCTTCTTGATGCAATTGTAAAGTGAAAATAAAAAACAAAAACAACTACTACTACTGCTACCAACTAAAGCAGCAATGTTGTGCAAAAGACATACTCAATAGCGCAAGCAAGTAAAAGAGTTAAGTATCCTTTCTTCCTTCCTCCTCTCCACTTTGTATCTATGTATGTGTGTATTAGAGTGAATGTGTGAGTGTTTAGTTTGTTTCATCGTAAATGAAAGCGGAAGGATTGGCGTTTCAAGTATCCTTATTGACTCAACTCGCGTTGCATAACAATCAATAGATGGTTGCTTCAATGAATCGCTGAATCAATGAATGAATGAATGAGTGATGAATAGATTGTTCAATGGATGAATAGATATATATTCGTTTATGAGTAGATGGATAGATACTTAGCTTAGTATGCTTGGTTGGCTGGCTGGCTGGTTGGTTGATTTGTTTGTTGGATTTTAGCATAAGATACAGCTGCGTTTTTATGGCATTTAACTATTTTGATGATCAAGCAACCTCACAAGACGAATGATTGAACAGGCGGCAAGACGGACGGATGAGTAAAAGACTTTATGTAAATTTACATTTTCCTTGAAATTGCTTAAGAGTAAACCACCAGCAAAAGCTTTGGGTGTATACAAAATATTGTACAAAGTTGCAACAAAACTTTAATTTAGTACTTTCATCCTTTTGTTGATGATGGTTTTGATGTTGCTGCTGCTACTGCTGCTGCTGCTGCTGTTGTTGTTCTATTCAAATTCAAGTCAGTACAAGTTGGTCTGACCTTCTCAAGTGGTGACTCAAACTTATTGTTCTTCCTATCAAGAAACATAAACCATGCAGTCAGTTATGCTTTGTTTTCTTTCATTTTAACATTTTTATTGCACAAGAGCTATTCTATCTAACCAACAGCAAAAACAACCAACGTCAACGGCAATCAACGCATATACGTACCATACACATACCGATTCATCCATGTATATATGTGTATATAGATACTTTTACTTGCCATAAGATGTCTGCCTGCCTGACTTGTTATAACAAAAGCTTTCAAGCAAGTTATTTGCTAACTTTTATTAATGTCGAAACGTACAGAAACGATTTACAACTACAATAAAATGTGTGTTTTTGCCATTTGAGAAGTAGAATCTATCTTACATGCCCATACCATCATCCTATCCCCTCTAAGACCTTACCATTGCCCATTCTGTTCTCCATATAGAACAACAAAAGTAAAAAAGGTGCGGATTTCGATTTATGTTTGGTTATGTGTGTCCCACACTCTCTGGGAAATAATAGAAGCACATAAAAAATGACTGCAAGTCAAAAAAAAAAGCAAAAAAAAAAAGAAAGAATAGCTAAAGCAAAAACAAAATGAGTAGAATCCAAAGAAGTAAAGATCTACGCGCAACGACGCTTGGAATGTGAAATCTTAAAGACTTTTGAATTGCAGCCATAAATGCGCATTTATTTCTCAAGTTACGACGTTGAGCATTCAGGAGACGAAAAACATTTTCCACACTCGCACTTTGTATTATGTCGTCCTGTCCATAACGAAGTGCGGGTGGTAGCACTGTAAGCACTGAAGCGGCAAGTATAGCGTTATATGCACAGCATCAGCATCAGGAGTAGCATCAGGAGCAAGAATAAGAGCTGAAGCTGGGGCCAGTTGTGGCAGCAGCATCACTTTGTCTCATTTTTGTGCTTCGCTGACAAATGCAGCCGTGCATATGCTTCCTTCGCGTGTTAGATACACACTCACACATATGCACACGCATTGAGTTATATTTGGCTTCGAGCCGTCGTCGACATCATCATCGTCATCCTCCTACTTCTTATACTGCTCATAGTCATCGTTGTCATTGTCGTATTGGTAGCTAAGTTATCGCATTTGCGACAACAATGCCAGCCGATGAATGCCATGCCAAGCGAAGTAAGTTGAAGTCATCGAGTTTGTGTGCCCTTCCGCTCAGCCGCTGGCCGCCTTTTATTTTCTAAGCCTTGACTGAGTGCCCTACAGCCTGGTGGCATCGAGCATCAGCAGCATCAGGATTGCAACGCATCGCTTAGCATCACATTGAATGCATGCATGCACTCTGCATGCATATTTTTGCCATTTGAATTTGTAAAATCAACATCCATTAATCTGGCGCACAGTCGTCGTCGTCATCATCGTCCTCATCATCCTCATCATATCATCTACGACAAAGCGTTTACAACACAGGAAGCACAACTTGCAGTTGAAATCTTCGAAAAACTTGCACTGACGACTACGACGACGGCGACGACTCCTTCATTCCTTCATTTATACTATGTATAACTCGCCCCAATATTTGTCTGTCTGTCCGAGTGTCTGTCACTTAGTCTCCTGGTCTCATTGTCGATTCGACTGCGCTCAGTTTCAATTCCACGTTACGATTACGTTACGACATTACGTATCATTCGTTATAAAAATTTTCGGATTGTTGTCGTTGGCAGCAGTTGCTTGCAGCAAGCAAATGGCAGGAAAATATGAGAAATGCTATGAGAGCTATTCACTTGCTTTGCTCCACTCGCCTGCTCACTTGCAATGCTCTGCATTATTTGCATTTTACGAGCATCGCGCATTGCATTGATGTGGCTGCTACTTCTTCTGTTGCTCCTCCTTGCCAAAAGGCACTGCAGCTCACCCTTGTTTCTGCTGCACCCTTTGACTCGTCGTCGTATCTGTGCATTTTTCCATTGGAATAACTTCATTGTACTATAAGCTCCGCTTTGGCTTGCCTTTCCCACAAGCTGCTAGTCGACACCGTTTCTGTTGTCTGCCATCATGATAAAGATGCTTCCACTGCTGCCACATGAGGTTCGAAAGCATCGCATCGCATCGCCTTATGCAATGATGTTGCACGACTCTGAAAGCCTGAAGCAAGTTTGCGCTCACACATGTGCAACGTGGCATTTTGGCTGTTTGCTGCGATTTTAGACGATGACGATGACGAGAACAATGCAGGACAGGCACAGCACACGACAAGTTTTGATTTTTAAAGCTATTCTTGTTTTTTTGGTTTTAGGTTTGATATTTTGTGCCTTCTTCTTCTTTATAAATACGAATACGTCGTTTGTCTGTCTATATGTCCAACGGTTAGTCTTTTGTGTTTAAGTGACAAACTGTTGCCACTTGCTACAACACTCACTTGCTTGCTACCTTCATTACTCCACTTGCCTTAACTCGCTTTGACTCGACAGACTACTTCGTCGTCTTTGTTGTCGTCATCGTCGTCGTCGACTGCTTGCTTTGCCATGAATTATTGTTCTATTTTAATAAAAGGCCAACACAAAAAAGGGGCATCAACAAAACCATTTCTTTGGCACTGTCCTGTCCTGTCCTAAGCAGCGTCAGCACCCATTGAACTTCGCCACGATTTCTTTTACTCTATAGCCACTCTTCAACACATTCTCCTAGAAGCACCAAAAACGATGGAGAAAGTATGTTAAGGGGAATGAGCTAGCAAAAAGCAAGTAACAAACAAGTCTAGTTTTGTGCAGAGAAAACAATTCAACCATAAATCATATTTGTGCACACGGAATGTATATAATTTATATACACAAACACAAACACAAATCTAAACAATACACGAGGGCTATATGATAAGTTGGCTATAATTAAGATAACAGATATCAATGTTAAATCATAATAACGATCGGGTATAAGTCAGGTAGGAGACGACTTTGTTGGTCAGGGATCATCACCCTCCTTTATTTTTGATACAATCTGCATACAAGTGTTGCAGTAATAAAACTCCAAGAATTTTTATGAAAGAAGAATGATTTCATTCGGTATGTAAAAAGACTATGATTTAAAAATACAAACATTGTGAGTTCTTTCTATTAGAGTCCGCTGTCATTGAAGGAATCAGCAGTTTAGTTTAATAGTTTAAAATATGTTAGTCATGTGTGCATCCTTTTTTGTTTAAAGTGACCTCATAGAGACGATTGGGCAAGGAATCATGAAACACTTTAGATAATTAAGGGAATCTTTAGACCAGGTAGCTTTAATGAAATTTATTAGTGTTGTTTTATCTTGAAATTGCCTTCCATATTCATACACTTTCCAGGTTAGCCATTCTCAATCAGTAGACATCTAGTGAATACGGAGGCCATTGTAGTACAAGTCGACATTCTGGGTTTGAATCCAAGCTTTAACCGCTCGGGCATGATGGTGTAGTGTCTGACTTTGTTAATTCTGAAACAATTTTCTAATTAGTGGCAGATTTTATTCAAATTTTTAGTGAAATATCTAACAAGTTAAATGACAGGCATTCAATAGAATACATAATGTATGGGTCAGTGAAGAGTATTAGTAAAAAGGGATCTATTTCCTTCATTTAAAAATTTGGTCTAAACTTTATAGCATCCAAAATGTACCTTATTGTATGTTGTGTGTTTTGCCACCCAGTTTGGATTTTCTTCGTGCTTTTATAGCCTTTCAAGCTGTAAGATCTAATTTTACCTATTCGGATACAGTTTTCTATCTAATTGGTGGATATTACTAACTGTTCAGCTATACGGTTAGCTGGGTCAGCTAAAAGTAGTCAGTAGCTCAACATATTTTATATATTTATTACATAACAAGGTGTATATGAAAACGAAATTCTACATAAAATTTTTGCCTTTCTTTTAATTTTAAAACATGCTGCAAAATCAAATTTTAATTTGATTTTATTAAATTTTTATGTTCGCCATCTTGAATCCGCCACTTTCAATTTTGAAATTACAACTTCCGAATCGTGCTAAGCAAACCCAATAACTAAAAACATGATAGGTAAAAGGTACAAGTCAGCGCACCACTATAAGGCAAACTAGCCAGCATGGCTGCACCTATGAAAATCGTGCGCGCGCAGTTAAAAAAGTTGTGCTATATCAAAATTCACAATTGATTCAGGGTATTTTCGATTTGGATCTTATAACTGAAGGTTCAGGCTTCAGTTTAAGGCTAGGTAGAAGTTTCCATCACCTCAGGTGCATCCACTACATTTGGTCAAAAATAGTCAAAAACACGTTTTTTTGACTTTTTGAACTAATCTTTCTCAAAATCTTGACGTGATGGAAACTTTTTAAGGTCAGATTCGTATTCAGCGATGGAAAATCTATAAGATAGGCCGGGTCCGATGCTTGAATCAGAAAAATACTCATTTTTTGTCGTCCAGTGTTATTCCAATAACTGTTCAAAACAGTTTGAAAATTGCATTTGCGAGAGCTAGTGTAAGTGTACGAATTTATAGTGGTCAGGGTAGTATATGCTTGTAGTTTTCATTTTCTTCGTGTTTATTAAGACTTCTGTTAGGTATTATTATAGATCAAAATCACCTTTATTTGGGTATTTCTTTAATTACATTTTATGGGAATCTTAAGTTATGTTTATAAACTGATCCATTTTGGTAGATGCTTCTTTTATTCATGATTTAAATAGCTTCAAAATTCTTTAAATAAACAAAATTAAGATAAAAAACATGCATATCCTTTGGGCAAGTTTTATCAACTAATCATACTACCCTTGTTTGCTTGCTTACCATTCACTTGTGTACGTACTTATGTACTATATGTTCATATAATTGTGGCAGTCAAGTTTTCGTGTGGCAAGTGCAAGATACTATACAAAAACACACACACACACTCATATTGTGTACTACTATAATAAATATATACAAAAATTTCTAAAAGTGTGAACAGAACATAATTGTAACATTCCTTTTGGCCTTAAGCAGTAACGGCAACAACAATAACAATAAGAACAACATAAAAAGTAACACTAACTTGAAACGTAACTAGAAAAGAAAACTCAGAATGTGTTTTTATGCCATTCAATTATGTATGTCCTTTTGTTATTTGTTGCTGTTATAACTGTTATTATTGTTGCTATTTCAATTGTTGTTGTTGTTGTTTTTCTTGTTGCTGGTGTCGCTGCTATTGTTATTGTTGTTGTTTTTTGCACAAGAATTTAAAATGTTACACAAAAACCCAAGGAGTCCAACCCACAAGCATTTTGTGCCAAATGCCAAGCGACAACAGCAATGTTGTTGTGTCTTATCCATCGCTAACACCAACACCAACGCCAACGTCACTACTGATACCACCGACGACTCTTCCGTTCCATGTCTGCATTACTTTGCTCCTTCACAGCTGCTGATCCTGTCTAATGCTGCCGGCGCCAAACATTTGGCTAACTGTGAGATACTTCTATGTTCATTCTCTCTTTATTTTATCCTATCCATGGAAGTACTATATTCATACATACATACATATATGTTGACATGTTCGTCGACCTGACATCGGCTGCTAGCTCTCGCTTTCTCTAGCTACTGAATAAGATACAATTTTACTATACAGCAGAGAAGAAGGAGTAGGAGAAGAATGAACAAACGCAAGTAAGACAGACGGACATTGCCGCAAAATACCATGAAAGCATGAAGGTGTTAGTGTTAGATGTTGGTTGTTGGTTGTTCTTGTTCCTGTTGTTGTTACCATTGTTATTGTTGTGAATTTGCGAGCTAGGATAATGTAAATGTAGCACAAACCTTTTTACTTTACTTGTTTTTTGTCCCCCAAAAATATTTCTATACTATGTGTGAGTAAATTCTTTATTATTTCCTTTCATTTCTTTTATAAAAATATTTCCCAAAAATCTCATTCTCTTTCTCTATCTCTCTCCCGCATTGTGTAGTTACAATAAGATACTTTTTATATTTTTCGGTTTTAAAAATGGTCATGCACAATTGTATCTTAACAGTTTAGCCATAGCCCGTAGGTTGCCATCATTGTGCAAGAGAGAGACAGAGATTAAATATGGGTATATAAATCTGGCTAAAGTTGGCAATTTAATGCAGTGAAATATGTTTTATCTTAGACTGCCTGCCTGACTGTCTGCCTTGCTTCTGCCTGCTTTACTAAAGAATAATAAAGAAAAAAAAGTAGAACAAAAAACAGGTTGAGATGATTTTCTGAATATTTTGTATATATTTCTCCTAAAGAAAATATAACTTAAAGTTTCCCAAGACATACGAGTACTACATATATGTAGTAACTAAACTGAAAGAATGAAAGAGAAAGCTTAACAATGCGGTTTTTCATAAATTTGAATTTAATTCTCTGGATGATGTAAGAAGATGTTAAGAAAATATTGGCAAAAATATAAAATTGAATTAAGAATGAAGAGGATATGATGAAACTAAAATTTAATTGATGTCATCTGGGAATTAAAACAGTCCTTTAAATTATGAATATGTATTCATCTATTTATATTGTATATTTTTTTATTGGAAATTTTTTTTTTCCATTCCATTCCATTCAAAGATGTGTTCATACAATTAATATAACTATATTGTTGTGTTGGCATAAAACTAATTTCGGAGTTTTGTTATGATTCTTTTATCATTTGTCTGTCATTCTTACCATACTATTTGTTAGAAATAAATTCCGTGTAATGTTATCATAGAAAAATAAAGATATTTTCATACAAAAAAAACTCACAAAAAGATACTATGTCAAGTTTATTTTGTTGAATGCTTCAAAGAACGCACGTGTCAGTATTTTGTTCCAGAGATTTCTCACTTAACGATGACCAACGTTCATTGCATTCAAATATAGAGTAATCGACCCTTCTCCCTTGAATAGGATTATCACTGGTGATGAAAAATGGATCAATGAATAACACTAACCGGAAAAAGTCATTGTCCAAGTGTGACGTCGCACAAGGAAGTTTTTGCTCTAAAAAATCGATTTATTTTTTCCTACCAATGCAACATATAAGCATTTTTAGTCTACAGCTTGATTACAAATTTTTTCTGGGGTTTAAAAAACCCAATGTTCTTTGTAACTCAACTCAAATTAGTAACTCAAAAATTAGATTATTATTTAGAGATAATATCTAAGCGCATCTATTATCTGCATTACTGTATGTATCCTGTGAGAATCTTTAGGACAGGTCTTAGTAATAAGAACATTTTTAAGATCTCTATATCGCTTTGTCATCCATCAATCTAGCTTATTTGCCATTGAGAACCTACGATTCTAATGAAATTGATAAACTACGGGAGATGTTCGCCCAACGGAATATATTTTTTTCTTAAAAAATAACTTGGGATTAGTGAGTGAAGCCAGCTTATGAGAGTTGTCCGCGATTAAAAATTCTAGTAAATGCCATGTCCTCCTTCCTTAAATTCTCATTTTAGTATACATATTACATCGGCTGATGAGTTCCCGGTCTAATGAAGAAAACCCAACTTTAACGGTGAAATTTAATTTAATTCATTAACATAGTCTCCTTCAAGAGCGATACAATTATTTCAGCGATTCTCTAACATTTCGATACCTTTCTTAAAGAACGATACATATTTGGCCTCAAAAAAGGCATTTGTTTCGGCGATCACATCCTCATTCGAGCCAAATCTCTTTCTGACGAGAATTTTATTAAGGTTTGCGAACAGATAAAAGTAACTGGAGGCCAAAGCTCGATAATGGGGTGATTACGGAAGCAATACGAAGTGTAGTTGCCATCGAAAGGATGGCTTTTTATTAATACTTATAATTTTCTATGTTGTACATAACTCAAAATGTGTAATTAAATCAGAAGCCGCGTGCTTCTCGTCCGATCACTTCACTCGTTGGTTGATGTCGTCTTTTTAGGGGTGGTGTGAACTATTTCTGCTTCGCATTAGAGTTAACGTAGATGATCTGATGCTTACAATTGGCTTTGTGGGAAAGCTCTTTCTTTTTTTGCATGTGGATCCGTTTCTTTGAAATTTCCTAGTTCAACGATCCAGTTGGACCTTGACTAATCTATCTAAATGTTCAGATCTAAAGAAGTGTCCAAAGAAGTGTCAATTTTTGTTCTGCAGCTTGTAATCTTAATAACCTGACCTGACCTGATCAGTTGACTAACATAAATCTAAAGCAGATGCATTCGTCAACTAATTTTAAGCATTTGAAATTATGAAAGCTTCTGAAAAACTTTAGTTATAATATGATTTGCCTTTTTAATATTGCGCATATCTGGAGCATACATATGTTCATTTCCGTTTAAGTAAGAAAGCACTATAAAATTCAATTGACTTATTTAAAAAGTTGAGACTTCCTACAACTCAAAACTTATTGCTTTCTTCTATGGAAGTAAGCACATATTGTAGTAGTAGGAGCATGGATCTGTGGTTACATATATTGGAATATTTCATAGATAATCTGGTATAAAAAAGTTTTTGGAAATAATTTTTCCATTCATCTTTAGTGCTTTTGTCCTTAATGTTCATCAAGTGTAAACTGTGATTTATTTCACTTATTTTTCATATTGTAACAAAAAAAAATGAAAAGAAATATTAATAATTGCAAAAACTTTTCACATACTTCAGAAAATACTTTTCTATATATTTTCCAATTTTCTTTTCTATTTGCTTGCTGATTTTTGTCATTACAAATGTATGTGGTGGCATCAGAAAGATCGTCATTCCTTTATACAATACTATCTACAAAATCGGGCTCATTAGAGTTTTTCGAAATGCTATTCGGCAGCAAAGCACATAAAGAAGAAGCACACAGAAAAGAGCACAAAAAGAGATTTTCCCAATAAATAAAGGAAAATTTTTGCACATTTTATAATGCGCTTTGTCTTCGTCCTTACCATGTTCTGCTGCAATTTCTCGATTTCATTATAAAGGAAACCCCCCATGGTGTGCATGATACAAAGTGCGCATTATAACTGTAACATAGTGGATTTTACTCATTAATAATAAACTCACACACATATGCACACATACTGACATATATACAGATACATATTTATATCTTATGGTGCTTGATTTTTTCGTCAGATGTCATTGCCTTACATGTGTCATAAAAGAGAGAGAGAGAGAGAGAGAAAGAAAGTGTGTGTGGGTGAAGTTTTGAAAGTCTTTTTATACATTTCAATGAAAACTGAAAGCGAGGCACCACTGAATCAAGCAACAACCACCGCACAAGAGCAGCCACTCCACACTTCAGTCAAACCGACGATGAGTCTTAACGATGAGGGATCAACGAAATACCACCCTCATCTCACCTCATCTCATCAAACCAAACCAAACCAAACCAGTCCAATCCTCACCTTACCTCAGCACCATAGTTAGTGAGCTACAATTCTCGAGCGGTGAGATCTGCTCTAAGCTGCAGAGCAGAGCTCTTTCCCAATTACGTGCGCTTCATTGCACTTGGAGCCATTAGTGTGATTACGATTCATTGTCTGCCGGAGCAGAAGCAGCACCAGCACCAGCACCAAAAGCAGTAGAAACATGAGCTTCAGCATCAGCATCACTAGAAGAAGCTTTTCAGTTGTATGTCAAAATGTAGCTATAAGTAAGAATAAACTATAGTTGTGTATATATGTGTGTGTGTGTGTGTGTGTGTGTGTACTTGTAATACACATACATATATAAATACTGTGTGACAGTCAAGTGAAGTGAATTGAAGTGAAGACGCTTCGCTTAACAACAAGAACAACAATTACAACAACTACAATAGTAGAACACCACCACCAACAACAACATGAGACCAAGTTACTTGTAACTTCTATACTTTGCACTGCACGTACTACTATACTATTGTACACACTTACATTAGTACTTGTAGTGCAGAGAAATAAACATAATTGTATCTTAGTTACTTACGATTGCACAAATTTGAATCAAATTATGTTTTACTTATTTTCTCTCTATAGAAATTGCATAAATTTACGACAATCGAATTATTTTTGTCGAATGCTAACAGACAATAGAAGAAAAGTAGTTATCAACGTCATTGTATTCTACCATTGCTACGAACAGAATAAGTAAGTTTGCTGGGGGGAAAGTGCAAAAAGTAACTTGAATACTATGTACGTTTTTCTAGAGAAATGCTCACGCACACCATTACTTAGTCACAGACCACACACTCAGACATTTCACATTGAGTAGTTCATCGTTCTTAAGATGATCATAGACGACAAATATGCATGGGCAATTAGCTTTACTCCCATTTGCCACATATGGTAAATGTATATAAGAATTCGATGAATATGAGTCCAGTGAGTAACAGGTTAAGAGATTGAACTTACTTGAACTAATCTTCTCTCTGCAAAGGAGCAAACACACATTAAATTGGCTTTTCAAATCAAGAAATTTAGTCATGCATGTTGGCCATCTACCAACTCCTTTATAGACTTTCTGAACATAGCAGAGTGAAAGAAACTCTGTCTTATTCTAAACTAAATATAACTATGAACATTTACTGACTTCTTATTCGCTTTTGTATACCATTTTCTACTCTTGTATTATGTAACCTCCCCCTCTTATGCCATTTGCATTGATCTAGGTCCACCCAACCCATTTTGCATTGGCAGCTATTTAATTTGCAATTTGTAATTTAAAAGGAAATCTTTCAGTTCGATAATTCGAATGATGCCAGAGTATTTGAAGCTTTTACTGATTACAACTTTCTAACTGTCTATCTGTATGTCATTCATTCTCTCACCTCTCTTTATCGCACTTCACTTAACCACATTACATACTTCACAACTGCCCTTCTAGTAGCACTTTGTTGTCCAATTCAAATTGCAATTTAATTTAGTGCAAATATGCGGGAACAAAATTTACGTTTTAGAACTAAAAACAAAAAAAAAATCAATTTTTTTACAAAGTTTTAATTAAAGCGATACTCATTTATTTATTTATTATAATATATATTATTTATTAGTCGTTGTCGACGACAAACGGATTTTGTTGATTATGTTTTTCATTTAGCCGCCATATGCGTTGAATTGTGGAAAAAAAGGATATAAACTAAACAAAAGTGAAAAAAAATGGGAAAATAAATAAATAAAATTGCAGGGAAAAATTAAATATTTACTATAATTGAAGTGACATGTACAACCATCGCCATAGCTGCCGCTACCCCGGACTTTGAAGCTGATGCCACCACAGCAGCTGCTAATTGTGTTCGAGCTCATTAACATAACCGCTGACACAGGCACACACTGGACCCGCCCCACATAGTCTATATGCATAGATTGAATCATGAACAACAATATGATGCCTGTAATGCCAGACAGTCAGGCATTTGGTTTGATTTGCTGTGGTATGGTATGGTATGGAATGGTTAGTGCTACAAGACTCAGTCCAATGTATTGTACAATAGTAAAAGCCACCGTCATAATATGAATTACTCCGCTAAATTGTAAAATATCTGGAAAATTCCAATAAATCAAATCAAATACGTCACTCACATACGCACACACAGATATATCTACATACAAAATAGACAGACGATGAGATTTACGCATAGAAATGTTACGACAAATGAAATATGAACGACTTAGAGATGCTGTACTACAATGCTGTATACCTTCAATAATAAGTTGTAAAATGAAAATCTATTTAAGAACTATTGTACGAGTATTATATTGTATTGTACAATGTGAAGTGTGAGAAAGAGTGAGGGGAATGAAATGCCTCCTTTTGGGGTGGTTAGTATTGTAATACACATCTATTTATAATTTTTATAGTTTTACAAAGAAACACACCTGATATCAAAAAATCTTTTATAAAGACACATAGCTTAGTTTAGTGATGAAATAGAAAGAAAAAAGTTAGTCAACTTCATGCCCACTTTTATGTAGTAGTTGCTTCATGCGTCAAACTGAAATTTAGTGTAACCAAATTTTATTTTTGTAAAAATTCAAAAGAATGCCAATCAAAGATGAAATCAGCTTCTGCCTAATGAATACAATACAATTTATTAATACTATAGTAAGGTCTGGAAAACACTCCTAAATTAAGATAAACAGCTCCTTTAAAAGTATCTCTATTTGGATTTCTAAATCTATGAATGTTCTATAATTATTTATGGATTGCTTTAGGTAAAGTTAAAGTAAAAACTATAATACATACTCGTATGAGAATTAAATTCTGTTTTGATTGAAATAGATCAAAATTTTTATATATTAAATTGTCTTTGAGTTGATTTGAATTTTTTAAATTCAATTTACTATGATCTGGGAAATAGTCGCTTGAAGTACTAAAATTCTTTAAAATTTTAATTTTTTATGTCAAGTTTCTTTTCTTTTATATTAATGGCTCAGTGAAAAAAATTCCTAATTGGAATTATATAATCTATGATTGTTCTAATCCACTTAGGAATTATTATATGACTAGATACCCGGACAGACGTTGCTCTGCCTCTCCTTCCGAAACATTTATTGGATTCTGATTGGTTAGTTGTAACATTTGTTCGACAAATATTTTAGAAAATCTTTATGGTGGCTTGTGGTCACTTTTTGCTTTATCTCACCATATCGTTTTCAACTTCTTCTTTCTCGGCTTCTTCTTTTGCGACTATAATTGAGTAAATGCAGATTGTCCTGGTTTTTATTTTAATTCAATGCACATGACCAAACTCTCTTCATGGTCTTGTTTTTCATCTTTTGCCATCTCACTTGCACACCTTGTTAATTTCTATTTTTAAATGCTGGTTGCTTGAATTTTATTTTTTTCTTAGAAAAGTGTCGTGTCCTACTCGCATACCTGGTTAATTCATTTTTTTTCAATTATTAGGCTGTTTCTTTTTGGTTTTTTCGAATTTTCTATCTCTTTAAACCACTGGGGTTTGAGTCTTTTATTTATTTTAAAATTACTTAAATTATATTTAACAATTTATAAATTATTTTACTAAGATTCGAAAGTATGCTAATCATTGAAAATTTACAAGTTATTATGACTTATTAAGAACTTCACTTGTCCTCTGTGTTGATATTAGTAATTCTGCTAAAATTATAAGAATTTTATATCAATGGGTATTTTCATTACATTTGAGGTGTCGAAAAGTATTATATCAGCATACAAATACATAAATCTTCTAAAAATAACAATATACCACAATATTAATAATCATCTTTAAGTTGCTTAAAAGGAATTACAGAAAATATTTATTATAATTATTCAAGACAAACAAATATTATATATAGTACCACAACTAATCAAATGAAAAAGTTTATATAAACTCGTATTCCTTTCAGAGACATGTTTTTACTAACATTATAGGGTATAGCAGCCTCCCTCTTTGATACCCTTTTTATAACTATGTATTTCTAAAAATCAAAGCTGTATGCCGGTGTATTTAATATCTAAGTAAAGCCACACAGTTATACACATTCCCATTTACATCCACATCTAGATACACGCACAGTTATGTGCAAACACGCAACCATATAAATCATCATGTTGCTGTTGCTGTTGAGTTTTTATGCAGTTGGTTGAAATCGTGGGCGGTGGCGGTGACGGTGGCTGTGAATTTGGCATGAGCGATAGATACACTGGCTGGCAGGCAGGCAGCCAGGCAGAGGGATAGCCACAACTGCCACAGACGCAACCACAGCGCTTAAAAAGGCGTTCCATATAATAATGCGTTGCCATTTCAATTTATCTCGAACAACAGCAATAGCAACAACAAAACCATTCTTGATTTTCTACTTTATTTTTTTATTCTTATTTCCTCTCATATCTCACATTTCTCATTTTCACTTTTTTTTTGTCTTTCCAGAATTTTATTCATTGAATTTGTTGTAGTTGTTGTTGCTGCTGTTGTTTCTTCTCCTTTCACCACATTTTAGTATTTTGTCTAAGTGTTTGTTGGTGCTGCTGCACGTTCATTGTTTAGTTATCCAAAGATTATACTGTCCTCACGACAATGACGTTGAAGATGGGGCGAATCGACTATCCCCCAATTCGACTCTCCAACTCCAACTTCCATCTTCATTTTAGATGTGCACTAAATGCCAGAAATGTCCGTGCATGAATATTTATGACAAACATTTGGCGTAAGTGGATCTCATTTTCAATAATCATCTTAAGCAGATTAAGTTAAATGTCAACCATTAGTCATAATGGCTTCTCTGATTTTTCGCGTTCACACACAAACACACTATCCAACTGTCTCACAAATACACTACAATTTTAACTCACATTCTCATATTTTTATTGTATACAAAAACAATGCACAGAAATAAGAAATAAAATGAAAATGAAAGAACACAAACACACACAAAAAAGAAGAAAGAAAATCCTAAAGTATCGTAAAATTAAGCGATACATTTTTCTTCTTCATACAAAAAAAAATAAACAAAATTGAAGAAAAGCATCTAGAAGAAAATTCATTTGAACACTTTGAAAGCGGAAATTTTACTCGATTTTTCTCAGACAAAATTGTTGTTATGGTTGCTTTGGTTGTTGTTGTTGTGGGAGCAGCTGAAACTAAAGCCTGATTAGATTTTTCTTATTGGCAACTCAAGTGAGTTATGCGTGGAATGTTTTTAGTTGTCTTGCGGGATTTATAGCTCGCTAAAAGTGTTTTAAGTTGATTCAATTGAAAGAAAGAGATAGATACGTTTCTTGTACAATACACAAATATAAATAGTATATGTGTAGTATGTACACAGATATGTTCAAAGTATCTCTTTTACTTAAATCCGATTTGTGTGGTTTCTATTTGATGTGATATTATTTCAATCGCCATTAAGTGTTTTCCGAGTTTATTCAATTTTTGATTTACTCTTTGACTAAAAGTTCTTCTTATCATACTATAAATTTATATTGAAATATTTATATATTTGATTTTAGCAGTTATTTTTCAAAGAGGAAAAGAACTCATACGACAGAGTCTATGATATTTCGGAACTATGTACTTACCTCATAAATCAATAACTATTAAATCTACACAGTTTTTGGTATTTTGGTATTACTGGGTGTAACAAAAATGATTCTTTTGAATCAATTTAATGACATCGAACTTATGATTTGAGGAAGGAAATGCTCACGTTTAGATTTTAAATATTTTATGGGCAACAGCACCGAATATACTTAGTTTGAGCCAACACTTGGCCCCCTTTTCTTATTCCTACTTGTACGTGGGATGAGTAATATCTTTATATATTTTAAAAGAGTTTGATCAAAATTTATTAACAAAATCGAGGTGTCTCTTCAAAACTATTATTGTCTAAAGGATTCCCAACGAATTCATAAGTGTAGGGAGTAACTAGCTAAATCAAAGTAAAATGAGAAAAATATTGTGAAAAAGAAAATGTAGTGATTGCCAGCATAAAATTACTTTCATTCACATGCTAATCAATTGGGTAATTAATCAAGATATGGACACTGTAGTACTTACATTGATTTCCTGCATTATTTGTTTGATTAATAAAGTATGTATAATAATATATTTAACGGACAAGAGATCTCATTGTCGTTGTGCAATATAATAATAAAAAACAGAAATAGAAATAATCCACTTGATACCATCACTTGATACCATCAATTTGAGCTTCTGGATTAGCTGCTTATTCATCTTGTTTGTTTGTTCTTTTTGGAATTTCTTTTAGGTCCACTTAATAAATCAATTGATTTCAGCCAACAATGTCTTGAATATCTTAAGTCAGATTTAAAATTATCTTTCTTATTTTCTCCTACCATTGGTTATAGTACTTTCTGTCACCTATTTGCATTATTGAACAAAAATGCACTTAAGAAACTTAACTCAATTCGCTGCTTTGCTAAAAGTTTTAGTATACATGATGAACTCAATGATGTTATCCGTTGGTCAATACTTGCTTTGTGTTGTTTCTTTAGGTTTTTTGTTTTTTTGTTTTTGGGTAAAATTTATAAACACTTTGGTTAGCAAATTTGAAACGATAGAACTGACAAATAATGCTAATGAGCGTGCAATCTACCATTTGGTAACCAATGAACTTCCTGCTATTATAATTTTTGTAGAGCCCAAGTAGGAAAATGGGCTAACGAAATTTCAAAAATATTCTAGTAGTATATTGCAAGCAAGGGATCCAACCTACTACAAGTAAACGACCCACCAAAACTACTTACAAACAGACAAACGAATGAACATGTTTACAAGGCTACTCCTGCATATATTGTATTGTATGTAGTATGTATAGATAAATACATAGATATAGTGAAAAACTACAAAACTATTGATGAACGAAGGAGGAGTGGGCTGCTCATGTTGAGTAGCTTCAATGGCAACTCGAGTTTTAGATTGAGCGAGGCAGTGTAGAAGAGTAGTAGTCGATGCCTCAATAGCTTGGTGCTTGTCTGGCGTTGATTGGACTCTTTGCCACAGGCATTTATGTCAGTTTGTCACGATAGGCGATAGAAGCAAAGAGATTACCTTGGTTAACTTAACAATAACGATAGAATGAACCAAGCGAGTGAGCGGACAGACGAATAGATGAATGAGTAGTAGTAGATGGAAAAGGATATGAAAAGCCAGGCGGGTCTATAGTAGAGAGTATCATCATCGTCATCATCATTGCCGTCGTCATATTCAGGTTCCCCCTTATCGTCATCATCGTCATTATCATCATCATCTCCATTGTTGAATCAAAATGCACCGTGCGCTAGCAGCAATGGCGTCTATGGCATTGCCAAAAAAAAGAAAAATAAAAAGGAATAAAAGTTAAAAAGTTCAAAATCGTTCGCGTTCTATAGTCCTTGCTATAGTCCTTGTTGTTGTTGTTGTTATTGTTGGTTTTGTTGTCGGGTTCGCATTAAAATCAGTTGCATCAGTATTTGTTGTTGTTGTTGCCTTTGCATTGAATACAAAATTTTTGGGGGCACAAACTACTAGGGAACGAAAGTACTACAGCAGGACATTTTGAGCTGCCGAAGCCTTCGGCTGTACTCAACACCCGTTTAGATGAGACCAGTTGTAGTAGAAACGAGCAGACAGTAAACAGAAAAGAAGGCTTAGAGAGACGAGGTGGTCGTGTGCATGGACATTTTGGTTGTCGGGGCGCTCAGTCAGGATGTCAGCAACATTTTATGTTAATTTTCATTAGAGAACCAAAACGAAAATGTACAGAAGAAGAAAGAAGTCAAATACTAGCTACTATACTGGTATAGTATATAGTATATGGTAGATGTAGATAGAGGATCAAAAGCAGGAGGAAAGGCATGCAAGGACATGCAATTTGTATGGAAAGTGAAGTGAATTTCTGGTTAAAAGTGCTGCGCCTGCCATTGGCGTCTGTTGAGCTCATAAAAACTTCATACAGAAGAACGACTATGACATCAATGGCGATAAAATAGATGTCACAGGAAACGTGAAAATGAATGTGATAGAATGAGAGGAGAAAACTTAAGAGAATGGGAGAAAGTGATTGAGTTAAGTTTAAGTAGTAGTATGAGTGTATGGGTGACAATGATGATGATGATAGTGAAAGCGAAGAGTGTTTTTCAATTAGCTCCTGTCTGTCTCTCTGTCTATCAGTCGGTCGGGTGCTGGTTGTTGTCAAAGCCTTCCATGTTATTGTGTATATAGTTGTTGCAGTTATTCATTCTTCTTATTAATGTGATTGCTGTTGATGTTGGCTGATGCAGGAGCGAGCTGCAGCAGCATCAACAACAGTAGTAGTAAAAACAAATAATGTCTATTGGGTAATTGTTGTTGTCAGTATTGTTGTTGTTGTTGTTGTTGCTCAATTGTTGAACTGACATAAATCGGATAAAGGTTTTTTTTATTAATTTTTATTCGTTTTTTCTGCATTTTTATTTTTTTTGTTTATTTCTTTCATTCTTTTTGGGCCATCAACATGTTTGTGAATGCATGATGTTGTTACTGGTTTATAGTATAGTATCTGTATGGATTTGTGTGTGTATTTTGATTGCTCAATTCAACCGCATGCCGTGCGCTCTCTCGCGCCGCACACAGAATCCTTCATTTATTGCTTTTGTGTACTTGTATTTTAATGTTATCATTGTTCAATTAAACTTTTCAACTGAAATCGGCTTTTATTGTTGACCGAACATAACAACAACAACGGCAGAAATAACAACAATCCATAGAACCATGAATTTTTTAATCTTCATATCGCATGCAGCATGCTGTATGTAGCACATAGCACACACAGCAAGGCACAGCACAGCACAGTAAATTCATGTAGCAAACAGGAATCCTCCTATCTGACAGCAATAGGGAAAAAATCATTGGGGCAAGAAAGTGTGGTATGCCGTGTACTATTGGCCTACAATAACAATTACATTTCACTGTTTATGTGCATATCTGTGTGTGTTTGTGTGTGTGTACGCACAATTGTAGAAATGTGACATCATCATTTTCATGTTTTCTATAGTACAAGTTAAGTGGCCTATATATGTAAGTGGTGATGTATGTACATATATGTTGTACTTAGTACGTGCACATTCTAGTATGAATGCAAGCAATGTTGCAAGTAGTTGATATAATGTAAAATAGTTAACCGACCTCAGATTGTTGCCATTGCTACACAATTGTGGATGTTGATGTTGTTAATGCTGACTACATCTAATTTTGTTTAATGAAGCCAGATTGCCCCATATTAAAACCCACTAAGAGTGTAACTAACTCACCGACCAACCAAGTAAATTGTTCATACTCATTAAACTATGGTACGTAAGTAAATCGTCCTCATTCGTACTTACTAACTCAAACATTAGCAGTACCAGCACCAGCAACAGCACCAGGAACCAACAATCAACAACAACCAAGTTAATAATTGTGCCACATTAATATGAGAGTAACTATGTTGTACATACTATAAGTATGAGTGTGTATCTGAGTGTGTATTGCACTGAATTGTTTCTGTCCAAGTAATTAGAAATGAGTTTGTTGCATGTTTCTTTATACATTTATACACATACACATGTATATGTACATATGTATATTCGAGGTCATTTGTAGAGCAATCGTTTTTATAGTTACATTCAATTGTTTATACTTTCAGTTTAGTTACACTACCACACGATATATGAAATAATTTATAAATGTTTTACTTACAGTCTCCGTATGAATGTGTGTGTGTGTGTGTTTGTGTAAATGTATTATATTCATTATTCAAAAGTTAAGTGAGTGGTGTTAACACTTTATTGAAAATGTTGCTATAAAGAACAATGAAAGAGTATGAGAGAATATAAAATACTTAATTTGGATCAAGTTCAAATGTTTTATATCACTAATGATTGCATAATTAAGTTTGGGAGTAAATGTTTGGGATGGAAGAAATATAAGAAAATCATTAGGACAAACGAACGAATGAAGCATAATAAATAATGATAAGGAAATTAATCAATCAATGATTCACAGCAATCCTGCTAATAATAATCACAAAAGTTACTATGGTAGCATGAATTTATTGAATTTTTTGAAATTTATTATTGTGAGTGAAAAAGGCTAAATGATAAATGGCGGAAAAATTATAAAAGAAAAAACAAAAAAATCTAGATTAGAATAGATATAATTACATCATAATGACGAAATGAAAACCAATCAATTAATTATATTTTAAATGTATGTAGTATAAATTTATATAACAATTTCAAATTTAATATTACGACGAGTGTGCTTCAAAGGTTTTGATTTTAAGCAATTTGTCAAAACTTGAAACTATTTACTACTACTTGTGAATAATTGGTTTAGTCAGTGTGTTGAAAACAATCAATTTGGCCCTGTCCATGTCCATATGTCTGTCGATTCGATTTGATGTGATTTAGTTAATCAGTTTTTGAGCTATCGCACTTAATATGAAGAAACTCCTTCCATATATCATAAGTCAAGATAGCTCTGGATAGAAAGTATATGTGCACATCTAAATATTAATTTTAAAAGAAAAGTAATAACAATACTCAATCGGGTTTAAGTCAGGACTTAATACCGTCCACTCCAAAAAATGTATATTTCTTTCGCCATTAACAGCGAAAAGTCACTGTCTAACCGTCTTGATGCATAATTCGCTTATACCTCAGGTGGTGCTCAGCCCGCTACCTGGGTATGATCTTAGACGGGTGATTTAAGTGGTGCAAGCATATTGTCAAAACTGCTGCAACTTGTCGTCAAAAACTGGAGAAGCTGAACTTGGCTTGATTCGGCCAAGGTGTTAACTTAGCCTGAGCAATATGGCTATAGTGGTCCCGTCCTGGACTTATGGGATACCCTTCTAGGGCACCGCACCCGACTCTAATATATACCTTATGCAGAAGATGCAGAACGCTGCCCTCCGTCAAATAGTTAACGCTCCTTGGTACGTTCGTAATGATGTGATATCCACGGATCTGAGAATCCTCTCTGTTCGTGAGCACATAAACTTGCACACTAATCGGTATAATGTCTCAAGAGGCTAGCTCCTGCTTTGGCTATAAATGCCTACAGGATATGGCTCCAGCGCCTTCACCCTGATGATCTTTGGGTACACGGACGCCAAAGAGGACGTAGGCTTCCCTTTTAATTAAACCATTAATATACTTTTTAAGCATTAAGGTACACGTCAATCTCTCGCTTTTATCACATACATTTTTTATATCCATTAAGTTGGATGCTTATTTTTATCCAATTAATGTTAAACCAAAAACAAAAAAGCGAAAAATTTCAGTGTGATACCTGCTATGAAAATTTGGTCGTTATCTTGTTGAAATGTCCAATTTTCCCTCATTAAGGTTATCAGTAAATTCACTCTGAGTTATTACTGGATGTTTATGACTGACTTTAATACAAATTTTTCCAATTGACAGTCGAAATCAATGTCTACTTATATCCAAATTCATTTATCAATAATGCATCAGATGTTTTATTGGTATAAGCATCAGCACCATCAGCGAGTTGCAATGATAAGAAAAGAATCTCCAATTATTCAACAAGAGCGTCCCCTCCCACCGCTTTCTCACTGTCCTTTCTGTGTCGTTATTGGATACATCTTCAAAAGTGGGGTATGTTATCAGTGTGGCACACACACTTAACACACTTAATTCATGGCTCTCCAAAGATTAAATCCAACTTTTTTATTAGGATCCGCTTAGAAGAAGTGATCACACAGCCCTCAGTTTCTTTATAAGTTCATTGGTCGTTATAAAGCAGATTGGAAAGTTTTCTTTCATATGTAAAAATCGACCAAATAATGATCGATTTATCATATCACAATTCCTCTTTAGTTGGATCTGTGGATGCCTTTAATCGCGCCAGTACTTTTGGTCACCATCTGGGTCGTCTAGAAATGACTCTTTTCCCGAAACTTATTTGCCCAAAATTTAAATTTTTCAGCTCATAAGCATTGATTGTGATACGCGGGATCTAAAATAACCTGTTTGGTTACCACTAAGAATTTCTGCACTCGTCTATTCGACCCGTTATTTCCTTTCAATATATGTTCCTTGGAATAGCGTTTACAGAGTTTGTCAATATTTGTGGATCCTAACGATAGCATAGGCTTGATCTCTCCATAATTGCTACAGTTTTTATAAAAAGTAGGATCGTGTTTCTATGGGAATCTTGTTTAGTTTTTGTATGAACTTTATTATACAAATGAAAATTTGTTGATAACCAAGGAGTCTTAATTTAAAACTCATAATTAACTTTATACTATACTTTATTCAACTGTTTCTGTTGCATACTTTTAGGAATATGATTTTGCTAGGTAATCATAACAAAGTTGTAATGCTAAAAATTAAATATTTTAATGTAAATATAACTTTAATTACTAATCAGTTTAGTTATTTATATGATTTAATTTTCTAACTCGCCAATTTCATCATCATCATCATATTTTCACCTAATGTAATTATTATTTGATTAATAGAGTCTTTTGTCTTAATGATTTTAACACTCTATATCCTCGCTCAAACTCATTGTATAAATGTCTATTTTTGTCTGTCTGTCTGTCTGTCAGTCATCTTTGTTAGTCTTAGAAATACGATGTCTTTATATTTCATTTAGATGACAAATAAATGTTGAAAGCTTTTGACGCATTTAATTGCCTGAGGCTGTAATAAGAAACTATATTACAAAATAAATAAATAAAATAAGAAACAAATGCGTATAAGGACAACCATAACAATAATCTGTCGACGAGGAGTCAACTGAGACAGTTGAGTTTCAAATTGTAATTGAAATACATAATGCAATTTCCGTTACTTGTGTGTAAGTCGTACACACGCATATACATAATATTTTACACAGGAAATCAAAATTAAACTTAAAAGCAAAATTCATTAAAACTTTGTATTGTTTTCATCATCATCATCATTTGTTCAGTTGAACTCAGTTCAGTTTGATTTGGTTTTGTTACTGGGTTTATTTAAATGCCATAAACTCCAATCCAACCCAATCCAAACCCAAACCAAATCAATTTGAACCGAAACCAAACTAAAGCAAACGAAACCAAACCAAAATGAATTCAGTTGTGTTGAGATGAGGCTAAGAATAAACTTAACCGAACCAAGAAATATGCCAATCTGCGTTTGCGCTCACTCGAGCAGTCAATTGAGTAAGCTCAACAACTACGGATGACAATGTCTAAGGATGAGTGCCAGGAACGCACGCAACAGAACAACTAAGCCGCTGCCGCCTTCCTTTCACTGTTGTTGTTCTTTCCTGCTTGAGATCTCTTATTCGTCTTGGGCTTAGCTTATATCCTTCCTTCCTTCCTTCCGACTCTCTTGCTCTTGTTCCTCGTTGTTGGATTGCATGTACTATAGTATTTGAATAGGTATCCATTTTATTGTTTATTCTAGAGTTTGGATAAGCATGTCGCGACTAATTCCAATTAATTCAGCAGACAAATATCCTGAACAAAAGTGCTGAGCGTGCAAGAGAAAGAACCAACAAACAAACAACCAACGAATGAACGAACGATAGAACGAACAACTAAATGAATGAATTGAATGAATGAATAGATGAAATATCTAAAAGGCCAAGGACTTGGGAGCAAAGGGTGCGTCGTTGTCTAGTTGTTTTAGCTCAAACTGCTGTTTTTGAAGAACAAATAACAAGCAAAAGCAGTAGCAGCAGCGACGCTATAATCAAATTGCCAAAATGCCACGTTGCGTGGTCTGTCTTTCTGTCTGTCCCTTAGTAGTCTGTCCATCCCTTCAATGCATGTGCCAAGGCAGCACTAATCTACAATATCCTTGTGTATCCCTACTATCCATCTATATATGTATGTCTGTATCTGTATCTCAGTATGAATATGTTCTTGTGAATATGTCTATGTATGCAAGAGTTTATTTAAGTAAGTCGAAAGTTTTACCCGAAAGATTTACGTTGCAAAAACTTTCTTTGCTTGCCTTGACTTCGATTCCACACTCTTCAAATGCCAAATTCGCCTCCATTCACCATGTTTCTCTAATAGTAAGTATCTGTAAGCCAAATCCAACTTCATATGCCAAAATGCTAAAATTCCGGCTTACGCATGCAGAGCTTTTATTTGTTTGTTGTTCTTATATTCTTGTAATTTGATTGTTAAAACGATTTTCGGGTTGATTATTTACAAAATTGTATAGTTAACTAGTTGTAATATTGTTTAGATTAGAGAAACACTTCGTCGTTTGTGTGCCATATAAAGTATCTATAATGTTAATAATAACATTACTCAAACACTCATACACATATAAACACACTCAAGCACACGCACACACATACACAAATAAAATAATTAATTAATTTTATTTCTTCTTTAAGTGAGTCAACAGCATGTGTTTATTTTTGTGTGGGAACATTTGCGTGTTGTTTCAATATCCTTTTTATACATAAGTTAGACAAATTAAGTTGTGATATTTATCTTTATTATTAAATATGTGCTTGCATCCATTCATTCATTTATCCATGCATACATAGCCCTAATATCCAGGATCCAGTAATTCTCTTAAATGTTATCTAGAGCGTAATAAATTTGGTATAAGTTACGCTTAGACAATCCATTATAGTGTCTGAAATTCACGTTCAGGAGACAAGTCTTCCAGTGGCAAATTTGCCAAAACCAAACCAAAACTTTGAAGATGCTTTCTGATTCTGCTTCATCTCCACAGCTACGACAAAAGTCTTGATAAGGACCATGCATCCATTAAAACCATCCGTTAAGACTATTCGTCTCTTTAGCAGCTTTACCACTGATTGATGATAAGATTCCTGAATTCCCAACACAGACCGTTACTCTTTAAACTTATTCCACTTGCTGACAAGACAAGTACCAATTTGTTCCCGTTCAACTTCAATCTGTTCCCGTCAAATATTAAATAATCGCAAAGGTGTTATTGTTTTTCTATGAGTAAGCATTGTCTTCTGCATACCCTATTATATCACTTAATCATGCAGACGACCCACATTGCCTGTTCTGCACAAACCAACAAAAAAAGGATCACCATGTTCTCAATCACTGTTCCCGGTTTGTGCATCACAGAGAGATAATCACGTCAGTGGTAGGTGGAAACCCTACACCAAATAACTTCAGGATGAAGACTTCAATGAGTGACTGTATCTCAAAAACTAGACGTGACACAAAAAAAACCAAGGACTGATTCGGAATCAGTGACTTTGAATTAGTAGATATCCACTAAAATAGTTCTTGTGACAAACCAAAAGAATGTTATATATGCCAATTTTAAAAAAAACAAAAAAAAAATAAAAATTTCATTTTAGTTTTCGACTACTTGCATGTTGTTTTTGCTATTGCAAACCTTCCTTCACTTTTATCATCTTTCTCTCTTTTGATCTTTAAAGTACCGTTCATTAAACTATTTTAAAAAAAAAGAAGAAGGCCAACCCGATTACCGTTATATTTTATTTTTAATTTTTTATCAACTTCCATGAAGTATGTGTTTTTTTGTTTTTAAACTGAAATATTATAAATATTAAACACTTTTTGATTATGAAACTAAATTATTATGAATTTATTGATATTTCTTTATATGAGTTTAATGTTTAAGATTTTTAATAACATAAACAGCATTAGTAGAACAGTGCAATAACCTAAACAAACTCTATGTAAAGGTAAGAAAGAAAGACGTGGCCGTGATACAAAAAAACCAAGGACCGATTCGGAATCAGCGACCTCGAATTAGTAAACATCTACTAAAATAGTTCTTGTGACAAACAAAAAGAGTTATTTTCTCCACCAGTGCTATTTTTAAATTTTGTCATTATTCATAATTATTTAAATTGCATTCATTGTGATTTTACTCATTTAAAGGATCATAATATGATGCATGATCAACAATATAGATCCCTTAAATGAGCATAATACCTTGAAATGGACATAAAGAATTTATATTGTCAATAAAATAAAAGTGTTTTAATTATATTGTGTTACTGCATTCATTGTGGAATTTTGAAGTAAAGTGACGTTGATTATGCTCGAACAACATCTCGATACTTCAAATACTCATAAGGAGTTTGCATTATCACACAAATGAAAGTGATATATTCCTTTATTTTTAATATGTGTGTATCAATTTTGTGTTGTTGAAAGTATTGTATGTTTTATTAAGTTAATTTACACTCAGTGTGAAGGTCGGAAGGACCATACTGTTGATATTGCACAACAAGAGTATGGAACTTCTGACCATCACACAGAGTTGGCATTCTCACAGAATAGAAACTGAAATTTTTATTAAATTAATTTGAACTCAATGCGTTAATCTGAAGAATATTACGTTGATAATATGGACATAACAACAAATGTTCGTTCAGATGAGCACACAGAGTTTGCATTATCATAAAAATAAAAGTGATACATTCCAATATTAATTATATGTGTATTTGTTTAAAGTTTTGTGATTTTTATGAATATAATTTGCACTCATTGTGAAGCATTGGAACTCGTTATCATCATACAGAAAGTAATGTATTCTGAATGTATTATATATAGATATATCAATTGTTTTTTGTTGAATGTGTTTTTGTGATTTTTATTTAGTTAACTTGCACTCAATATGTTGATCTGAGGAATTGTTACAGTGACAATACAAAACAACTGTAATGATCCTTCAGATGAACTCATAGAGTTTGCATTATCACAGAAATAAAAGTGCTATATTCTAACATTTTTTATATATATGTGAATTTGTTTAATGTTTTGTGATTATAGGCAATTGCTGTTGATGATGCACAACAACAGCATGGATCTTGTGTCCATCATTATCACAGAATTGAATGTGAAACAGATATGTGTGATATTGTAAATCAATTGTTTGTTGTAGAAAGTTTTGTGATTTTTATAAAGTTAATTTGCACTTGTTGTGTTGATCTGAAGAATATACATGTTGATGATTCATAACAACAGGTACTCCTTCAGATGACCACAAAGAGTTTGCATTATAACAGCAATCAAAGTGATATATTTTAACATTAATAGTTATATATTTGTTTAATGTTTTGTGTTTTTTATTAAGTTAATTTGCACTCATTGTGCTGGTAAGAAGGTCCATGCTGTTGATAATGCACAACAACAGCATGGAACTTGTCACCATCATACAGAGCCGGCATTATCACAGAATTAAAAGTGAAACATTCCTTTATTTTGAATATATGTGTGAGATTGTAAATCAATTGTTTGTTGGTAAAAATATTGTGATTTTTATAAACTTAATTTGAACACATTGTGTTGATCTGAAAAATTGTTGCATTACAACAGCATGGATCTTGTGTCCATCACACAGAGTTGGTATTGAAAGTGAAACATTCCTCTATTTTAAATATATGTGTGACATTGTATTGTAAATCAATTGTGTGTTGTTGAAAGTTTTGTGATTTTTATTGAGTTAATTTGCACTCATTGTGTTGATCTGAAGAAACACTAGGTTGATAATACATACACAACAACAGGTGCTCCTTCAGATGATCACACAGAGTTTGCATTATCACAGAAATGAAGGTGATTCATTCTAACATTAATTATATATATTTGTTTAAACTTTTGCAATTTTTATTAATATAATTTGCACTCATTGTGGTGGATTGAAGGCACTTGCTGTTCATAATTCACAACAACAGCATGGATCTTGTGTCCATCACACAGAGTTGGTATTGAAAGTGAAACATTCCTCTATTTTAAATATATGTGTGACATTGTATTATAAATCAATTGTGTGTTGTTGAAAGATTTGTGATTTTTATTGAGTTAATTTGCACTCATTGTGTTGATCTGAAGAAACACTAGGTTGATAATACATACACAACAACAGGTGCTCCTTCAGATGATCACACAGAGTTTGCATTATCACAGAAATGGAAGTGATTCATTCTTACATTAATTATATATATTTGTTTAAACTTTTACAATTTTTATTAATATAATTTGCACTCATTGTGGTGGATTGAAGGCACTTGCTGTTGATAATTCACAAGAACAGCATGGATCTTGTGTCCATCACACTGTGTTGGCTGGTATTGATAGTGAAACATTCCTTTATTTTGAATATATGTGTGACATTGTATTGTAAATCAATTGTGTGTTGTTGAAAGTTTTGTGATTTTTATTAAGTTAATTTGCACTCATTGTGTTGATCTAAAGAAACACTAGGTTGATAATACATACACAACATCAGGTGCTCCTTTAAATCAATACACAGAGTTTGCATTATCACAGAAATGGAAGTGAAACCTACATGTATTGTATTTTGTGCACATAATAAAAAAGTATTGCTTCGTATCAATTTCATTTGCATTTATTGTAGTGAAGTTGATGGCGCTTTTTTGTTGATAATGAACAAAATGTTCCATCAACTTCAATATACTGATATTGCACTATCATCACAGAAATAAAAGTGAATTAAATCTTTTGTTAATTCATTTGTTTAAGGACCGCGCTGCTGCTAATGATTTTGGATTATCATACAAATTGAAGTGATATATACTACTTAGTATTGTAAATGTAATGTTATGTGATGATTTATACAAGTCCGATCTATGATCATGATGATCACATAATTTTTTTTGCACTCATTGTGGAGAACTGTAGTAACACGATGTTGATGTTGGACAATAAATTCGTGGAACTTCAGTTCATCACACTGAGTTTGCATTATCACAGAAATGATTATTTTATGTGTTTAAAGTTTCCTTGTGTGTATTTAAATGATCGTGATATGATAATAATTATGATCTTAAAAATAAGCAAAGCGATTATTATAAATGTGAATCGTGATTATTATAAAGTTTATTTGCACTCTATGTGCAAATCGGAACGTTTATCACGATGATGATATGCAAACATCAGATAAGCATTCCGATTTGTACACAGAGTTTGCATAGAAAGCAGAAAGTGAAACAATGATTTATTTATTTGATTTTGAAATAAATTAAATTGCACTCATTGTACTTGTTTAAAGGATCGTGAAATGGTGCATAATCAACCATCTCGATTCTTTAAAGAAACACAAAGATTGCATTATTACACATTTGTAATTTTTTTTTTAATTTATTCAAAGTGTTGTGATGTTATTAAATTCAATTGAATATTCACAATTCCTTGTACATCATCATTGTAAATGTGTTTCGTGATTTGTGATTACGTATTATAAAATTTATATGCACTGCTTGTGCAAATCGGAATGTTTATCTCGATGATGATATGCAAACATCAGATAAGCTTTCCGATTTGTACACAGAGTTTGCACAGAAAACTGCGAGTGAAACAATCATTTATTTATTTCATGTGTTTGTGATTTTTATTAGTGTATTAATTTGCATTCTTTGTACAAGTGTGATTGTTAGGATGATAATGCACACAAACTTGGTGATCATTCCTTTAATTTAATTTATTGACATTTAAAGTTTTGTGATTTCTATACATTTAAAGTGAAATGATTGAGTTTATGAGTGCAATCATAGTGCTCATCTGAACGATTAAAGACGCTGATAATATTTAAAAAACGCGACAATCCTTCAGATAAGCACACAAAGTTTGCACAGAAATCAAATCATAATATCATTTATCATATTTACTTATTTATTTCAAGTGTTTTGTGTTGTTCTATTGTGATTAATTTAATTTGAACTTATTGTAAATCTATGACGTCATTATATTATTAATTTTAATAATGATTGTTCAAGAATTTACAAAAAGTATGAATTATTTATACAACCGGATGTAAAATGAGATTAACTTATTTATATAAATTTAGTGATTTTCTGAACTCATTTGTGAATATAAAATTGAAGTGAAACATTCCATCTAGGGGTGCAAACCGCTACAAAAATCTGTGTGGTTCGGTTCAGTGGTTCGAAACACTTAGAAGAAACTTGTACCGGTGCAAGAACCGGGTTCAGTTCGGTTCAAATGGTTCAATATTTTTGCACTAAGTATCTGTATTATGTATCAAAACTTTTCCTTTTTCGAAAATTATTATTTCAAGAAACATTTGGTCATTCAGTATTCAAATTAAATAAAAGAATGTGTTCTAAAAGTTCTTCACCTACATGTGCCCTTAAATCAAATAAAATAAATTTTAGTAGATTTATCATAACAATTGCATTTTTAGCATAAACCGATCTTTTTTTTTGTAGTGATTTTCGGTTCGGTTTAAGATAAAAACGGTTCGGTTCATGGTTCGGTTCGAAGCACAAAAAACCTGACGGTTCAGTTCAAAAACCGGTTGCAATCCTGGTTCCATCAATATTTATTTATTGAGTTGCTTAAAATTCCGTGATTTTTATGAATTTAATTTGCACTCATAATGGCTCTTTAAGGAATCATTATGTTTTTAATTGAAATGGTCCTTAAATGAGTCATTGTCAGTTTGAATTATCACACACAGTTGCAAGTGAAACATTTCATTGATTTTTATATAAATTGTTTAATGTGATTTCGTGATTTTTATTAACATAATTTGTACTTGTGATAGGAGTTTAGCCGATCATTATATTATTAATAAAAATGGTTGCTGAAGTTCTCATTACAAGTCTGAATTATCAAACAATTGCAAGTGAAGTTATGTTGTGAATGTATTATTATTAACTTATTTATTTGTTTCAAATTTCTGTTTTACTCTTCAGTTTTCAGTTTTCGTAAATTGTGTAGAAATGGCCCTAGTAGCCCTAAGGCGAAGAAGAATTTAGTCTTTCCCTAACCTGCGGTACAGGATGGTCTACAAATTGGCAAGGAGTTATTTATAATCTAATACCACGCAAAACTAAAATATGTTTAGGATGCCTCAAAATCTCAAAAAGAATGCCAACCACCCTACTATTGTTTTTCAACTTTTAATTTAAATTACAATCATATATTGAACTTATTTCTGTATTAACTTGTGTCGGGCCACCCGACTGTTTTGTATATGGAAATGATCAGCAACAATCATGGGTGTGCAATACATACAATTGAGATTCTTCAATCTTCTTCTTGCATTCTGGTTTATTTATAACAAGAAACCCGCCCTGTTTTGCACGGATTTAATTTACAGTTTTATTTAAAAAATTTAGAAAATACCGCTTTGATATTGATAGACAACAATTACAAGAACACACAAAATTCTAAAAGAAGTATAGCATTAAGAACGAAAAAACGTAAACAATTTTATATGAGTGGTTTTACAAAAACTTATATGTATGCTGACTTAGAATGAATAAAATATTTTTATTGTTGAAGTAATTCTTTATGTTCATGAAAACCTTTCTAATTCTTTAAATGACTGTGAAAACCGTATCAAACAAAATCTGTTGCGTAGATTAGAAGTAATCAGTATCCAAACTTCTTGAAATTTCGACTTTGCTTTATATTTACAATGTAATGATGATGATAATTTAAAAAATTGGCGATACAAATTTCGCGGCTCATGGATTCAAAATCACTGATGTATAGCATGGAAAACATATATTTGTTTTGTGCATGGTTCATAATAAAAAAAACATGCTTCCAAATTTTGTATTCCCTCTTAGAACTCCACCAAAGGTCACAAATGAAAACACTACTAAACTTAATTGAAAAATCCATGAAATATGAGAATATTTAACGAGTCTTTGCTTGAGACTTTTAAGATCATTTCTGTATTTATTTATGTAAACTTACAGAGATATACAGAGTAATTATGTTTATTGTTGGGTCCAACTGTCTTTAGTGCTCTACATAATTTACAATATTCCTTGAGTTTGTTCAAAGATTTTAAATCAAGTTGTATAATATTATGATAAGAATATTGTGCCCCTTTAGTCTCTAGGCCTGATTTGATTCATAGCCACCTTTATACAAAATATTATTGTATACTATAAATACAATCTAATAGAGATGAGCTAACAAGTGACAGTGATTATAAACTATGATTAAGTCACAATCATTTGAAGAGAGAGACACAGTTTACTTGATTGATAGTGACTCACTTTGATTCAGTTGTTCCGTATACTGCGATTTTCAATGAGAGTTTAAAAAACATAAACTGTGTCTCTCCCTTCAAATGACTGTGACTCAATCACAGATTAGAATCACTGTGTCACTGTTTAGCTCAGCTCTACAATCTATAGTAAATAGATATTTACATAGGCATTTATGCTATGATTGCTCTTGTTTTCTTTGTAAATATCTCAAAAAATATCAAATGAAAAGCAAAAGCCAAAAACTTTTCATTTATGTAGTGTATAGTGTATTTTGTCAGACTTATACACACACATATGCTACACAGTGGCATGTATTTATGTATGCTTATATTAGGTTATGCATGTTTATTTGTATATACAATAATATGTATATTTGTATATATTGTATTTCAGACAAGTTAAGCCACAAATACGAAGACTAAAAAGTAACTTAACCAACTTAAATCACCAAACAAGAAGAAATATGTACGAAATGAATTGCTTTTGAAGGAAGCAGTGAAGCGAAACATTCAGTCATTCTAACAAAATCAACCAAGGCCAACATAATCATGCATCATGTTGTTGAGACCAAAACCAAGACCAAGCTTCATTTACTAAAATTTTACATTAAATAAGAACAACAAATAAGTCAAAGTCACACACACACACAGAGTTACACATGGGGTGAGTATGATTTTGTGCGTATATATTTTTTGATGAATATCTTATGCGTTTTTTGACAAAATTAAATTTTACACATTAATTTGTGTAAGTGGAAACATTTTGCATGACATTTAAACTTCTCCTGTGGTATTTGGTTATGTTGGTTGACATTCGGCCGCCCGGAAATCCCCTGCAACACTTCACTTATGACATATACTATAATATAATACCAATACCAACATTAACATCGACACAATTTACATGCATGTATGTAAAAATTACAAAGTTAGAAGGAAAACCGCCGCCGACGTTGCCGCCATTACCGCAGCACATACGCTTTGTGTTGTGTCTCTAGTGAAGAGAAATTTAAAATGTTTTCTATTTTTCCATTCTGTTGCTGTTGTTGTTGTTGCTGTTGCTATTTAGTTTTGACAACTCAAAAACAATAAAAATAAAAACACGACAACAACACGAACACGACATTTATACCAACTCAAAATTCTTTACTTCAAACCAAACATCAAACTTTGCCAAACTGCAATTCAAATATTGCAACCTCCTCCTCATCCACTCTCTCAATCTCTCTACTTTCTCTTTACACAATATACGTATGGTATGAGAAGGTTTGGTAAGGGGATCAGAGCATTACCGGGGCGTATTCTGATAACTTCAACTTAACTTCACTTAAAATCCTTTTGGCATCTCAGCGGTTCCTCCTCATGCTTATGAGGTTTTGTATTCTTACCGCCGCCAACAGGCAACCATCCATCTTCACCACTAGCTTATTTATAATTTAAATTTTGAAACTTAAGTCCTCGTCGACTTCAACTCAACTCCCAGGATTCATTGCCACCACCTTAGTGTGTCAATCAGAGCACGAGTTTTGTTTTGCATACCTTAGCTGCTGCACATAACACCTCCAATGTGCCAGAAACCAGCTGGAACACCAGCACCCGCCTGCTATTCCTTCTGACACTGGTAACATCGTCATCGCCATTGCCATCGTTGGTCGCTTCCGCCTTCTGCTTGTGCTTGTCACACCCACAGATTGCTGCATACAAGAAGCTCTTGTCATTGTTGGCTCACTCGCTCTTTGAGTTTTGTGTTGAACTTTACATTTATGCAAATGACACCCGTAGAGGCACCATCCGCTATCCGCCACCCGCACTATGTGGCTGTGGCTGGCAATACAATGCCTGCTTTTCGGTACACGCTCAGGCAGACTGACTTGGTTTTATTGAGTTGAGCTGCCGCTGCTGCTGGTTCTGGTGCACTTGTGTATATCATTTGGTGTCATTCGCAAATAAATGTCTACACTCATTCACTTACACTTACATATGGTTTTGCATGCGTGCGTGCCTGCATCTATACACTCCTATGTGTGCGTTGGTTAAACTTTTGAAACTCCAAAAGTTACAAAATTCACTCACTCACGCACGCACGCACAGTGGCGCTTGTTATCTGCAATTTCCAAACAAAATCCAAGAAAGAAAGGAACAGAAAAAAGCATCTTACTTTACTACTTGCTGCATTTTCATCTTAGCACTTGAAATAATCTGTCAGAATTCTTTTGTTAAAGTTCATGACTAATGGATTTCGATAAGGATTGTGTTTGCTGAATAAAGTTGTATGTTAAATGCATGCATAGATACTTTATATATCATCATTTAAATTTGTGTCAAATACCATATTTGGAACTTTGTAGTCAAAGATTAATCTACAATGGGTTTCTGTTATTTAATGACTCAGTTTCTTTCTTTCTTTCTTTGATTTCATAAGTTTTAATGATTATAATCAGCATATATCCTTCTTCTTAATCCGCTTGCTTTTGTGCATTTCATTATAGAATGAAAATAAATAATAACAGTGCAATGATATACATACAGGGTATCACAAAAATCAACAATATCCCTTTGGCGTGTTGATAGACCAGCTCACAACTAGCTAGAATAACTAAGGATGACCTCAGTAAAAGTGTCTTAGTTATCGAGATAAAGACCTTAGTTAATTTTGCTATTGATAACAATCTAAAATATTCTAATAACCTTTAAAAAAAAAATCAAAAAATCTGTATAAAAATGCTCCCCCTTAAAGTATACTTTACCTTTTTATTTATTCAGATTTTAATACAAAAAATCCAAATTTTGCATGAATTTTTTTATTTTTCCTACTTGGTCTACAGTTTTGATAACTATCTCCAAACTAGTTTGACTATCTATTGAGCGCAATCTTCGCACAGAGTATTCATTAACTTTTCTAAGTAATGTAAAGTGATCTTGTACGAGACGTGTTCAAAAAGTATCGCGAAAGTAACCCTCACGCTCTTCGTCGTTCACATTTTCTCGGCCCTCTGAGAACATTTTGTACCACCGATAAACGTTGCTTTGGTCGAAAGTAGCTTCACCATCACCGAGCCCTTAATTTTGTTATTCACACAAAATTTGATACATTTTTTGGATTAGACGAGCCAAAACACGTCCAAGCAAAACAGCTGTCAAAAATTAACTAATCATTCAACATGGACGACCTTGTCAGCATAAGTGAGGGACAGGAGTACCAACATAACGCTACAAGAAAATCGACATAAATTCAAAATTCGCGATACTTTTTGAAGAGACCACGTATGTCCCTTCTATTATAATTGATTAGACTATGAGCACCAAAATAACATCAATTTCCATCAGGTGTAACAATCATTATTGTATTAAATATCAAAAAAAAATGTTGAAGCTTTTAATTGAATTTTGTTACCTAATCATACGGGTATTTAATAGTGCCCTCTATTCATAAAGAAATAATTGCATATCATATTCAAGATAATTGTTTGCATCAGCCGTCGATAAGAGCTGCATTTGTCTAAAAGTTTGTTTATAAATTGTAAAAGCAAAGAGAGACACACTTGTCTCTTTTGCATCTTTTTACTTTCTTGCTTACTCTGTACCAGCCTCTCATGCAAAGCGCACGAATTCGAAATAGTAGCCTATTTTTTGAAAATTATTAACTACATTAAACTAATTAAACCTAAACGGGGAATCGTGTCTTTTATTTGTAAATACAGAGTCAGATAGCACAAATCAGTGCCACCTCTAAACAATAGTCATAAGTAACAATTGATTCCTTCCTAGTGGATGTAGGCTCCCCAGCAATATTATGCTTTTTTGTGAATTTCAAACAGTCTGCATTAATTTTTAATGGGTTTATAGTATTTTTTAAGTAATTAAAAATTTGAATTTTATATATAAGTTAACATCCACTTCTCCGCACCTGGGTAGCGGTACTGCGCAGCATTGACAACACGTGGTACTGCAGTATCGTTTGAAGATAAGCATAACTGCAGTTGCGCTTGACAATAAGCGGTACCTCGACAGCGCAGTCAATGCTAATATTGTTTATGATTGCGTGGCTGAACAGATGAAATATTAGTTGATATGATTGAGTCTGAAATTGAATGCTGAAGGAAGCACAACATGCTCTGGCATCCTTCTTTAATTCGCTGCCAATAATGAAATGCAATGAATTAAAGGCACATAGTGAAGCCAATCTGGAATGCAAATTGTTGGAATTTCAAATTCATTAGTTAAATTCCAAATAACCTATGCACATAGTGCAGTCCCCGGAATTTAATTTCTTATTTAAATATGTATATTCAGAATTATGTATGCTCCTCATGTTAGATAATTTGAATATGAAATAAGCTGAATGAACTCAAAATGAAATGGAATGGAGAATGTTTCCAGACATTTACTGAAATATTTTTTCCTAAATTTGCCACATTGAAAGTATTCAAATTCTAAATAGAAAGATGATCAAATCTGCAATGGCATTTATGCATCCCTAGATTTATACTATAGTTTTTGTCATATTCTCATTTTTTATTGCCATCTGAAAATACTTACTGAGTATCCTTCATATTCAATTTATCATAATGCATAGAACTATATTATTTCCAACTCACTGAGCTAATGTAGCCCACTGTAACTGATATCTTTCTTTCTTTTTATGTCTTTTTGTCTACCTTTTTTTAGCAATAAAAATTAAATATTTTATACCAAAAGTAAAAGCATGAATTACGATGACAGTTCCTTCTTCTTCCTCTTATTCTTCTTACAATAACATAAAGCAAAGGTAAAAGGTAACAAGACGAAGATGACTAGAAGGAGAACTAAATACTACTACGAGTACAATAAATGCAAAATGCTAACGGAGATTAAAAATTCCAACAACTAAAAAGAGAAGCATGGTTAAGAAGAGGAAAAGTGCATAAAATGACGATAGTATCAAATTTAACTTTTTCCTCTATCATACACTTTTTCATGACGAATGCGATTTGCACAATCCCCCAACTAGTAAAGTTTTCTATGCCGCAAAAAAAAGATATCCTTAGCATACTATACCACACAACAATAATAAAAACAAAACTATATCTACAACGTAAACTTCTACGTTAAAATGCTTTAAATACATAAGTACCATATCCCTCATTGTTGTTTTGCCCATTTAGAAAAAGATTTGAAAAGTCGACAGTCGTAAGCACCCAATTTCATGCATTTTCATTTGTATTTATATTATATAGTACTACCATACATGTGTAGCTTTTTCTTTGCATTATATCTATCCCTCTCTCTTTCTTTCTCTCTCTCTATGATTCTCAGTTAATTATGCAAAGATATACGTTTAAAATTTTGCAATATTACGTGAATATTTCAAATACCATCGTAAATTTACGTTCTGAACTTTTTACGACAAGAGCTATGGATACATAAGTAAGTGGGTAGTGGATAATGGGTCTGGGTTGAATCTTTGTTTGTTGGAATATAGCAAGATGAGATGAGTAGAGATGTGATGAGATGAGGTGAGGTGAGGTTAGAGCAAACGAAAGCTGTAAAAATGCTTAAGGGCACGTGTGCGAATGAAATAAAACTCGATGCGCCACATAAAGTTTAGTGGGTGAATGAATGAGTAAGTGAGAGTTTTAACTTGGAGCATTGGTAATAATGTACAGTGCTGGCAGGTGGTAGGGACTATGAATATTGGGAAGAGATCTGTGGATAAGGAGCTTGAGGTGGAAATGATGGAAATGGCAAGAAAGAAAAATGCGAGCGTGAACACGTTTTCTCGGCATAACCTTGAGCGCTAAACAAAGCTGAACGAACATAACTGAACTGAACTGAGCTGAGCTGAAGGAAACGCCAGTCAGGACTATTCATTTAGCAACAACTTAGTACATAGTACCATCTGCTGCTTGTATTGTATTCTTAGTCCTTTCCATTGTTATGTTGTTACTACTCACGACCTTTTTAATTGCGTTTATGCGTATGACTATGTGGCACATCATTGTTGTGCTGTTGCTGTTGCTGCTACTGCTGCTGTTTTATGACAAACGAGCCGCCGACAAAAAGAATGAAAGGACCTTAAGACGGACAACTTTCTCTCTATTGCTATTTCCTGTTTCTTTTTGTTGTGTGTCATTATTATTGTTATTGTTGTTAATGTTCTGTTATGTTTGGTGTAATCACGCAACTTAGTATGTATCTATCTATCTTTTGTGTGTTATGTGTGTTGTGTGTTTCGTTTGTATGATATATCTTGGCATGTAAGTATTTATGTCCTTGTGAGTAACTGCCTCCCATTATCTCTTTGTACATTATCATTTACGTCTTCTAACCTTCTGTGGTGGATATGCACACGTATGTAAGTGTATGTGATTGAGTGAATGAGTGTGTGTGTGTTCTGTCAAAACTTCAGCATTAATTAAAGCGATGGGATTTTAATGGGATTAGCAAACTTTTTGTCGCTTCAAGTGCTCTAAGGCGTTGTGGTGAACTGCTGCTTCAGCTATCAGCTCAGCTTAGTTCTGCTTAGATCTGCTCTGCTCAGCTGAGCCGAGTCAAACCAAGTCAAAGCATCTGGTTAGTTATCTGTATATGGGAGTGTGGTTAAACCGAATATACATAGGCAAGCGACTTAGTCAAATCGCGTTCACTTCTCTTTGAAATTTCAACTCATATGTCGAATTCAGTGTACTCGTATGTGTACATATTAAAGTATCTGTATGTGTGTACTTAACTAGGTACTAAGGCTATAAAATAAATTTGCAGCAATTGCTTTTGATTTCCTTAACTGAACTGAACTGAGTACTGGAGATGAGTTGAGTTGAGTTGTTGACTCTGCTCTGACTCAGACCATTTAAGGTGATGGCATGAACAAACAACAAGATGCTGCTGCTTGCTTCTGCTGTCGCTGACAGGAATACACACACACACGCACACTAAAGATAGCAGTGCCCTTCAGCATTTAAATCATTACGAAGCCTCTTTCTTCGACATGTTTGTATCTGTGTAACTGTATGACATAAAAGGGGTTGGATGGATGCCTTTGCTTTATATTTGTGATAAATATACGCTTGTTTCGCTTTACATCACCATGAATGGTGTGTGTGTGTGTGTACGTGTCTCTGCATGTGTGTATTTGTTTTATAAGCTTGTTAGGGTGATGTGTGTGTATGTGTATGTGTGTTTGTAAAGTACATATGCAAAAATCAGATAAATTATACGCACGTCTATCTTCATGTAACCGAAATGTCGACTTTTATCACACTGAGATTAAGTATACGCGATGTGTGACAACAACTTATCATACCCTACCATGAAAGTTAAATGCACATTAGAGACATTACATTATACATATGTACATAAAAAATTTATGATTATAATGTTAAAGGACAATCAACACATAAGAGACTAACAAAAAATATATTAAATAGAACATGGTTGAGTAAATTTGTATGATGACTTTTGACATCTTATTACAAAACAATTTAACTCAATTAACTTATGATGAAATCACCAAATGTGATTAGTAATCATACAGACATGTACCAGAAATCTCTTTCAACCCCTGGTGCCAGAAATCTCCTTCGATGGTATTGAAATCTCTAACGTTTATATATACGGTTTGGTTAAATTGTCCCTTATTTGAAGGACAAGAACTGTAGCTTATTGCTTTCCTCGGTAATCTGCATTTAAAGAATTCAACATTTGATCTGTTTTAAGTATAAATTTGCATTTTAAACATCTAAGTTCGAAAATGAAAGAAATCTCAGCGTCTTATAGCACAACAACAGAGAAATTTAAATCAATCGGCATAGAAACAGTCTTCGATTTCTGGCACATGCCTGATGGAGTAGTTCACAACATTTTTTTCAATTCTTTTAAATCTAATTATATTTATTCCAATATCTGCTTGCTTATCCATAATATCATGTGAAGTGATATTGAACTCTTGAACTTGATTTGCAAATAGTACATTTCACAAAATTAGCAAATTAAATAACCATGAAAATGAGAAACCCTATAGAAGATTGCTAAGAACCTTCTCTTCTTCATCAAAACCAATAAATTCGTAATTTCATGAAATTGCCTACAGCATATTTATTCTTTGCTGAAACTGTATTCTATAAATAATATTTATACCTTTCACATTGGCATGAATGAAAAGGCTTATCAGTTTTTCGTGATATTTGTAAGTCATAGTCGGCTAGCCTATAACATAAAATAGTATGATTTTATTCAATCCTATATATATTATGTTTGTTAAATTTAAGGCTGGAACAGAATGGTGAACCTGAAGCTGAGTCTGATCAAAAAAATCAAATGCAGCTGTTTGTATGTGAACGAACACAATGTGAAGCTGAAGCTGAAGCTGAGTCTGAAGCCGTGGAGTCAAAGTAAATAGTTTGACTTCACTCAGCTTCAAATCATTTGTTTCTCTCTGCATTTCTTTTAAATATCAAGCACAGCGGATTGATAATCAAAACAAAAGCGATAATGGATGAACCTCGCATTCTGTTGACTTTTTTTCGGGCTTCAGACTCAGCTTCACCATTCTGTTACAGCCTTTAGTCTAAATATTTCTTCTTGCCCTTGTGTGTCAAGGGGAGTTGCAGTATTGGAAAAGTGTATTTTTTTAATATAATTTTTCTAAAACTACATGTTTAATAGGCTTATTTCTCATTTATCTTAACATAATAACATTGTATCCAAATATTGGACTATTCAGTCGAATATATATTACAACTGCCTTTTAAAATTATAATTTCTAACTAATCAAGTGTTTAACTCTTCAGCTAGATTGGATTGGATGTGAAAGGTATATAAGCTTCGGTGACATCGTAATTGTAATGATTCACTGACATGTTTTAGATATTCATGTATGTATGTATGCATGTATTTTGTGTTTTTCTTATTATTACATATTAGTTTTCTTTGTTTTGTGCAAATCCCATACAAGAATAACTGTTTACGCGATACAATAACAATAACAACAACAAAACCAACAATAACAAACAACTACAACAACAGAGATACAAATAGCAATCATTTTTGTAAAATATATTGAATGTCAATCAGAAAATAGATTTCCGGTTATCAATAAAATCAACAGCAACTCATTTTTTTCTATTTTTTTTGTGTTGACTCCTTTTGTTTTTCTTTTTCCACTTTTGCTTGTTTTTGTAACTACATATAAGTATGGTAAATGTTGGTTATTTGCAGATGCTAACAGAATTTGCGCAACTGATTTCCATGAATGAAAGAAGCGAACCGAACCGAACCGAAACAAACTAAAGTTAAAAACTAAACTTACTACTGTAGATGTGATGAGATATGATTAGATGAGAGGTAGTTTGTGTTATGTTGATTGCTGTCGTCATACACTTTGCTAACTGGGAAATGGGATATACATACATATGATAGAAATGCAGTAACGGAAGGGCACAATCATCATAACATTCCACAATCATGTATGTATTTACATATGTATCTATCTATCTATCTATCTATCTATGTATGTATTTAGAAATGTGAAATCACAGCCAATGATGATAAGAACAAGACACACAAATATGCTGCATACAAACAACAACAACAGCAACAACATTCATTCAACCATACATGGAACATATACATTATTGTATTTTACTAGGATATGCATTGATCCAACCAAACTATGCAAGGATGGCATTACTAGTACATACATATTACTATTGCTGTTCCTGACGCTGATGTTGCTCCTACATATGTTTCCTATTGTAGCTCAACTGACTCACTGACTGACTGATAAACGAACTGACTTGACTGACTGACTTACTCGATTGACGGGACTAACTGACATTTTGCTCAAGCATAACTAAACGTATTCATTTTCCAGCATTCGAATATGCTTAGTTTTACTCTTGTAGTTGTTTTTGTTATATTCAAATATCAATAGAGATATGTGTACGATATGTAAATATATACGTACATATATATGGTATAATCAGTATTTATATGTATGTACAAGTGTACAAGTATACATAACTTCATTTATTATTCGCATCACAAAAATTGTAGCAAATCATTTTGCCAATCGCATTTTGATTTGCTTGCTTTAGCTGTTTTCTCTTTTGACTTCTCACATCTTCCTCAATTTGCTGTGCTGTGCTGTGCTGTGCTGTGATGTGCTGTGCTATGTTATGTTATTCGATGACAATCATCCTACTCCGCCTGTGGTCACTCATTCACTCACTCACTCACTCACTGACTCACTGACTCATCCAATCTCAAATTGGCGCAAAATTTCATTGTTAATGTGTCCTCAATGACATCAGCATCAGCATCAGCAACATCAGCAGCAGCATCAGCAACAACAGAACGAACAACAAAAGCCACATAGCAATTTATGCAATTTTATTATTAATTTTTGGCATCACTTGGCTCTGCTCTCCCGATGATGTCCTGTCCCTGCCGTCCCTTGTCATTGCTTGCAGTTAGTCAATAATTGTTTAACTGTTCGTTTTGATTTGCATAATTGGTTTATATCTTTTTTTTTCTCTCTCTATTTCTTTATCTCTTGCTGAGTGTGTTTGTGTGTGTTTGTTCAGATTTATGTAGATTTATGCAGCGTTTAAACTGGGCCAAAAGCATTAATGCCCTTTAATGCTGATTGATTCAAATTGGTCAGAAAAAGATACAATTGAAGTTAATCAAATATTTGACTTATTGATGATGATGATAATAATGATGATGATTCTTTAATTTAATTTAATTGAATTCTAATTTACTTTAATTGCAGCTTAACAGTCAACAGTATTTTGTGTACAATATTTTGGATATTCGGATTAAAAAACAAAAATGCAAATCATTGGATGGTTTAACTATATTGCAGAGTATTTCAAATGATTTTAAAATTACTGCTGATCAACTTAAATATTAAATTTGGAATAAAGATTAGAGGTAAGTATATCCTTTTTATTATTCTATTTAACAAACCTAAACTACGACCCTACAGAAATCTAATTTATCCTTACCATTTTATATATGTACACAAAAGTACTAACTGAAATCTTTTGAATTACTTGTTGGCATGTGACTTGGTCTGATCTGTGATCGATTGTTTTCGCTAAAACACGCTCCTGCGGGTGCAATCGTCAACTTATAAAGGACATTCGGTTCTTTAATCTGTTGGAGGAGTATGTTTGGTTTTAGCGGACTCGTTTCAAGGTTCAATGGTGGTGTATATGGTACCGCATAACGCAAGTTCGAACCTCGATCAAGTTGAATGTAGTTTTTCGTCACAAGTATAGAATTTTATCGATTCTTCACTTTCAATAGTTAAGGAAAATGCTCTTGGACTTAACATATAATCATGATTTTACCATTTCAATTTTCATACATAGAAATATGTAAGACAAATTTACATTGTAATACATAACCGAACCAATGTTCCTGCTGGCAAATCTCATTTCTGTCAAACGTTGGTGCATGCATTCTCCGGATGAAAGAACACTTTTTTCTTCACTAAATGTAGTCCTTATTATCTCTTCATGCAGTGAATAGTATTATAAATTTATCAAGAAGTGTGTAATACACAGAAGGAGACATCGCAGACCCCATAAAGTGTACATATTCTTGATCAGCTCGATGAGTTGATATAGGTTACTTCTTTACCATACACTGCACATTGTCGGAATCAGCCGAATCGGGCCACTAGGAGGAGTACCTCCTATCCAAACCAAAATTCAAATGTATGTTCTTATTCGAAAACCCTTTTTGTTTTTCGACTGAAATTTGGACATTATAAGTTTCTAATCCGTTTACACCGACCATGTAAATTTCAAGATACTATAGTTACCAGGGTATCTCTCATACAAACCCAAATTCAAATTAATGTTCTTATTAGAAAAACATTTTTGTTTTTTGATTTATCGAACTGAAATTTCGACGTTATGAGTTTCCGATTTACCAACCTGTTAATTTCAAGATACTAGAGTTACCAGGAGGGATACCTCCCATACAAACCGAAATTCAAATTAATGTTCTTATTAGAAAAACTGAAATTTGGACACTATGAGTGCCTGATCCATATTCACCAACCAACGAACTCATTCACAGGAGCGTGAAGAGTATTAAATCTTTGGCATAGCCAAAGATAACTTTATTTCTGGTTTTCTTTTAAAATTCTTCTATGAAATATATCGTATTCATTCCACAAAATATACTGTGGTCATAATCTTTCCAGGCTATATCACTGCCTTCGTGTTCTTCAAAGTTATTTGACCCGTTTAGATTCATATTTCATTTACGATAAAGAAATTCATCATGACTATGTTAAAAAATCTGTAAATCTGATAGAAAGGATAAGCAATTATGTATCTCAGTAGCATAATGATACCAAAAATTATCCCATATCCAAAGGAGTTTGCTCCTAAACAATCTGTAAAAAAAATCAGATGATGATATAAAAATAATCAATGAAATACCTCAACTTTGCATTATAGAAAGCCCATTTAATGTATTCTCTTTCCATCAGAAATACTTTTGCAAACTTTGATAGTGTTCTTGTCCAAAGATTTGGGACAACATATTTGGTTTTTTTTCTTTCTTTTTGTTGACAAATTCAAACAAACTTTCTTTATTTATATCATTATCAATCAATCTTAATTTCTAATGACCAGCATCCAACTAATTATCATCCCCTACACCAAATCTAGTGTTAGGTACATATAAAGTAAATTTATTTTAACCGAAAGGACATTTTAATGGCCATAAACCGTCTCACTTCTAGCTCAATTTAGACTCACGTTTATCATTCTTCAAAATACCTATGCTTCAACCAACAATCCTTAGGTACAATCTCAACTGTTTCGTGCACATGATGCATCCAATTTATCTTTTCATTATTTGTATAGATGTTTAGATGTTCTGCTGCTTGCGTGTTGTGGATGTTGATGTTGATGTTGTTGATGTTGCAGCACAACCATTCTTGAAGTCCTTAGCCATGAAATATTTTTCCTTGTTTTCGTTTTCACACTTCGTTGTTGTTTATTATACCATACCATACTTAGTAGCAAGTTTGTTAGTGTTTCTTACTATTGTTGTATCTTTGTATGATATTGTTACTTTCGCCGCCATAGTCTTTTCTTTTTTTCTTCTTCTTTATTTGTACTTTCCTTTTTCTTTTTTGCAAAAAATAAACTTTTTTGCTTCTCATACTATCTACTAACTTACATACTATCTTTTCTTCGACGACTACGACGACGACGACGATGTTCTTGTGCACATTCTTAATTTCTTGCGTATTTTGTCAAGACAAATTGAATTTTTATGAGAGTCTTCTTTTTCGGTTTTTTTGTCGTATACGCAACATTCTCCTTGTTCGTCCCCACCCTTGCTCTTCTATCCTACAACACACAAAACTAAAATACGCAAAAATGTGTAATAAGAAATAAAAAATAAAGCGAATAAAGAAGGAAGAAAAAAAGCAACAAACGACAAAGTGAAAAAAATTTAAACTTTTCTCATCTTGTGAAATTCATTTTATCACAAGTAATTACTTTGTAAATATATGGGCACAAGGGTATGATGCCCCAACCTGCCAGCCAGCCACCCAGTCTTGTCTTGTCTTGCCGAAGTGTGACGTAGTATCATGAAGTAGTAGTGGCTATGGCGAGTAGATGTATGCGTAGTTGTGTTGTGATCCTAAGAAACAACGACGACATCGTCATCATCATCACGCACAGTCAGCTGGGAATGATGATAGTTGATGAGAGAAACACAACGGACAAGAGTATAGTATGACTGTAAATGGAATACATAACACAATATGCCAGTCTGTCTGTTTGCTAGTCCGCCAGTCTTCCAGTCTGAATTACTGTTCTTCCGACTTTCCGTCCAATTGTCCTGTCCGTTTATCTGGCTAGAAACAGAGGACAGTCGTCGTCGTCTTACTACAATCGCTTGAACTTTGCAAGGCACAAACTTCATTTTTTCACTTTGGTTCGGTGTTGAATTTGTTTCGGTTGGACAAGAGAAAGAAGCTGAAGTACTAAGTTGAAGTTTCTGTTGCTATTGCAATGAAACTGACTTGCATATGCTACTGGTCGCTCACTTTATATAATCGCCATGACCTGGCTTTGTCTACTGGTCTCTTTATATAAAATACTTCCGGTGCTAGCAGCGATTGAAGCATCAAAAAGAAGACCAACAGAACACAGTACTACTTTTACTACCTACCATCTTCTCCAAGAAGACAACAGCAACAACACGAAGAAGAAGAACAACAACAACAGCGACAAATCAACAATGAACACAAGCTAAACAAAGTACCAAAAGTGCACAATTTTAAAAACTTCAAGTCCTTGCACACTGCACTTTACTCTTTCTTCCTTTAGTGTGTTCCTTTTATAGAAAATATAATTCTCTTCCAAACTTCTTCTCTTCTCTTCACCACTGTTCTGTTGCTTTCTTTGGGCAAGAAAGTTTTTGCTACTACTCTACTTCTTCTTGTTGTTTTTTCGTATGTTTTGTTTTGCAAATTTCTTCAACATCAATTTTTAACAAATTATAAAGTTTTAACGATGACGACGACGTCTCATCTCACCAACCTCCTCCACTCCTCTATATAGAAACAAACAAACAAACCATCACTCTATTTGTTGCAACAACATCAGGCTTCATCAGGGAGGCAGCAACAACGTTGACAAGCTTATGTCATTAGGTTTCAACCAAACATGGCAAAAGCAAAACGGACACAGGCTCACTTATGTACCATAGAGTAGCAAGTAGAAAGATTCTTGAGACCATTGCAACAAGGCCAGATCTATCAAGCAAAGGCCAAGTAAACGCTAAATGCGTTGCTTAACGAGTTACTAAAAAGTTTTAAATTTAAACAAAACTTGTAAAGATTTCTTTCAGTCTTCATTTTGTTGCAACAACACAACAAAAAGATCAAAGTAAACAAAACATATTTTTGTTGCTGCAACATAGAGTTGCTAGTTTTCATTCAGTCTTCACTTTGTTGCAACAATACAACAAAAGATTAAAGTAAACAAATAATTTTTTTTGTTGCTGCAACATTGTTTTGTTATTTTTCATTCAGTCTTCACTTTGTTGTAACAACACAACAAAAAAACATTTTTTGTTGCTGCAACATTGCTTTGTCATTTTCCTATTCGTTGTTTATCGCATAGCAACCTTTTGACGTCCAGCGGACTCATGCTTCCAATATACTACAGTTACATATACTCATTGCTTCTCAAATTCCGATTTGATTTGTTTAGTCAATTCTAATTATAATAAGAACATCAATTTATGGTTTCTTTTTAAATTGTTATACGATTTTATTCTCGTAAGATAAGATACTTTATACTTCACAAATCGTCATGACGATTAGTTTTCGCACATTCATATTTCTTGGCAACTTGTCATTGGGTCTGTCAAAACCACGACAATAATTTGCCGAAACATGAATGTGCAATTGTTTCTACTATTGTTGTTGTTTGTTACACTAATCGGTAAAAGAGCATCATTTTAAATACGAGTTTATAAAGTATTATCGACTTAATCGAAAAGACCGAAGCCCATGTCTTCATCCTCTTCGGATTCGGATTCCTCCTTCTTGGCCTCTTCTTTCTTCTCGGCGGCACCACCAGCAGCGGCAGCTGGTGCAGCAGATGCAGCAACAGCAGCGAATTTGCTGGGATCCTTGATGTACTCCTTGATGGTGGTGGCTTCCTTGAATTCAACCTCGGTGGTAGCAGCGATAGCCAACAAGTTCTTGAAACCGTTGGCAATGCTGTGTGGAGCCGAAGCGATGGTTGGGTAACCCACCGACAAACAAACGGCAGCCAAATTGGCAACACCAGCTTGGAACTTGGCACGCAAATCCTCGGGCTTGATGTCCAAAATCTCAGGCGAGAAGATGGAGCCAGAGTCGTACACCTGGCTGACAATCAAACCGTATGAGAACGGAGAGATGTTCAACATGTTCAGCAAAGTAGCCTCGGAAGCACCGACTTTGTCGCCTGGCTTCAAGATGGGCACATCGTTGATGATTTCAATAGTACCCTTGGAAATCTTGGTTGGAATAGACAGAGCCTGGAAGAAAGAAGTCTTCTCTGGACCTAGACCAGTGTTTTGGGCCGGAATGACGACTGGCAATGGTGCAATAGCACCGGGACGTGCTGGAGCACGTACCTTCGACTCGAGCAACTTATCGCGCACTTCAGCCAAATCGCTCTTGGTGAAGACGAAGCCAACATTGCCCTTGATGTGAGGCAACAGCTTCTCCAGCTGAGGGTTGTTCTCCAAATGACCACGAATGGCCTTGCGCATCATGGTGTTCTTACCCATGAGCACAACAGCGAGACCACGCAAGCTGGTACGGATGTTTTGCATCTGCTTGGAGCCGACATTGTCAGCGCCGACAATGAAACACTTGGGGTATTCATCGAAGAGTTCCTAAGAAAAAAGAAAAAACAAAAATTTATAAAATTTGTGATTACATAATACTTAGCCAGTTAATCATAGCTATATTTTTCATTCTACTTACGACGACTTTGATAAAGTATTGAGCTTTCCAGGCAGCTTTGTTCTCCCTAACCATTTTGAAAATCTAATTAGGGACTCGTTGATTGAATTTAAGAACTGCAATAAGAAAAATTTCACAATTAACATAAACTGCATGTTGCTCATTATTGTAATTTTGTATTTTTTAAGCAAAAAATATAAAGATCACTTGTATTTTTCAAGATTTAATTCTATTTTTCTTGCAGCACACGTACCAAAGCAAACGTATACGATGGTGTCTTTGACCAAAATGGCAGATACAAGGGAAATTTTCTCATATGCGAGTGTACCCTCGAAAAATTGAATCAGTTGGCAACAGTTGCCATATACGTGAAACAGTGCTGCCAAGGTTTGGTATAGAATAAGGGAAATTTCCATGTTACTATTGCAACCTGACTGCACTTTTTGCCATTCGCCATGTTGCTTCTTAATTTTTGGAGCCCTGGTATTTGTGATTGGCTAATTGTAAGAAAAAAATTGTGAGACTGAGAATATCGCAAGCCGGCTTTTGTATATTAAACGATTATTAATTTGATAAAACATAAAGATGACTGCGTTTGAAGGTACCCAGTATTATATTACATATTTACTATTCATTTATTAACGTTTCTTTAACTTTTTATGCAGAATTTGGAGTGCTGCCACAAATTGGAAAAGCCATCGATGAAATGGAATGGACGTAAGTAATGTAAAAATTATGTGTTTCCTAATAAGAAAATACATACTCTGGTAATTTATTTAACAGATTGCCTACGGATGTACAAGCAGAGGCTATACCACTCATTCTTGGTGGTGGCGATGTACTAATGGCAGCCGAAACTGGTTCTGGTAAGACTGGCGCCTTCTGTTTGCCAATTGTACAAATTGTTTGGGAGACAATGCGCGACCTAGAGGAAGGTAAATCATCCAAAAGTGCTGGAGTTGCTGGAGCAATAGCTCCGTGGACAATGTCATTTTTTGATCGTGGCAATGCTCTGGCAGTCACACCGGATGGATTGCGTTGTCAGAGTCGTGAATTCAAAGATTGGCATGGTTGTCGTGCAACAACTGGTGTCAAAGGCAAAGGTAAATTCTACTATGAGGCCACCATTACGGATGAGGGTCTTTGCCGTCTCGGCTGGTCTACACAGGCAGCTAATCTGGACTTGGGGACATGCCGCAATGGCTTCGGCTTTGGTGGCACTGGCAAAAAATCAAATAATCGTCAATTCGATGACTATGGTGGAGCCTTTGGTAAAGCAGATGTCATTGGTTGCTTTTTGGATTTGGAACGCATGGAAATTTCTTTTGCAAAAAATGGTCAACACTTGGGATTGGCTTTCCGTATACCCGATAATATGCGTAATGAAACATTTTATCCAGCTGTCGTGCTTAAAAACGCCGAAATGCTTTTTAACTTTGGCAAAAGCGACTTTAAGTATCCACCTAAGAATGGTTTCATTGCTGTTAGCCAGGCCAGTCCTGCAAACACGAAATCAAATCCATTGGCAAATCCTTCAACAAATGCCGCTGCCAATAAACCAGCACCAAATGCTCCTCAGGCTATCATCATTGAACCAAGCCGTGAATTGGCCGAACAAACATACAATCAACTTGAGAAATTCAAACGTCATCTAAGTAATCCCGATGTGCGGTCACTGTTGCTAATTGGAGGCGTTAAAGTGGAACAACAAAAGAATGAACTACAAAAAGGTATTCATATTGTTGTGGGTACACCGGGTCGCTTGGAGGAGATGATTAGCAGTGGCTTTGTTCAATTGACACATTGCCGTTTCTTTGTTTTGGATGAGGCTGATGCCCTACTTAAGCAAGGATACACAGATCTTATTGATCGTCTGCATAAGCAAATACCCAAAATCACAAGTGATGGAAGCCGCTTGCAAATGGTTGTGTGCTCGGCTACTCTGCATGCTTTCGAAGTGAAGAAAATGGCAGATCGTTTAATGCACTTCCCTACCTGGGTTGATCTCAAGGGTGAGGATGCAGTACCAGAAACAGTTCATCATGTTGTTTGCATTGTTGATCCACAAAAGGACACCAGGTGGCATAATCTCCGTCAGGCCATACGCACTGATGGGATGCATAATCGCGATAATGTTCAACCAAGGAACCAAACACCGGAAACATTCTCCCAAGCTGTGAAACTACTCAAGGGTGAATATTGCTTGCGCGCCATTGAAGAGCATAAAATGGATCGTGCCATCATATTTTGCCGTACCAAAATAGACTGCGATAATCTTGAACAATTTCTAATGGCCCGTGGTGATAGGCAACGATATTCATGCGTTTGCTTGCATGGCGATCGGAAGCCACAAGAGCGCAAACAAAATCTGGAAATCTTTAAACGTGAACAAGTCAAATTTCTAATTTGCACAGATGTTGCGGCACGTGGTCTTGATATCACTGGTTTACCATTTAGTAAGTAGGCTCTCACGCTGTTCTCTTAGAGTCCTTGCTAATGTCTTCTTAACTATTCCGCAGTGATCAATTTTACTTTACCGGATGAAAAATCCAATTATGTACATCGCATTGGTCGCGTTGGACGTGCCGAACGCATGGGTTTAGCCATTAGCTTGGTATCATCGGTGCCCGAAAAGGTTTGGTATCATGGTGAATGGTGTAAGTCGCGTGGCCGCAATTGCAATAACACAAATTTGACAGATGCTCAAGGCTGTGCCATATGGTATAATGAACTAAATGTAAGGGATGATGAATGAAGATCTTTTCATATTCAATCGATTGATTGATTCGATTGTGTTTAATTTTAGTTACTTGCTGAAATTGAGGATCATCTGAACATAACCATACAACAAGTGGATCAATCAATTACTGTGCCAGTTAATGATTTCGATGGCAAAGTTGTGTATGGGCAAAAGAATCTGAAAACAGGAACTGGCTACAAGGATCACGTTGAGCAACTGCGTCCTATTGTAGGGAAATTATGTGATTTGGAATTACAATCACAATCTTTATTCCTTAAACGTTTAAAAGCAGCATAAGACTACAGCACAACGCTCACACTACACACAAAGAATCCAATTATTACAATACTCTTGTGGTAGTTAAAATTAACAACAAAAAACTAAAAAAAAAACACTTAACTAAAAATAAAATTTAATTTATATGGAATTTGCCATCATCTTGTTCGTGTTGCATGTTGGAACTTTGTTGTTGCCTTCCCACTAACCATCACCGCCACCTTTGGATTCCTCCTCCTCACTGTCTTCTTCAAGTTCATCTTCATCTTCCTCATTGAAAGCTGTTTGTTTTTGTTCCAATTTGAGCAACTGCTGACACAATTGATTACCAAAGGATTCAACATAGCGCGGACTCAGGCGATCCAGTAAGGCATATGGTGTTTCAAATATCTCTACATCATCATCTTCTTCGCTAAATTCCTTCTTGTCATCATCAATGGTATCATATTGATTGGAAACAATGCGAAAGCCACGTGCCGATGCGTGTATGCAACTTGTAGCACCTTCAATGGTCCGCAAATTAAGGTAAATGTTTGCACTGTCACTGGACAACGATGAGATTTCTATTTCCGCCACATGACACTTCACATCGCCAATAATGGCATTTGCCTCATCTTGCCAATTGATAATAGTTTCTTCATCTCTTTTATCATCCGGTTCAGGTGGCGGCGTTGACATTCAGACGATTTAAGATTTTAACAATTGTGTTGTATTCTATCTATATTTTTGTGCACGACTGTCAATATGTGTCAGATAAATTTTCAGTTTTTTCATCATCATGTTCTTCCTAAATAACCATTCACAACGATCCGGCTACCAGGGCAGCACATTTTGTCAAATTTCCTTGTTAAATTTTGTCAGCCCTGGGACAAGTATGGCGCCGACATTGTTCGTGCCATGCCAATTGGATGGATTACATTGGACTCAACAATGCTAAAAGGAATTGGTATCATGAGGATTGGTGAAAATCGCATGGACGCAATCTTACAAAATGTAAGTGATGAAAAATCATGACATCACTATCATGAGTATAAAAAGCCTTATTCAATCAATGGCTGTGCCAGTTAATAATTCCAATGGCCAAGTTGTGTAATTGTCAAAAGAATCTGAATAAGGGTCTGGCTTCAAGGTTCATGCATAACACAAATCTAACAGACGCTCAAGACTGTGCAAGCCATTTGGTATAATGAACAAAATGTAAGAAATAAGAAATCCTAAGATTCTATAAGAATTTCTTATATTCAATTATTTGTTTTTCACCAGGTACTCGCTGAGGATAAGGGTCATCTTATAACTATACAGCAGAGTGCATGTGTCTCAGTTGATGATCTCGATGGGAAAGGTCCGAAAAAATATGTTTGGTGTTATTGCATGATTCAAAATGTAGAGAAGGGAAACCTCTAGAAGATCTTCTCATATATTCCTTTCTGTCTTGAGCAGCTCTACTTCTGATCTACTAAACTGATCTGTGCACAACAAAAGAAAATCCATTTAAATCATCTTCACATCATACAGATCTTTTCCGTACACCTTATGGATAATTCAACTCATCATGATTACAAAGTGATGATACCCTCATAATCACAAAGGTGTGAAAGGCAATTAACAAACTATAACAACATAACAAAGATATTAGACATCATAAAAAGCACAAATGTTTATAATTAATTTTTTACTACACAGTTTCTATATTTAGGACATATTTTAAATCAATTTATAAGGATTTTCCTTGATTATCATTTAATACAAAAAAAGATATTTTACAAAAAAATTATTGTTTTTTTTAATTGAAATGGAAAAAAATCATAGCACACTTTTCGGGGCACAACGGCAAAATCAAATTTCTCCGATTTTTCATATAAAAATTTCTACCAGCTACCAGGCGAACAGAATTGGCAGAAATATCAGTAGGTCGATATTGCCCTGACATTTTTGTTTAAGAACTTATATCTAGAGAACCACTTGACTAATTTCTATGAAAGTTTTTCCAAAAAAAAGTTTAACAGGTAAACTTTCTACTGACATGGTCAAAGCCCGGATCCGGGTCCGGAAAATAGGCTTACCCGTAAGAAACCTGTTTGATGGTATATTATCCGTTCTATTGATCCGATCTGGAATTTGCAAACCATTTTGGATAGAGGAAGTCCTACTAAAATTTTCGGTAACCTCAAATGTCCAAAATTGTTGAGTGTTGCCAGATGGGATCAATTTGAATCGAATCAAGTCGAAAAATGAAAAATTAAAGAAAAATTCAAAAAACCGTTACCTGTTTTTGAGGGCATGTGAACCGAACCAAAATTTTCCGATTTTTCATATAAAAATTTCTACCAGGCGAACAGAATTGGCAGAAATAACAGTAGGTCGATATTGCCCTGACATTTTTGTTTAAGAATTTATATCTAGAGAACCACTTGACTAATTTCGATGCAAGTTTTTCCAAAAAAAAGTTTAACAGGTAAACTTTCTACTGACATGGTCAAAACCCGGATCCGGGTCCGGAAAATAGGCTTAACCGTAAGAAACCTGTATGACGGTATATTATCAGTTCTATTGATCCGATCTGGAATTTTCAAACCATTTTGGATAGAGGAACTCCTACTAAAATTTTCGGTAACCTCAAATGTCCAAAATTGTTGAGTGTTGCCAGATGGGATCAATTTGAATCGAATCAAGTCGAAAAATGAAAAATTAAAGAAAAATTCAAAAAACCGTTACCTGTTTTTGAGGGCATGTGAACCGAACCAAAATTTTCCGATTTTTCATATAAAAATTTCTACCAGCTACCAGGCGAACAGAATTGGCAGAAATAACAGTAGGTCGATATTGCCCTGACATTTTTGTTTAAGAACTTATATCTAGAGAACCACTTGACTAATTTCTATGAAAGTTTTTCCAAAAAAAAGTTTAACAGGTAAACTTTCTACTGACATGGTCAAAGCCCGGATCCGGGTCCGGAAAATAGGCTTACCCGTAAGAAACCTGTTTGATGGTATATTATCCGTTCTATTGATCCGATCTGGAATTTGCAAACCATTTTGGATAGAGGAAGTCCTACTAAAATTTTCGGTAACCTCAAATGTCCAAAATTGTTGAGTGTTGCCAGATGGGATCAATTTGAATCGAATCAAGTCGAAAAATGAAAAATTAAAGAAAAATTCAAAAAACCGTTACCTGTTTTTGAGGGCATGTGAACCGAACCAAAATTTTCCGATTTTTCATATAAAAATTTCTACCAGGCGAACAGAATTGGCAGAAATAACAGTAGGTCGATATTGCCCTGACATTTTTGTTTAAGAACTTATATCTAGAGAACCACTTGACTAATTTCTATGAAAGTTTTTCCAAAAAAAAGTTTAACAGGTAAACTTTCTACTGACATGGTCAAAACCCGGATCCGGGTCCGGAAAATAGGCTTAACCGTAAGAAACCTGTTTGATGGTATATTATCCGTTCTATTGATCCGATCTGGAATTTTCAAACCATTTTGGATAGAGGAAGTCCTACTAAAATTTTCGGTAACCTCAAATGTCCAAAATTGTTGAGTGTTGCCAGATGGGATCAATTTGAATCGAGTCACGTCGAAAAATGAAAAATTAAAGAAAAATTCAAAAAACCGTTACCTGTTTTTGAGGGCATGTGAACCGAACCAAAATTTTCCGATTTTTCATATAAAAATTTCTACCAGCTACCAGGCGAACAGAATTGGCAGAAATAACAGTAGGTCGATATTGCCCTGACATTTTTGTTTAAGAACTTATATCTAGAGAACCACTTGACTAATTTCTATGAAAGTTTTTCCAAAAAAAAGTTTAACAGGTAAACTTTCTACTGACATGGTCAAAACCCGGATCCGGTTCCGGAAAATAGGCTTAACCGTAAGAAACCTGTTTGATGGTATATTATCCGTTCTATTGATCCGATCTGGAATTTTCAAACCATTTTGGATAGAGGAACTCCTACTAAAATTTTCGGTAACCTCAAATGTCCAAAATTGTTGAGTGTTGCCAGATGGGATCAATTTGAATCGAGTCACGTCGAAAAATGAAAAATTAAAGAAAAATTCAAAAAACCGTTACCCGTTTTTGAGGGCATGTGAACCGAACCGAAATTCTCCGATTTTTCATATAAAAATTTCTACCAGCTACCAGGCGAACAGAATTGGCAGAAATAACAGTAGGTCGATATTGCCCTGACATTTTTGTTTAAGAACTTATATCTAGAGAACCACTTGACTAATTTCGATGAAAGTTTTTCCAAAAAAAAGTTTAACAGGTAAACTTTCTACTGACATGGTCAAAACCCGGATCCGGGTCCGGAAAATAGGCTTAACCGTAAGAAACCTGTTTGACGGTATATTATCCGTTCTATTGATCCGATCTGGAATTTTCAAACCATTTTGGATAGAGGAACTCCTACTAAAATTTTCGGTAACCTCAAATGTCCAAAATTGTTGAGTGTTGCCAGATGGGATCAATTTGAATCGAATCAAGTCGAAAAATGAAAAATTAAAGAAAAATTCAAAAAACCGTTACCCGTTTTTGAGGGCATGTGAACCGAACCAAAATTTTCCGATTTTTCATATAAAAATTTCTACCAGCTACCAGGCGAACAGAATTGGCAGAAATAACAGTAGGTCGATATTGCCCTGACATTTTTGTTTAAGAACTTATATCTAGAGAACCACTTGACTAATTTCGATGAAAGTTTTTCCAAAAAAAAGTTTAACAGGTAAACTTTCTACTGACATGGTCAAAACCCGGATCCGGGTCCGGAAAATAGGCTTAACCGTAAGAAACCTGTTTGACGGTATATTATCCGTTCTATTGATCCGATCTGGAATTTTCAAACCATTTTGGATAGAGGAACTCCTACTAAAATTTTCGGTAACCTCAAATGTCCAAAATTGTTGAGTGTTGCCAGATGGGATCAATTTGAATCGAATCAAGTCGAAAAATGAAAAATTAAAGAAAAATTCAAAAAACCGTTACCTGTTTTTGAGGGCATGTGAACCGAACCAAAATTTTCCGATTTTTCATATAAAAATTTCTACCAGGCGAACAGAATTGGCAGAAATAACAGTAGGTCGATATTGCCCTGACATTTTTGTTTAAGAACTTATATCTAGAGAACCACTTGACTAATTTCGATGAAAGTTTTTCCAAAAAAAAGTTTAACAGGTAAACTTTCTACTGACATGGTCAAAACCCGGATCCGGGTCCGGAAAATAGGCTTAACCGTAAGAAACCTGTTTGACGGTATATTATCCGTTCTATTGATCCGATCTGGAATTTTCAAACCATTTTGGATAGAGGAACTCCTACTAAAATTTTCGGTAACCTCAAATGTCCAAAATTGTTGAGTGTTGCCAGATGGGATCAATTTGAATCGAATCAAGTCGAAAAATGAAAAATTAAAGAAAAATTCAAAAAACCGTTACCTGTTTTTGAGGGCATGTGAACCGAACCAAAATTTTCCGATTTTTCATATAAAAATTTCTACCAGGCGAACAGAATTGGCAGAAATAACAGTAGGTCGATATTGCCCTGACATTTTTGTTTAAGAACTTATATCTAGAGAACCACTTGACTAATTTCGATGAAAGTTTTTCCAAAAAAAAGTTTAACAGGTAAACTTTCTACTGACATGGTCAAAACCCGGATCCGGGTCCGGAAAATAGGCTTAACCGTAAGAAACCTGTTTGATGGTATATTATCCGTTCTATTGATCCGATCTGGAATTTTCAAACCATTTTGGATAGAGGAACTCCTACTAAAATTTTCGGTAACCTCAAATGTCCAAAATTGTTGAGTGTTGCCAGATGGGATCAATTTGAATCGAATCAAGTCGAAAAATGAAAAATTAAAGAAAAATTCAAAAAACCGTTACCTGTTTTTGAGGGCATGTGAACCGAACCAAAATTTTCCGATTTTTCATATAAAAATTTCTACCAGCTACCAGGCGAACAGAATTGGCAGAAATAACAGTAGGTCGATATTGCCCTGACATTTTTGTTTAAGAACTTATATCTAGAGAACCACTTGACTAATTTCGATGAAAGTTTTTCCAAAAAAAAGTTTAACAGGTAAACTTTCTACTGACATGGTCAAAACCCGGATCCGGGTCCGGAAAATAGGCTTAACCGTAAGAAACCTGTTTGATGGTATATTATCCGTTCTATTGATCCGATCTGGAATTTTCAAACCATTTTGGATAGAGGAACTCCTACTAAAATTTTCGGTAACCTCAAATGTCCAAAATTGTTGAGTGTTGCCAGATGGGATCAATTTGAATCGAATCAAGTCGAAAAATGAAAAATTAAAGAAAAATTCAAAAAACCGTTACCCGTTTTTGAGGGCATGTGAACCGAACCAAAATTTTCCGATTTTTCATATAAAAATTTCTACCAGGCGAACAGAATTGGCAGAAATAACAGTAGGTCGATATTGCCCTGACATTTTTGTTTAAGAACTTATATCTAGAGAACCACTTGACTAATTTCGATGAAAGTTTTTCCAAAAAAAAGTTTAACAGGTAAACTTTCTACTGACATGGTCAAAACCCGGATCCGGGTCCGGAAAATAGGCTTAACCGTAAGAAACCTGTTTGACGGTATATTATCCGTTCTATTGATCCGATCTGGAATTTTCAAACCATTTTGGATAGAGGAACTCCTACTAAAATTTTCGGTAACCTCAAATGTCCAAAATTGTTGAGTGTTGCCAGATGGGATCAATTTGAATCGAATCAAGTCGAAAAATGAAAAATTAAAGAAAAATTCAAAAAACCGTTACCCGTTTTTGAGGGCATGTGAACCGAACCAAAATTTTCCGATTTTTCATATAAAAATTTCTACCAGCCCGGCGAACAGAATTGGCAGAAATAACAGTAGGTCGATATTGCCCTGACATTTTTGTTTAAGAACTTATATCTAGAGAACCACTTGACTAATTTCTATGAAAGTTTTTCCAAAAAAAAGTTTAACAGGTAAACTTTCTACTGACATGGTCAAAACCCGGATCCGGGTCCGGAAAATAGGCTTACCCGTAAGAAACCTGTTTGACGGTATATTATCCGTTCTATTGATCCGATCTGGAATTTTCAAACCATTTTGGATAGAGGAACTCCTACTAAAATTTTCGGTAACCTCAAATGTCCAAAATTGTTGAGTGTTGCCAGATGGGATCAATTTGAATCGAATCAAGTCGAAAAATGAAAAATTAAAGAAAAATTCAAAAAACCGTTACCTGTTTTTGAGGGCATGTGAACCGAACCAAAATTTTCCGATTTTTCATATAAAAATTTCTACCAGCTACCAGGCGAACAGAATTGGCAGAAATAACAGTAGGTCGATATTGCCCTGACATTTTTGTTTAAGAACTTATATCTAGAGAACCACTTGACTAATTTCGATGAAAGTTTTTCCAAAAAAAAGTTTAACAGGTAAACTTTCTACTGACATGGTCAAAACCCGGATCCGGGTCCGGAAAATAGGCTTAACCGTAAGAAACCTGTTTGATGGTATATTATCCGTTCTATTGATCCGATCTGGAATTTTCAAACCATTTTGGATAGAGGAACTCCTACTAAAATTTTCGGTAACCTCAAATGTCCAAAATTGTTGAGTGTTGCCAGATGGGATCAATTTGAATCGAGTCACGTCGAAAAATGAAAAATTAAAGAAAAATTCAAAAAACCGTTACCTGTTTTTGAGGGCATGTGAACCGAACCAAAATTTTCCGATTTTTCATATAAAAATTTCTACCAGCTACCAGGCGAACAGAATTGGCAGAAATAACAGTAGGTCGATATTGCCCTGACATTTTTGTTTAAGAACTTATATCTAGAGAACCACTTGACTAATTTCGATGAAAGTTTTTCCAAAAAAAAGTTTAACAGGTAAACTTTCTACTGACATGGTCAAAACCCGGATCCGGGTCCGGAAAATAGGCTTAACCGTAAGAAACCTGTTTGACGGTATATTATCCGTTCTATTGATCCGATCTGGAATTTTCAAACCATTTTGGATAGAGGAACTCCTACTAAAATTTTCGGTAACCTCAAATGTCCAAAATTGTTGAGTGTTGCCAGATGGGATCAATTTGAATCGAATCAAGTCGAAAAATGAAAAATTAAAGAAAAATTCAAAAAACCGTTACCCGTTTTTGAGGGCATGTGAACCGAACCAAAATTTTCCGATTTTTCATATAAAAATTTCTACCAGCTACCAGGCGAACAGAATTGGCAGAAATAACAGTAGGTCGATATTGCCCTGACATTTTTGTTTAAGAACTTATATCTAGAGAACCACTTGACTAATTTCGATGAAAGTTTTTCCAAAAAAAAGTTTAACAGGTAAACTTTCTACTGACATGGTCAAAACCCGGATCCGGGTCCGGAAAATAGGCTTAACCGTAAGAAACCTGTTTGATGGTATATTATCCGTTCTATTGATCCGATCTGGAATTTTCAAACCATTTTGGATAGAGGAACTCCTACTAAAATTTTCGGTAACCTCAAATGTCCAAAATTGTTGAGTGTTGCCAGATGGGATCAATTTGAATCGAGTCACGTCGAAAAATGATAAATTAAAGAAAAATTCAAAAAACCGTTACCTGTTTTTGAGGGCATGTGAACCGAACCAAAATTTTCCGATTTTTCATATAAAAATTTCTACCAGCCCGGCGAACAGAATTGGCAGAAATAACAGTAGGTCGATATTGCCCTGACATTTTTGTTTAAGAACTTATATCTAGAGAACCACTTGACTAATTTCGATGAAAGTTTTTCCAAAAAAAAGTTTAACAGGTAAACTTTCTACTGACATGGTCAAAACCCGGATCCGGGTCCGGAAAATAGGCTTAACCGTAAGAAACCTGTTTGATGGTATATTATCCGTTCTATTGATCCGATCTGGAATTTTCAAACCATTTTGGATAGAGGAACTCCTACTAAAATTTTCGGTAACCTCAAATGTCCAAAATTGTTGAGTGTTGCCAGATGGGATCAATTTGAATCGAGTCACGTCGAAAAATGAAAAATTAAAGAAAAATTCAAAAAACCGTTACCCGTTTTTGAGGGCATGTGAACCGAACCAAAATTTTCCGATTTTTCATATAAAAATTTCTACCAGCTACCAGGCGAACAGAATTGGCAGAAATAACAGTAGGTCGATATTGCCCTGACATTTTTGTTTAAGAACTTATATCTAGAGAACCACTTGACTAATTTCGATGAAAGTTTTTCCAAAAAAAAGTTTAACAGGTAAACTTTCTACTGACATGGTCAAAACCCGGATCCGGGTCCGGAAAATAGGCTTAACCGTAAGAAACCTGTTTGATGGTATATTATCCGTTCTATTGATCCGATCTGGAATTTTCAAACCATTTTGGATAGAGGAACTCCTACTAAAATTTTCGGTAACCTCAAATGTCCAAAATTGTTGAGTGTTGCCAGATGGGATCAATTTGAATCGAATCAAGTCGAAAAATGAAAAATTAAAGAAAAATTCAAAAAACCGTTACCCGTTTTTGAGGGCATGTGAACCGAACCAAAATTTTCCGATTTTTCATATAAAAATTTCTACCAGCTACCAGGCGAACAGAATTGGCAGAAATAACAGTAGGTCGATATTGCCCTGACATTTTTGTTTAAGAACTTATATCTAGAGAACCACTTGACTAATTTCTATGAAAGTTTTTCCAAAAAAAAGTTTAACAGGTAAACTTTCTACTGACATGGTCAAAACCCGGATCCGGGTCCGGAAAATAGGCTTACCCGTAAGAAACCTGTTTGATGGTATATTATCCGTTCTATTGATCCGATCTGGAATTTGCAAACCATTTTGGATAGAGGAACTCCTACTAAAATTTTCGGTAACCTCAAATGTCCAAAATTGTTGAGTGTTGCCAGATGGGATCAATTTGAATCGAATCAAGTCGAAAAATGAAAAATTAAAGAAAAATTCAAAAAACCGTTACCTGTTTTTGAGGGCATGTGAACCGAACCAAAATTTTCCGATTTTTCATATAAAAATTTCTACCAGCTACCAGGCGAACAGAATTGGCAGAAATAACAGTAGGTCGATATTGCCCTGACATTTTTGTTTAAGAACTTATATCTAGAGAACCACTTGACTAATTTCGATGAAAGTTTTTCCAAAAAAAAGTTTAACAGGTAAACTTTCTACTGACATGGTCAAAACCCGGATCCGGGTCCGGAAAATAGGCTTAACCGTAAGAAACCTGTTTGACGGTATATTATCCGTTCTATTGATCCGATCTGGAATTTTCAAACCATTTTGGATAGAGGAACTCCTACTAAAATTTTCGGTAACCTCAAATGTCCAAAATTGTTGAGTGTTGCCAGATGGGATCAATTTGAATCGAGTCAAGTCGAAAAATGAAAAATTAAAGAAAAATTCAAAAAACCGTTACCTGTTTTTGAGGGCATGTGAACCGAACCAAAATTTTCCGATTTTTCATATAAAAATTTCTACCAGGCGAACAGAATTGGCAGAAATAACAGTAGGTCGATATTGCCCTGACATTTTTGTTTAAGAACTTATATCTAGAGAACCACTTGACTAATTTCGATGAAAGTTTTTCCAAAAAAAAGTTTAATAGGTAAACTTTCTACTGACATGGTCAAAACCCGGATCCGGGTCCGGAAAATAGGCTTAACCGTAAGAAACCTGTTTGACGGTATATTATCCGTTCTATTGATCCGATCTGGAATTTTCAAACCATTTTGGATAGAGGAACTCCTACTAAAATTTTCGGTAACCTCAAATGTCCAAAATTGTTGAGTGTTGCCAGATGGGATCAATTTGAATCGAATCAAGTCGAAAAATGAAAAATTAAAGAAAAATTCAAAAAACCGTTACCCGTTTTTGAGGGCATGTGAACCGAACCAAAATTTTCCGATTTTTCATATAAAAATTTCTACCAGCTACCAGGCGAACAGAATTGGCAGAAATAACAGTAGGTCGATATTGCCCTGACATTTTTGTTTAAGAACTTATATCTAGAGAACCACTTGACTAATTTCGATGAAAGTTTTTCCAAAAAAAAGTTTAACAGGTAAACTTTCTACTGACATGGTCAAAACCCGGATCCGGGTCCGGAAAATAGGCTTAACCGTAAGAAACCTGTTTGATGGTATATTATCCGTTCTATTGATCCGATCTGGAATTTTCAAACCATTTTGGATAGAGGAACTCCTACTAAAATTTTCGGTAACCTCAAATGTCCAAAATTGTTGAGTGTTGCCAGATGGGATCAATTTGAATCGAGTCACGTCGAAAAATGATAAATTAAAGAAAAATTCAAAAAACCGTTACCTGTTTTTGAGGGCATGTGAACCGAACCAAAATTTTCCGATTTTTCATATAAAAATTTCTACCAGCTACCAGGCGAACAGAATTGGCAGAAATAACAGTAGGTCGATATTGCCCTGACATTTTTGTTTAAGAACTTATATCTAGAGAACCACTTGACTAATTTCGATGAAAGTTTTTCCAAAAAAAAGTTTAACAGGTAAACTTTCTACTGACATGGTCAAAACCCGGATCCGGGTCCGGAAAATAGGCTTAACCGTAAGAAACCTGTTTGATGGTATATTATCCGTTCTATTGATCCGATCTGGAATTTTCAAACCATTTTGGATAGAGGAACTCCTACTAAAATTTTCGGTAACCTCAAATGTCCAAAATTGTTGAGTGTTGCCAGATGGGATCAATTTGAATCGAGTCACGTCGAAAAATGAAAAATTAAAGAAAAATTCAAAAAACCGTTACCTGTTTTTGAGGGCATGTGAACCGAACCAAAATTTTCCGATTTTTCATATAAAAATTTCTACCAGGCGAACAGAATTGGCAGAAATAACAGTAGGTCGATATTGCCCTGACATTTTTGTTTAAGAACTTATATCTAGAGAACCACTTGACTAATTTCGATGAAAGTTTTTCCAAAAAAAAGTTTAACAGGTAAACTTTCTACTGACATGGTCAAAACCCGGATCCGGGTCCGGAAAATAGGCTTAACCGTAAGAAACCTGTTTGATGGTATATTATCCGTTCTATTGATCCGATCTGGAATTTTCAAACCATTTTGGATAGAGGAACTCCTACTAAAATTTTCGGTAACCTCAAATGTCCAAAATTGTTGAGTGTTGCCAGATGGGATCAATTTGAATCGAATCAAGTCGAAAAATGAAAAATTAAAGAAAAATTCAAAAAACCGTTACCCGTTTTTGAGGGCATGTGAACCGAACCAAAATTTTCCGATTTTTCATATAAAAATTTCTACCAGGCGAACAGAATTGGCAGAAATAACAGTAGGTCGATATTGCCCTGACATTTTTGTTTAAGAACTTATATCTAGAGAACCACTTGACTAATTTCGATGAAAGTTTTTCCAAAAAAAAGTTTAACAGGTAAACTTTCTACTGACATGGTCAAAACCCGGATCCGGGTCCGGAAAATAGGCTTAACCGTAAGAAACCTGTTTGACGGTATATTATCCGTTCTATTGATCCGATCTGGAATTTTCAAACCATTTTGGATAGAGGAACTCCTACTAAAATTTTCGGTAACCTCAAATGTCCAAAATTGTTGAGTGTTGCCAGATGGGATCAATTTGAATCGAGTCACGTCGAAAAATGAAAAATTAAAGAAAAATTCAAAAAACCGTTACCTGTTTTTGAGGGCATGTGAACCGAACCAAAATTTTCCGATTTTTCATATAAAAATTTCTACCAGGCGAACAGAATTGGCAGAAATAACAGTAGGTCGATATTGCCCTGACATTTTTGTTTAAGAACTTATATCTAGAGAACCACTTGACTAATTTCGATGAAAGTTTTTCCAAAAAAAAGTTTAACAGGTAAACTTTCTACTGACATGGTCAAAACCCGGATCCGGGTCCGGAAAATAGGCTTAACCGTAAGAAACCTGTTTGACGGTATATTATCCGTTCTATTGATCCGATCTGGAATTTTCAAACCATTTTGGATAGAGGAACTCCTACTAAAATTTTCGGTAACCTCAAATGTCCAAAATTGTTGAGTGTTGCCAGATGGGATCAATTTGAATCGAATCAAGTCGAAAATTGAAAAATTAAAGAAAAATTCAAAAAACCGTTACCCGTTTTTGAGGGCATGTGAACCGAACCAAAATTTTCCGATTTTTCATATAAAAATTTCTACCAGGCGAACAGAATTGGCAGAAATAACAGTAGGTCGATATTGCCCTGACATTTTTGTTTAAGAACTTATATCTAGAGAACCACTTGACTAATTTCGATGAAAGTTTTTCCAAAAAAAAGTTTAACAGGTAAACTTTCTACTGACATGGTCAAAACCCGGATCCGGGTCCGGAAAATAGGCTTAACCGTAAGAAACCTGTTTGACGGTATATTATCCGTTCTATTGATCCGATCTGGAATTTTCAAACCATTTTGGATAGAGGAACTCCTACTAAAATTTTCGGTAACCTCAAATGTCCAAAATTGTTGAGTGTTGCCAGATGGGATCAATTTGAATCGAATCAAGTCGAAAAATGAAAAATTAAAGAAAAATTCAAAAAACCGTTACCTGTTTTTGAGGGCATGTGAACCGAACCAAAATTTTCCGATTTTTCATATAAAAATTTCTACCAGCTACCAGGCGAACAGAATTGGCAGAAATAACAGTAGGTCGATATTGCCCTGACATTTTTGTTTAAGAACTTATATCTAGAGAACCACTTGACTAATTTCGATGAAAGTTTTTCCAAAAAAAAGTTTAACAGGTAAACTTTCTACTGACATGGTCAAAACCCGGATCCGGGTCCGGAAAATAGGCTTACCCGTAAGAAACCTGTTTGATGGTATATTATCCGTTCTATTGATCCGATCTGGAATTTTCAAACCATTTTGGATAGAGGAACTCCTACTAAAATTTTCGGTAACCTCAAATGTCCAAAATTGTTGAGTGTTGCCAGATGGGATCAATTTGAATCGAGTCACGTCGAAAAATGAAAAATTAAAGAAAAATTCAAAAAACCGTTACCTGTTTTTGAGGGCATGTGAACCGAACCAAAATTTTCCGATTTTTCATATAAAAATTTCTACCAGGCGAACAGAATTGGCAGAAATAACAGTAGGTCGATATTGCCCTGACATTTTTGTTTAAGAACTTATATCTAGAGAACCACTTGACTAATTTCGATGAAAGTTTTTCCAAAAAAAAGTTTAACAGGTAAACTTTCTACTGACATGGTCAAAACCCGGATCCGGGTCCGGAAAATAGGCTTAACCGTAAGAAACCTGTTTGACGGTATATTATCCGTTCTATTGATCCGATCTGGAATTTTCAAACCATTTTGGATAGAGGAACTCCTACTAAAATTTTCGGTAACCTCAAATGTCCAAAATTGTTGAGTGTTGCCAGATGGGATCAATTTGAATCGAATCAAGTCGAAAAATGAAAAATTAAAGAAAAATTCAAAAAACCGTTACCCGTTTTTGAGGGCATGTGAACCGAACCAAAATTTTCCGATTTTTCATATAAAAATTTCTACCAGCTACCAGGCGAACAGAATTGGCAGAAATAACAGTAGGTCGATATTGCCCTGACATTTTTGTTTAAGAACTTATATCTAGAGAACCACTTGACTAATTTCGATGAAAGTTTTTCCAAAAAAAAGTTTAACAGGTAAACTTTCTACTGACATGGTCAAAACCCGGATCCGGGTCCGGAAAATAGGCTTACCCGTAAGAAACCTGTTTGATGGTATATTATCCGTTCTATTGATCCGATCTGGAATTTTCAAACCATTTTGGATAGAGGAACTCCTACTAAAATTTTCGGTAACCTCAAATGTCCAAAATTGTTGAGTGTTGCCAGATGGGATCAATTTGAATCGAATCAAGTCGAAAAATGAAAAATTAAAGAAAAATTCAAAAAACCGTTACCTGTTTTTGAGGGCATGTGAACCGAACCAAAATTTTCCGATTTTTCATATAAAAATTTCTACCAGCTACCAGGCGAACAGAATTGGCAGAAATAACAGTAGGTCGATATTGCCCTGACATTTTTGTTTAAGAACTTATATCTAGAGAACCACTTGACTAATTTCGATGAAAGTTTTTCCAAAAAAAAGTTTAACAGGTAAACTTTCTACTGACATGGTCAAAACCCGGATCCGGGTCCGGAAAATAGGCTTAACCGTAAGAAACCTGTTTGACGGTATATTATCCGTTCTATTGATCCGATCTGGAATTTTCAAACCATTTTGGATAGAGGAACTCCTACTAAAATTTTCGGTAACCTCAAATGTCCAAAATTGTTGAGTGTTGCCAGATGGGATCAATTTGAATCGAATCAAGTCGAAAAATGAAAAATTAAAGAAAAATTCAAAAAACCGTTACCCGTTTTTGAGGGCATGTGAACCGAACCAAATTTCCGATTTTTCATATAAAAATTTCTACCAGGCGAACAGAATTGGCAGAAATAACAGTAGGTCGATATTGCCCGACATTTTTGTTTAAGAACTTATATCTAGAGTACTAATTTCGATGAAAGTTTTTCCAAAAAAAAGTTTAACAGGTAAACTTTCTACTGACATGGTCAAAACCCGGATCCGGGTCCGGAAAATAGGCTTAACCGTAAGAAACCTGTTTGACGGTATATTATCCGTTCTATTGATCCGATCTGGAATTTTCAAACCATTTTGGATAGAGGAACTCCTACTAAAATTTTCGGTAACCTCAAATGTCCAAAATTGTTGAGTGTTGCCAGATGGGATCAATTTGAATCGAGTCACGTCGAAAAATGAAAAATCAAAGAAAAATTCAAAAAACCGTTACCCGTTTTTAAGGGCATGTGAACCGAACCGAAATTCTCCGATTTTTCATATAAAAATTTCTACCAGGCGAACAGAATTGGCCGAAATAACAGTAGGTCGATATTGCCCTGACATTTTTGTTTAAGAACTTATATCTAGAGAACTACTTGACTAATTTCGATGAAAGTTTTTCCAAAAAAAAGTTTAATAGGTAAACTTTCTACTGACATGGTCAAAACCCGGATCCGGGTCCGGAAAATAGGCTTAACCGTAAGAAACCTGTTTGACGGTATATTATCCGTTCTATTGATCCGATCTGGAATTTTCAAACCATTTTGGATAGAGGAACTCCTACTAAAATTTTCGGTAACCTCAAATGTCCAAAATTGTTGAGTGTTGCCAGATGGGATCAATTTGAATCGAATCAAGTCGAAAAATGAAAAATTAAAGAAAAATTCAAAAAACCGTTACCCGTTTTTGAGGGCATGTGAACCGAACCAAAATTTTCCGATTTTTCATATAAAAATTTCTACCAGGCGAACAGAATTGGCAGAAATAACAGTAGGTCGATATTGCCCTGACATTTTTGTTTAAGAACTTATATCTAGAGAACCACTTGACTAATTTCGATGAAAGTTTTTCCAAAAAAAAGTTTAACAGGTAAACTTTCTACTGACATGGTCAAAACCCGGATCCGGGTCCGGAAAATAGGCTTACCCGTAAGAAACCTGTTTGACGGTATATTATCCGTTCTATTGATCCGATCTGGAATTTTCAAACCATTTTGGATAGAGGAACTCCTACTAAAATTTTCGGTAACCTCAAATGTCCAAAATTGTTGAGTGTTGCCAGATGGGATCAATTTGAATCGAGTCACGTCGAAAAATGATAAATTAAAGAAAAATTCAAAAAACCGTTACCTGTTTTTGAGGGCATGTGAACCGAACCAAAATTTTCCGATTTTTCATATAAAAATTTCTACCAGCTACCAGGCGAACAGAATTGGCAGAAATAACAGTAGGTCGATATTGCCCTGACATTTTTGTTTAAGAACTTATATCTAGAGAACCACTTGACTAATTTCGATGAAAGTTTTTCCAAAAAAAAGTTTAACAGGTAAACTTTCTACTGACATGGTCAAAACCCGGATCCGGGTCCGGAAAATAGGCTTAACCGTAAGAAACCTGTTTGATGGTATATTATCCGTTCTATTGATCCGATCTGGAATTTTCAAACCATTTTGGATAGAGGAACTCCTACTAAAATTTTCGGTAACCTCAAATGTCCAAAATTGTTGAGTGTTGCCAGATGGGATCAATTTGAATCGAATCAAGTCGAAAAATGAAAAATTAAAGAAAAATTCAAAAAACCGTTACCCGTTTTTGAGGGCATGTGAACCGAACCAAAATTTTCCGATTTTTCATATAAAAATTTCTACCAGCTACCAGGCGAACAGAATTGGCAGAAATAACAGTAGGTCGATATTGCCCTGACATTTTTGTTTAAGAACTTATATCTAGAGAACCACTTGACTAATTTCGATGAAAGTTTTTCCAAAAAAAAGTTTAACAGGTAAACTTTCTACTGACATGGTCAAAACCCGGATCCGGGTCCGGAAAATAGGCTTACCCGTAAGAAACCTGTTTGATGGTATATTATCCGTTCTATTGATCCGATCTGGAATTTTCAAACCATTTTGGATAGAGGAACTCCTACTAAAATTTTCGGTAACCTCAAATGTCCAAAATTGTTGAGTGTTGCCAGATGGGATCAATTTGAATCGAATCAAGTCGAAAAATGAAAAATTAAAGAAAAATTCAAAAAACCGTTACCTGTTTTTGAGGGCATGTGAACCGAACCAAAATTTTCCGATTTTTCATATAAAAATTTCTACCAGCTACCAGGCGAACAGAATTGGCAGAAATAACAGTAGGTCGATATTGCCCTGACATTTTTGTTTAAGAACTTATATCTAGAGAACCACTTGACCAATTTCGATGAAAGTTTTTCCAAAAAAAAGTTTAACAGGTAAACTTTCTACTGACATGGTCAAAACCCGGATCCGGGTCCGGAAAATAGGCTTACCCGTAAGAAACCTGTTTGATGGTATATTATCCGTTCTATTGATCCGATCTGGAATTTTCAAACCATTTTGGATAGAGGAACTCCTACTAAAATTTTCGGTAACCTCAAATGTCCAAAATTGTTGAGTGTTGCCAGATGGGATCAATTTGAATCGAGTCACGTCGAAAAATGAAAAATTAAAGAAAAATTCAAAAAACCGTTACCTGTTTTTGAGGGCATGTGAACCGAACCAAAATTTTCCGATTTTTCATATAAAAATTTCTACCAGCTACCAGGCGAACAGAATTGGCAGAAATAACAGTAGGTCGATATTGCCCTGACATTTTTGTTTAAGAACTTATATCTAGAGAACCACTTGACTAATTTCGATGAAAGTTTTTCCAAAAAAAAGTTTAACAGGTAAACTTTCTACTGACATGGTCAAAACCCGGATCCGGGTCCGGAAAATAGGCTTAACCGTAAGAAACCTGTTTGACGGTATATTATCCGTTCTATTGATCCGATCTGGAATTTTCAAACCATTTTGGATAGAGGAACTCCTACTAAAATTTTCGGTAACCTCAAATGTCCAAAATTGTTGAGTGTTGCCAGATGGGATCAATTTGAATCGAATCAAGTCGAAAAATGAAAAATTAAAGAAAAATTCAAAAAACCGTTACCCGTTTTTGAGGGCATGTGAACCGAACCAAAATTTTCCGATTTTTCATATAAAAATTTCTACCAGCTACCAGGCGAACAGAATTGGCAGAAATAACAGTAGGTCGATATTGCCCTGACATTTTTGTTTAAGAACTTATATCTAGAGAACCACTTGACTAATTTCGATGAAAGTTTTTCCAAAAAAAAGTTTAACAGGTAAACTTTCTACTGACATGGTCAAAACCCGGATCCGGGTCCGGAAAATAGGCTTAACCGTAAGAAACCTGTTTGATGGTATATTATCCGTTCTATTGATCCGATCTGGAATTTTCAAACCATTTTGGATAGAGGAACTCCTACTAAAATTTTCGGTAACCTCAAATGTCCAAAATTGTTGAGTGTTGCCAGATGGGATCAATTTGAATCGAGTCACGTCGAAAAATGAAAAATTAAAGAAAAATTCAAAAAACCGTTACCTGTTTTTGAGGGCATGTGAACCGAACCAAAATTTTCCGATTTTTCATATAAAAATTTCTACCAGCTACCAGGCGAACAGAATTGGCAGAAATAACAGTAGGTCGATATTGCCCTGACATTTTTGTTTAAGAACTTATATCTAGAGAACCACTTGACTAATTTCGATGAAAGTTTTTCCAAAAAAAAGTTTAACAGGTAAACTTTCTACTGACATGGTCAAAACCCGGATCCGGGTCCGGAAAATAGGCTTAACCGTAAGAAACCTGTTTGACGGTATATTATCCGTTCTATTGATCCGATCTGGAATTTTCAAACCATTTTGGATAGAGGAACTCCTACTAAAATTTTCGGTAACCTCAAATGTCCAAAATTGTTGAGTGTTGCCAGATGGGATCAATTTGAATCGAATCAAGTCGAAAAATGAAAAATTAAAGAAAAATTCAAAAAACCGTTACCCGTTTTTGAGGGCATGTGAACCGAACCAAAATTTTCCGATTTTTCATATAAAAATTTCTACCAGCTACCAGGCGAACAGAATTGGCAGAAATAACAGTAGGTCGATATTGCCCTGACATTTTTGTTTAAGAACTTATATCTAGAGAACCACTTGACTAATTTCGATGAAAGTTTTTCCAAAAAAAAGTTTAACAGGTAAACTTTCTACTGACATGGTCAAAACCCGGATCCGGGTCCGGAAAATAGGCTTAACCGTAAGAAACCTGTTTGACGGTATATTATCCGTTCTATTGATCCGATCTGGAATTTTCAAACCATTTTGGATAGAGGAACTCCTACTAAAATTTTCGGTAACCTCAAATGTCCAAAATTGTTGAGTGTTGCCAGATGGGATCAATTTGAATCGAGTCAAGTCGAAAAATGAAAAATTAAAGAAAAATTCAAAAAACCGTTACCTGTTTTTGAGGGCATGTGAACCGAACCAAAATTTTCCGATTTTTCATATAAAAATTTCTACCAGCTACCAGGCGAACAGAATTGGCAGAAATAACAGTAGGTCGATATTGCCCTGACATTTTTGTTTAAGAACTTATATCTAGAGAACCACTTGACTAATTTCGATGAAAGTTTTTCCAAAAAAAAGTTTAACAGGTAAACTTTCTACTGACATGGTCAAAACCCGGATCCGGGTCCGGAAAATAGGCTTAACCGTAAGAAACCTGTTTGACGGTATATTATCCGTTCTATTGATCCGATCTGGAATTTTCAAACCATTTTGGATAGAGGAACTCCTACTAAAATTTTCGGTAACCTCAAATGTCCAAAATTGTTGAGTGTTGCCAGATGGGATCAATTTGAATCGAATCAAGTCGAAAAATGAAAAATTAAAGAAAAATTCAAAAAACCGTTACCCGTTTTTGAGGGCATGTGAACCGAACCAAAATTTTCCGATTTTTCATATAAAAATTTCTACCAGGCGAACAGAATTGGCAGAAATAACAGTAGGTCGATATTGCCCTGACATTTTTGTTTAAGAACTTATATCTAGAGAACCACTTGACCAATTTCGATGAAAGTTTTTCCAAAAAAAAGTTTAACAGGTAAACTTTCTACTGACATGGTCAAAACCCGGATCCGGGTCCGGAAAATAGGCTTACCCGTAAGAAACCTGTTTGATGGTATATTATCCGTTCTATTGATCCGATCTGGAATTTTCAAACCATTTTGGATAGAGGAACTCCTACTAAAATTTTCGGTAACCTCAAATGTCCAAAATTGTTGAGTGTTGCCAGATGGGATCAATTTGAATCGAGTCACGTCGAAAAATGATAAATTAAAGAAAAATTCAAAAAACCGTAACCTGTTTTTGAGGACATGTGAACCGAACCAAAATTTTCCGATTTTTCATATAAAAATTTCTACCAGGCGAACAGAATTGGCAGAAATAACAGTAGGTCGATATTGCCCTGACATTTTTGTTTAAGAACTTATATCTAGAGAACTACTAGACTAATTTCGATGAAAGTTTTTCCAAAAAAAAGCTTAGCAGGTAAACTTTCTACTGACATTATCAAAACCCGGATCCGGGTCCGGAAAATAGGCTTAACCGTAAGAAACCTGTTTGACGGTATATTATCCGTTCTATTGATCCGATCTGGAATTTTCAAACCATTTTGGATAGAGGAACTCCTACTAAAATTTTCGGTAACCTCAAATGTCCAAAATTGTTGAGTGTTGCCAGATGGGATCAATTTGAATCGAATCAAGTCGAAAAATGAAAAATTAAAGAAAAATTCAAAAAACCGTTACCCGTTTTTGAGGGCATGTGAACCGAACCAAAATTTTCCGATTTTTCATATAAAAATTTCTACCAGGCGAACAGAATTGGCAGAAATAACAGTAGGTCGATATTGCCCTGACATTTTTGTTTAAGAACTTATATCTAGAGAACCACTTGACTAATTTCGATGAAAGTTTTTCCAAAAAAAAGTTTAACAGGTAAACTTTCTACTGACATGGTCAAAACCCGGATCCGGGTCCGGAAAATAGGCTTAACCGTAAGAAACCTGTTTGACGGTATATTATCCGTTCTATTGATCCGATCTGGAATTTTCAAACCATTTTGGATAGAGGAACTCCTACTAAAATTTTCGGTAACCTCAAATGTCCAAAATTGTTGAGTGTTGCCAGATGGGATCAATTTGAATCGAGTCACGTCGAAAAATGAAAAATCAAAGAAAAATTCAAAAAACCGTTACCCGTTTTTAAGGGCATGTGAACCAAACCGAAATTCTCCGATTTTTCATATAAAAATTTCTACCAGGCGAACAGAATTGGCCGAAATAACAGTAGGTCGATATTGCCCTGACATTTTTGTTTAAGAACTTATATCTAGAGAACTACTAGACTAATTTCGATGAAAGTTTTTCCAAAAAAAAGTTTAATAGGTAAACTTTCTACTGACATGGTCAAAACCCGGATCCGGGTCCGGAAAATAGGCTTAACCGTAAGAAACCTGTTTGACGGTATATTATCCGTTCTATTGATCCTGTCTGGAATTTTCAAACCAATTTGGATAGAGGAACTCCTACTAAAATTTTCGGTAACCTCAAATGTCCAAAATTGTTGAGTGTTGCCAGATGGGATCAATTTGAATCGAATCAAGTCGAAAAATGAAAAATTAAAGAAAAATTCAAAAAACCGTTATCCGTTTTTGAGGGCATGTGAACCGAACCAAAATTTTCCGATTTTTCATATAAAAATTTCTACCAGCTACCAGGCGAACAGAATTGGCAGAAATAACAGTAGGTCGATATTGCCCTGACATTTTTGTTTAAGAACTTATATCTAGAGAACCACTTGACTAATTTCGATGAAAGTTTTTCCAAAAAAAAGTTTAACAGGTAAACTTTCTACTGACATGGTCAAAACCCGGATCCGGGTCCGGAAAATAGGCTTAACCGTAAGAAACCTGTTTGACGGTATATTATCCGTTCTATTGATCCGATCTGGAATTTTCAAACCATTTTGGATAGAGGAACTCCTACTAAAATTTTCGGTAACCTCAAATGTCCAAAATTGTTGAGTGTTGCCAGATGGGATCAATTTGAATCGAGTCACGTCGAAAAATGAAAAATTAAAGAAAAATTCAAAAAACCGTTACCTGTTTTTGAGGGCATGTGAACCGAACCAAAATTTTCCGATTTTTCATATAAAAATTTCTACCAGCTACCAGGCGAACAGAATTGGCAGAAATAACAGTAGGTCGATATTGCCCTGACATTTTTGTTTAAGAACTTATATCTAGAGAACCACTTGACTAATTTCGATGAAAGTTTTTCCATAAAAAAGTTTAGCAGGTAAACTTTCTACTGACATGGTCAAAACCCGGATCCGGGTCCGGAAAATAGGCTTAACCGTAAGAAACCTGTTTGACGGTATATTATCCGTTCTATTGATCCGATCTGGAATTTTCAAACCATTTTGGATAGAGGAACTCCTACTAAAATTTTCGGTAACCTCAAATGTCCAAAATTGTTGAGTGTTGCCAGATGGGATCAATTTGAATCGAGTCACGTCGAAAAATGAAAAATTAAAGAAAAATTCAAAAAACCGTTACCTGTTTTTGAGGGCATGTGAACCGAACCAAAATTTTCCGATTTTTCATATAAAAATTTCTACCAGCTACCAGGCGAACAGAATTGGCAGAAATAACAGTAGGTCGATATTGCCCTGACATTTTTGTTTAAGAACTTATATCTAGAGAACCACTTGACTAATTTCGATGAAAGTTTTTCCAAAAAAAAGTTTAACAGGTAAACTTTCTACTGACATGGTCAAAACCCGGATCCGGGTCCGGAAAATAGGCTTAACCGTAAGAAACCTGTTTGACGGTATATTATCCGTTCTATTGATCCGATCTGGAATTTTCAAACCATTTTGGATAGAGGAACTCCTACTAAAATTTTCGGTAACCTCAAATGTCCAAAATTGTTGAGTGTTGCCAGATGGGATCAATTTGAATCGAATCAAGTCGAAAAATGAAAAATTAAAGAAAAATTCAAAAAACCGTTACCCGTTTTTGAGGGCATGTGAACCGAACCAAAATTTTCCGATTTTTCATATAAAAATTTCTACCAGGCGAACAGAATTGGCAGAAATAACAGTAGGTCGATATTGCCCTGACATTTTTGTTTAAGAACTTATATCTAGAGAACCACTTGACTAATTTCGATGAAAGTTTTTCCAAAAAAAAGTTTAACAGGTAAACTTTCTACTGACATGGTCAAAACCCGGATCCGGGTCCGGAAAATAGGCTTACCCGTAAGAAACCTGTTTGACGGTATATTATCCGTTCTATTGATCCGATCTGGAATTTTCAAACCATTTTGGATAGAGGAACTCCTACTAAAATTTTCGGTAACCTCAAATGTCCAAAATTGTTGAGTGTTGCCAGATGGGATCAATTTGAATCGAGTCACGTCGAAAAATGAAAAATTAAAGAAAAATTCAAAAAACCGTTACCTGTTTTTGAGGGCATGTGAACCGAACCAAAATTTTCCGATTTTTCATATAAAAATTTCTACCAGGCGAACAGAATTGGCAGAAATAACAGTAGGTCGATATTGCCCTGACATTTT